>NW_019104520.1:354114-434312 GCF_001995035.1 Momordica charantia | reverse complement strand
CATGTGGTTCCCCCAATAACTTATCTTCAAATTTCCAATCATTTTCTCCCTAATATTTCTCATATTTTCACCAAATGAAGGAGATGGCATGTGACACCAAAATAATTCTTCTTCATATTAATTATGCTTCTATTATTCTTTTTCGAAATGAAATCCGTGATATTTGTTTGTTTTCTAACAGCAAAATTTGCTATTTTATTACAGCGTAAAAATACTTATTTATTTTCGGACTAATTTAAAATGAGACGGTAGTGCCTGAATCCACTTATCCTTGACCATTTATATTTCTCATTTAAACTATTTGATTCATGGTAATAAGTGAGCTTTCAACTTATCATTAAAAATTTACTATATTTTGATGAATTAACTAAAATCAATATCTTAACTAGTAAAGACATATATCATCGACTAAAATCTGTAAAAATTTTAGCTTGCTTTCGGTAATTTTAAAATAAATGGATTTATATATAATCTACATTATCCTATTTATTATGTTTAAATAGAAATAAAATAAATGGTAAAAAATGATTTTTTTTTATCTTCATCTTAGACAAATTATACTACATGGCATAAATATTTTTTTAAAAATGTCACAGTTTTTTTAATATGGCATAAATGTAATTTCTGTTATTCTGTTATATATTCCATATAATTTTAATTAGGTTCTGATAGTTTTGCAAATTTTCAAATTTTCTTGTAAACATATTTTTATATTATACTATTTATATCTTCTTCTCTTGGACCACGTCTTTCTTTCGGATTTTTTTTTTTTTTTTTTACAGATATCTTTAACGCAAGTAGCAATCTTATTTGATGTATTAAGAACAACTTGGACTTTAATTCAGACGATACAACAAATTTATAAGCCTATTGAAAATTAAAAATAAAATTATTTTCGTACTTATTTTGTGAATATAATTTCATGGACAAAACGATGGGTCGGGTCGTAGCACTTAGTTTACGCCTTAGACAAATTCTTGAAGATGACGATGTGTCGTCAAAGCATTGTCAAATTCTATCCACGAGCCTTCAATATACCCCTTTTTTTCACGACAAAGTCGACAAATTAACCAATAGGATTTGACCACGTGGAAGACCTATATACATAGCCTTTGTCCTAAACAAAAACACCTAAAATGATTTGATTTGGACCTTGCCTTAGTAGAGCTACAAAATGGAAAGCGATGTTTCTTTTCCCTTTTTGGCATTTTAAAAATTTGTTTTTAGTTTTTTTTATTATTATTTCAAAAATAAATAAAATTCAAGTTACATATATATATATCAACTGGTTGAACTATATTTTTATTAGTTTTTTTAGTTCTATTTTATCATGATTAATGAGTTAAAAGCTTTACCTATTGAGTAATAAGCTAAATCTATATTTGATAGCGAATCCAAACAAATTTAATGTATAAGATGTTTATTCCTATTTCAAAGGTTGATACTTCTACCATCTTTCTCACAATTAACTAAAAAGAAGTGAAAATAAAAATCAATATTTGGTACGTCATTTTATTTATTTTCAACAAAGAAAGAAAAGGAGTAGGTTTTGGTTATGTTTGGTAACAATTTTGTTTTTTAGTTTTATGTTTTTTAAAATTTCTTTGGTATATTTTTCACATTTCTTTAATACACATTTGAATTTTTGTTAAATTTAAAAAATAAAAACAAACTTTTGAAAACTACTTTTTTAAGACCTCGTCTTATAACAATTTTATTTTTAAATTTATGTTTTTTAAAATTAAGTTTAGAAACATTAATTTCTCCTTTCTTCATCTTTTTGTTATATAGTTTTAATAGTCAATATTGGGTAATAATAATATATACCATCATCAGTGTCCCATTTGGGTGAGCTTAGACCAATTGCAAGTAAAGTCAAAATAAATACTTCAAATTTTTAATTGACCAACTACCTAATGTTGTATAATCCCTTTTGAGAATATTAGAATTATATGTAATTTCAGTAATTTAATCACATTTTTCTTTTTATTTGTACTCTTTGGAAAGGTTCTCAACTCTTTGGATATTATTAATTATCTCAAGTGAATCATTCATTGATAATGCCTAATTTAACTATCATCACTACATTTGATGGGACATTATTTTTGCTTTTGGAAAATAATGTTGACTACCTGATGATTGAATTAAAAATTTAGTGAATTTTAATATTTATGTTGATTTGGACTTCCTGAAATTTTAAAAGTTTCAATTACGTCTTTCAATTTTGTATTATGAGTGTGGATTGTTAAGTATCACGAATCCTCTCCACATTTTCACAATGACATGATATGTTAGGACTATGAAAAAGAGACATTCTTCTGAGTTTGGGACACGTAAAAAGTTGTTAGCTTGACTTTGTGATTGCATTCTTGATCACGGCATAAAGAACAAAAATCTACTTTATTTTTTTAAATAGTTTTCGAACTATCCTCTTTTACCAATTTTTTTTCTAAATCACTCTCGTATTAAAAAAAAAGACACATTATATTATCTACTATATGTTTTGGTGGCTTTTCTTTTAGTTTCACTTCAAAGGTTTCATACCTAATAGAGAGGGTTGTTCTTCCTTAACATATATAGTCCTTAAACACTTATTTTGTTTAAATTTCCTTTTCCTTTTGCATTCACCTGCTATTTGACGTGCTAAATTAGTCAATATTTATCTACTATAGACACGCAGCATTATCATTTAGTTAAACATTACAGGTATTATAATAATAATTCAAAACTTACCAACATAATAAAGATTTTTTAAAATTTAAAAATTAAATAGATACTATTATTAAAGTTTGAAGATTAAATTTAAAGTTTAAAAGTAAAAATCACAAACCTGCTGTTTCAAATATGAAAATACATGACAAAATATCAAATTTAAGGAGTGTTAAACGATCAGTCTAGTCTTTTTTTTAGGAAATTTAGTCCTTATACTGTGTGCTCAGTTTCTATTTGATCATTGTTTTTTTAGCTCAATAACAGGTAAGGATGAGAATCCAACCTCCGACCTTTTGATTAATAATAGTATTCGTTAGCTAGTTAAAGTATGTCCATACTTATCATCCTTGTAATTTTAAAAGTTCTCCATTTATCTTTAATGTTCCGGCCACGCCAACTTATCATTGTTATATCATGTTAGAAGAAAATGTGTTAGGAGGAAAAACTAATACTAAACAAAGTAAAATATTTGGCTCCTTAACAATAAAATTCAATCTTATCAACCATTAAATTTTTTATAATTAGGAGAGAGAAATGTAAAAGTAAATATTTTTAAAAAACATAAAGAGTTGTCAATTTTTACATGGTGGTAAGAATAAGATTTGGTTTTTACCATTAAGAAGTCAAGTATTTTCTCACAACCTCTTACTTGGAGGTATATGCCAATTATGGCTGAGTTAAGTTCACGTTGGCTGGTCGGTTAAAACCATATTATAAAAGAAAAGAAAAGAATATATATATATATATATATATATATATATATATAAAAGTGGAAATAAGTTGGAAAAGTAGGGGTTGAAATCATATTATAAACAAAACGTGGGACTAAATTCGAAGAGAGGAGAATTTCCCAAGAACATCTAAAACCCATTTCGAAATTTCCGACCGTTGGGGCCCGTTTGGACAAGGCCAGTAACGGTTACCATTCAAAAGAAGAAACTGAAAAACTCCCCACTCTCAGTCATTCCCCTCTCGGCCTCTGCAACTTTTTGTTTCTCCGAGAAATCGAAATCGAAGACGAAGACAAAGAAGAAGAAGAAGAAGAAGCACCATCAATGGGCTGCGTCTCCTCCAAACTCTACCGGAAAGACCTTCAGAGAGACATCATCGTCAACCATGGCGGCGACTACATCAACCACGTCGTCTCTCTCACCTCCAGCACTTACGGCCTTCTCAATCTCGACGCCGATCAGAGATCCAAGGAGTTAGTTTCTGAGGCGGCGGCGACGAAATCGCCTCCTCGCGAAGATCCAGAAGTGATTAACGCTTGGGAGCTCATGGACGGCCTCGAGGAAGGGATTCCGATTGCGAATCGGGCCAAGAGAAGCCCTAAACCTAGGGCTTTTCTCCGCGGATTGGCCGATTTGGACCGGAGAAGTCCGCTGAAGTTTTTCAATCAAATCGGCACTCCGAAGAAGGCGATTCGGTCCGCCGGGAAGGAGAATCGTGGCAGAGGAAACGGAATCGGACGATTGGATTATAGCCCTCGGGAGATACTGAAAGTGAACAATGTGTCGAGGATTTCGCCCAAATCGGTTCTGAAATTGAGCGTTCCGGTTAAGAGTTCGCCGATTTCGGCGAGAAGACAGAGTTTCGGAAGCGATTCGGGAATTCTCTCCGCTCGACGGAGGAGTTTGAGTCCACTGTTCGATCCAGAGCTCGTGGCGTCGTACGAGAGACAATTAACCGAAGAAGGCGAACAAATCAAGAGAATAGTTTCGGAGACGCCCAAATCTCGGGCGGCGCGACATTTCGAAGAATCAAAATCCGCACTCCGACAGTTCGAGGAGCGGTGCCCGCCCGGCGGAGAAACCGCCGTCGTGATCTACACGACGACGCTTCGAGGAATCAGGAAGACGTTCGAGGACTGCAACAAGGTACGATCAATCGTGGAATCTTACGGCATTCACTTGGTGGAGCGAGACGTATCCATGGATTCCGGGTTCAGAGAGGAGCTGAGGGCGCTGATGGGGAGCAAGGAGGTGAAAGTTCCGGTGGTTTTTGTGAGAGGGAGGCTGATCGGAGGGGCGGCGGAGGTGGTGAAGTTGGAGGAGGAGGGGAAGTTGGGGGTTCTGTTCGAGGGGATTCCGACGGCGGCCGGTGGCGGCGGGTGCGAAGGCTGCGGCGGCGTGAGGTTCGTGATGTGTGTGGATTGCAATGGAAGCTGTAAAGTTTTGGATGAGACGAAGAAGAAGACGATCAAATGTGGTGAGTGTAACGAAAATGGGTTGATTCAGTGCCCTATTTGTTCTTGAAATTTCACCAAATTTGACAATTTGGGGCTTTTCAGGGAAAATTAGAAAATTTCCCCCTTTTTTTTTCTTTTTAAAAACTTATTTCAAGTGTTGGAAATGGGCTCTAAAGTTAGTTTTAGGACCTGTGTTTTGTTGGTTTTTTTTTATTGTTTAAACTAGTTCATCCTAACACGATGATTTATTTTGACTTCAATATTGTATTTATATTGACGTGCTCATTAATATTGATGTGATTGATTATAAATTGATGGCACTTTAACTTGACTTATTAGATAACAATTTTGAAAAGATATTTTTTACTACAAATGCCGGGGTAAAAATTTGACTTAAGATGGAGGATAGATGATTGCATTTACACCTAAGTTGTGTTTAACCTAATATATGAAAATTGCTTCATAATAGTTATTGTTATTTTAAAACATTCTTATTTTGTCCAAAAAAAAAAAAACATCCTTATTAAAAAAAAAAAATTAAATTATCATCATCATTATTATATTAAAAAGGTATAGTAGTAGATTAACATTTTTGGATGTTGCAACCCTCTCATTTCGACTGATAATATTGAAGGAAAAATAAAACTTTCACAAGAACTTAGGGAAAACTGCTAACCGAAAAGCCAAAATGCTATTTAACCATGAATTTTCAATTTCATCAAACTAGATCCTAGGCTAGATAAATATTGCAATTTTTACTTCTAATTTGTTGATGCTAATTTTAATAAACAAAAAATGTAAAAATCTGTAGAAACTCTATAATTTCACTAAAAAACACGCTTGGCACGAAATTAAATTGAACCAATATGCAAAATTAACTATTAAACAACCCTACTAAAATTCAATAAAAAGAATTCTTTTGTCTAAAGTTCTATCAATTTCATACCAAACATATTTCATAATTAATTGCGAATACTTGTTTTAAAGACTTTCCCAAACGAAAACCTACAGGACCGATAAAAACCACAGTACTTATTCAAGTGAAAAACAAAAACTGCAAACATTATTTTAAGTTTAAGGTAAAAATTGAAAACTTTAATGAAATTAAAAGTTTGGAGTAAAAATGATTATACCATAACAAGCCAAGAGTAAAAATTAAATATTTTTCCCTATTTTCAACTAATTTAACAATTATATAAGTGTTTTTTTTTTTTAAATACACAACACGTTTAGTCTAAAATATGCAAAATTATAAAAGGTAAAAAATGTTAAATTACAAATTTGGTCTATGTACGAGTTTAAATGGTGGTGTCTGTTTAATCCATGAAATTTCAATGTTCTAAAAAACCTTTATATATCCTTAAACCTYCGATTTTCATTCTTAAGTCTTTGCTATTTGCATTATTTTCTAATATTTGACACGAGTTACTAGTTACTAGTTGGCATACCAAAAAAATTGATGGAGCAAACAAATAAAGTATACTAAATCATTTTTAAAATCAATCAAAATATAGCTTAAGGATCACAGTTCGAAATCACTTATCTAAACAAAATGACTAAAAAGTTAAACAAAATTCTACCTGGTCCAATGCGTTCAATTGATATACTACTTTTAAACCCAAAGTCTCAAAGGAGTTATAGAGAAGATTTTTATAGGATAGAACAGAGAGGAAAAGCTCTAACACCTGGTACTATTCAACATATAATTTCTATAAACTGAGATAAGGAAATAGTGTTTCGGCTTTTTGGTTAGCAGTTTTTCCACGTTGACAAAGGCTTATAACCCCAAAATGCAACGAACAAAGTTGATTAAAATAGATTTTTAATGAATTTTTCGAGTCAATGTTCATTCTAACATATTCTAACACAAACATACAATGCAGATTTAAAATTTATATGTCCATTACCTGAAAAGTTTTCTACCATATGAACGATAAATCTCGGGAGATTCTGAAGCGCATGAAGAAAACATTAGCAACTTAGCGTGTCACAGTAGGGGAAGGTAGGGCTTGAGCCTTCTTGCCAAAGAATGTCTGGCTAGATTATCAGATAAACAAGGGTTTGAACTCCCCATTAGCAAGTTGACATAGTTGATTGAAGGTAGATGTATCTGCCAATAGGATAAAAAATAGTTCAGAATGCTACTTGATAAAATGTTGAAGGCACAACCCTTAGAGGATGCTACAATTTATGCTTTCATTATTGGCAGATCTCTATGAGGCTCATCGTACAAAAAAATAATAATAATTAAATACAAAGGTGAAACTAACTGTTAAGAATCCATGAACTAGCTTGTACTGATTATACTCCAACCTGAAAAAATGAAGGTTAGATACTAAGACCCGTATCATAACCCCGCAGTTTTTATAACCTTGTATTTAAGAAAGTGAAATACATCTCAAAGAAATTGAGAGTAAGTAGACATCATTTTTAAAAACAGAAAATTTAAAACAAAATCATTATCAAATGGATCTAAATAACCGATTCACAGCTTATATATTACAACTGAGATAAACTGCAAGGTATTGTAAAATGAACTTGAAACTAATGATTTGGCCAGGTTATGTTTCAGAGATCTCAAATGCCAGATCTAACTAGGCCCTTTAACAAAAGATCAATTCATGATACAGTAGTGCTTTTGAAATAATCTATCATCTGAAAACATGATTAATGATCCTCTTCAGCCAATTCAAAGAACATAAATGAACTTCAGATGACATGTATGATGCACTAGTGCTATACAGCTTCAAATGTCCTTCGAGAATAACAATGGGCGAAGAAGAGAGCATACCAAATGAGTCGCCAAAATTGGTCCATACATCAGGTCGAATCGATTTGTCAGTATCAGCAATTCCAATGACCTCAACAAACTTCGAAAGAGAAAATGGTGGAGAGCCTTTCACAATAATCTGGTTGTCGTCAGTCGATTTACCATATATGACTCCATTGCCTTCAGACTGAACCTGAATCACTGCCCGGACTCTTCTCCCAACATACAGGCGTAAAAGCTCAGCATTCACAAAAACTGAAGGGTTTGATGTATCCATCTATACAAAACACCATGAAGGATGCCTTTCAGAGAGAACCAACATTTAATAAAAAAAGAATGTTGAAATTGTTTGGCATTAACACCAAATCAGCACAAATTTTCTGGTGGCGTTTATATAACTAACAGACAGCTTTCCTTTAGTACTTTACTTTACCATAACAATAACCTAATGGAGGAGGTCTACCTTGAGTGTTATATTTGAACTGTTTGCAACGTATTCAAAATTCAATTATCTAATATCAATGACACTCGTTTAAAAAATTCTGAATGCAGAGATAATTATAACAGTAAGAATATGCATAATGGTCACTGCCTGCGGATTATTTTGAATCTATTGCCCTTAACATAGCTTCACGACTGTATAAAAACGATTTTCATCTTTACTTTGGTGTTCTCACTTCTCATGCTCTACTTTCTTAAAGAACCAAACGAAGGAGCCCACGCCGTAATCAGCGAATAGAATTTGACCCTATCCGCTCAAAACATACATCATCTACGCATAATTTGATTCCAAAAAAACAAATACAAGCTCAATTGGTTACAAACACGAAGAGACAAGTGAAGAATCAGAGGAATTTCATCGTGCACCTCAATCTAACAAACTGAACTAAACAAGGAGAAAAAACTTGCAAAATACTCGATCGGAGAATCAAAAGAACTGAACTACGCTACCCGATTCAGCGATTGCAGACTTCGAGGGAAATGGAAAGAATTCGATCGAACCGCGAGAGATAGAGAAGAAAAAGAGCGCGGGTTTTTGAAAGCGGCAAAATTGAAGTTTCGAGTTGGGTGTGTTGAGAAGAGAGGCAGCTTTATAAAGAGATCAAGCGAGAGATCGTCTTCTTTCATCGGACGGTGGAGACGCGCTCACGCGAGCAAGCAAAGGACGGTAAACTTTTTCTCATTTTCGTGATTTCATAAATTTCTTATATGACAAAGCCCCAATAAAAATATATATATATAGATATTGTTTAAATTATTTTAATTCTTAAAGTAGTCTCATTTGGAAACCCTTTCACGCTATGTTTTAAATTTTCAATTTTTAAAAATTAAACTTGATCTACATCGGTATTAATTTGTTTTGTTTCTATCTTCGTTTCAAAATTTAAGTCCAAAGTTTAGAAACTAAAAAGAAAAACATTTTCAGAGATTTAACTAAAAAATCAAATACGTTCTTGAGAAATTTGAAACATTATAGAGAGTTCAAAATGAAATTATTATGCCTTCAAAGACAATTCCACCAGARCCTTGTGGTAACCTGTCACGATGTTTTGTGTTCAGACCTTTGGATGCCTTGTGGTAACCTGTCACGATGTTTTGTGTTCAGACCTTTGGATGGACTTAATATATAAAATATTTACGTCTCTCAACTTTGGACCTTGGGACGGGAACGGAGGCCCCTTTTTTTATGGATAAAAGCTAAAACGCTATCAGTTCTAATGTTATTTTTTAAAAAACTAATCTATTTGTTGGCTATCAAAACTTTGATTTTGGTGTCTCATTTTCTATTTCCAAATTTTAAAATTTTCAACTTTAATCATCTAACCGCTATAATTTCTAGTTATCTGCCCATTCGGCTTTATGATCTTAAATGCTTAATTTTTTTTAGCGAAGTTTCCTTCGATATTAATTATTTTCTTCCTCCTTGGACCACTTTTGAGCACAGTTTTGACAAGTTTCAAAAGATAAAACACTTATCATTTCTTCAAGAACTTGTAACAATTCTAAAAACGACGATAGAAAAGAACTTGAAGCTTACCGTTCTCACTCAACCACACAAGAGAACGCCGAGTTCTGTCGCCTATTCAATGATGCATTATACAAGTATAATAAATCGCAGTAATTACAACCCCAAAGTTTGAAGATTCTAATTTGAAACTTATTAGCATCTTTCCAAGTTCTACAAAAATACTGCCACCTATAAAGGTTGATAGTAAATGAACTAAAGTTTCATGTACCCGAAACAAATGGACGACCTTGAATCCCTTTCCTTGACATGGCATTGCCTCCTCCATTATGCTTTTCTTTTTTAACCAACAGATGCATATTTCACTTTGACCAATTCCTGCAATTCTTTAGATGCAAAAGAGAAACTGAACCGCGCATCTTCTGGAGCACGATAGCGGTACAATGGTGCTCAAATCACCAGCCCAGTCTTCAGCAATGAGTTATGGTTACTACCCGAAAGAGCGGAGCGAGGTAGCTCATGCAACCTCCCATTGTCCAAAATGAACACTCGTTTCGCCATCAGAACTGTTTCCAATCGATGAGCAATTACCAGTACCTATATACTTGGTAAAAATATTGTATGCAATCAAGGGAAATGTGAAGCTGAAAACAAAACGAGAAGAAAGTTGCAAGAATGACAAACTATAAAAATACCCTGTTGATTGTCTTTTAGGGAAATTTCCCCCTTACTTTTAAGTTTTGTCTATCTACAACCTTGTAAAAGCCAACCATAGTTATTCTCAAACCAAAAAACAATACTAATAAATAAATTGGTAATTTCAAGAATTGTCATGTAAAAATATCTGAAGTGTATAAAATAAATTTTGATAATACAGCAAATGACTAATTAAAATCTCTGCACAACACGTTGGACAAAGTCAAGGATGATGTAGATCAATAGTTCCCATTCTTTTGCCCTCTTTAGGGAGCCATCTCGATACTATTCAAAGAAGATTTCAGCATAATGCTTTATTTCTATCCTAGTTCATTTTCATCATCTCAATTGGGCATTAGAAGCATATAGATTTTTTCCCAATAACCGATATATGTTTGTAAATACTGTCCATAAATTTTCTTCCTTAAAGGTTCGCACCTAAATGCTAGTTCTTATCATTCATATTTTATGATATGAATAAACCACAATATTTCCTTACGAATGAATGATGAGATTTCAGCCACATCATTTCCATCCTACAAGCTCGTGATAGGAATAAGACCCCAAAATCGTCGATTATTTTACACCAACGCCATCTAATTTCCATGATCTGACCATTTCAGATATACATGCTTGTGTGAACTTCACAAATATTTTAGCTTCAATACACAATCTCAACAAAGGAAAAAAATCTAGATAATCATTCAATAAATAAGCTAAGATTCTTACCGTATGATTTTCCGTCAGGCGCTCCAAAGCTTGTCTGACCAGTAACTCGGACATGCTATCCAATGCAGAAGTTGCCTCATCCAAGACCAAGATAGATGAATTTTGATAGAGTGCCCTTGCAATGCCTAGTCTGCCATACGGAAGGGCAGGTAAGTTTAACCATAAAACAAACTAGATAGAGGTATGCCATGATAATTGAGTTAATTAGAATTTTTGCCTCTGCTTCTGTCCTCCACTCAGCGTTAAGCCCCTTGGTCCGATATATGTAGAGTATCCTTTTGGTAACCTTCTGATAAACTCATCTGCATTTGCAAATTTTGCCACTTCCTCAACCCTCTCCATGTCAATTTCCTTCGTCAGATCATAATATCCTATGTTTTCAGCTACTGTTCCAGAGAAAAGGATCTGAGAACAAAAACAAAATGTCTATATAATTGATCAAGACAACCTTTGACAATTATACGATGTATTTCCTTCTTTGCAACCAATGATTACTTGAATGCATTAAAATATAATCAAGCAAGCATTGAACAAAGGGCACCGTCGGTACACTGTTACAACAACAACCTGAGAGGGCACTGTCAAGATCCTTCAGGGTCGGTCAGTATAATGAAATTGGTTAAATTCAAATTTTAGTCGGGGAACTTTAAAACTTTAAGAAGTTTCACTAACATTCCTGTCATTCCAATTGGAAGTCAATTTTTGTTTATAAAATAACCATTCACAAAGTAGTAACCCATGCTATTACCACGTAACAAGGACTATGCAGCTATGAGATACAGTAAACTTTTGGTTGCATCACAAAAGATGTATGAACAAGTAATCACCAATCACTCACCATGTCTTGACAAACGAGACCAACATTTCTCCGCAAACTACTAAAACTAACAGTCCGGATATTGTGGTTATCAACGAGTATATCACCTATTCGGAGAAAGAACAACATCATGGCATGAAAAAGTTAAGGCATGTGTGAGACAAAAACAAAAAGAATGAAGGAAAAATCTTGAACAAGAAAGGAAACTTTTGTAAAACGGAAATTGAAGAAGTAGAACTAATAACTATGATATAAATAGTTTACCAGATAACGGGTCATAAAGGCGAAGAAGCAATTTAACAAGTGTTGTCTTTCCCCCTCCAGAAGGTCCCATGAAAGCAACTGTTTCTCCTGCTTTGATGTGGAGGTTCAATCCATCTAAAACAAGAGGCATATTTCTTCCATAGGCAAATGAGACGTTACAAAATTTTACCTCCCCCTTTAAACGGTTTAAATCAATAGCATCACGTTTCTCAATCACCTATGATCAAAAATCAAAATGCTCCATCCATTAATTAAATTTGTAGAAAGCTGATCAAGTAACGTAAAAAGAATCTTTATGGAATAGGACTAGTGATATGGAAAGAGAATTTCAGAATTTGTGACGTTTAAACAAAGTTGACTTTGCACCATAGAAAGGATAAATCATTTTGACATCCACGTCAACCGACAATATTGAAAAGAAACATTTTAACAAACATATTGCAAGAATGTAAGAAAACAATGAAGATCACATTTAGGAAAAATACTAATCTATACTGATGGTAGTCTCAACCGTCCTAAAAATGAGAAAAGTTCGTTCATAAAACTTTCTAGTCGTTAACGTGCTTGCCTCCAACTTTAAGCCCATAAAGTCATCATTTAATCAATATATTATTAGGAATGATAAACTAATAATCAAAGAATTATTTCTAAACATAAATTTAACATCAATTAGAAATTTACCGTAGGTTTGAACTCAATCAACTCAAACAAGCGTTGAATGGCAGGTTCTCCTTCCTTTAACTCATTGTATGCCTTTCCAATTTTCTGTATGATTGTTATATTCAGAAGATTGAACTTGAAACTTATGCAGACACTAAACTCAATCAAGGAAGAAAAGAAATAAAATCAATGCCCAGAATAAAAAATACATACAGAGGTTCTTGTCAGAACATAGTATCACCTGAACTGGTTCGATGAGAAATCCCAATGACGTGATAAATGAAACCATGCCACCACTACTAAATGAACCTTTCGAAACCAACAGCAAACCAACACAAAGCATTGACAATAACACAAAATATAGACCTTGTACAATATGAGGTACAAGTGCCTTCATCCTTTTCTTCTTGAGACGTTTATACAGGTCAATGCGAACAAGCCTCTGAAACCTGGCATGCTCACAAAACTCTGCGCTGTTTGCTTTTACAAATAGAAATGCTGGGAGGACCTATTGCATAATCACAAAGATAAGTCACAACTAGATCTAAATAGGAAATAAGTTCTTAACAACAGTAACTCCTTGACCCAGAAAGCTAGTTATGAAGATCCAATTTATTACCAGGTAAAAGAAGAAAGATTTTCTTCAAAAAGATGAATATTAGGACTTAAGAAGTGAATTCACAAACATGATTTTAGATTTAGACTTTCACAATTGGTGACGAAATATGATTGAGGTCGAGTATATTGTTTAGTGATTAATATATACCTCATTTAGATAGGATGAAAGATTAGCAACGCTTAGACTCGCCATTGTAGATATTTGGAATTGCCTCTCGCCGAGATAGGCAATGACGAGAGCTACGCATGGAATAACCTAACAAGATTCACCATAGATTCCCCTGAGAAGATTCTGCAAAGTGCAAAGGAACATTTGAAACAAGATAATCTGGAAGTTTTCTTTTCTTACCATAGCTGAAATCAAGGATAGGACAGGGCTAATAGCCAACATTCGGATCGCCATGGCTGATAACTGCAGCGTACTGGGCACGACGGTCTGTAATATAAATGAAGCTACAAATAAAAACTAAAAAGTTAAGAACCAAATGATTAAATTTCCATTTCTAATACATTCAATTTATAACAGTTCATTATAATTTACATCCAATTGATGAAGATTCTATTTATAGACACGGGTTTCGAGCTCTAAACACTCACATTGAGGAGGGCATATACAGTATCAGCGACATCCGAGGCCTCGGCAGTGATCCTGTAAGCGATATCACCAGCGGAAACACCAGCACCACCTTCAAAGAAATCTAAGTCCATTGCCAGAATTCTCTCGAAAACACGAACACGAATTTCGTAAATCGCACTCAACGCCGCATCCCAAATAAACGCTTCTTGCCAGTAGCTCGCAACGAAACGAGCGAACACCAAAAATCCTAGAACCAGACCTTCATCCCACAACTTGATGGGGTCGATCTTGTCAATAATAGAAGAAAATTTCCCAATCTTAGGCACGAGAAGGGACAGGGAGAAAACCGAGACAACGCTACAGAGCCAACCAGCAAGAATATGTTTACGCTGAGAGATAATATACGGAATAAGAGATTTGAACGTCTGGAAACTGCGAAGAACAGGTCGATGCGATTGGGGTTGAGGATGTTCGAAGGTGGAGGAACTGGTGGAATTGAAGGACTTGGATGCGAATGGCTTCGTCCTGAGAGGAAGATTTGCGATTTTGGGGGCGAATCTGGCGAACTGGAGAGAAATTGGTTTGAGATTGAAGAGGAGATTCCGGTTTCTTGGCAGAAACATAGAAGATTGCAGAGCGATGCACATTTTTTCGTTGATTTTCTCAGAAAGCGCGCGAAGAAATGGTGGTTGGCTATGGCCTCTGCATTTTACGGAGTGGTTCATTCAATTTCATTTCATCACAATAAATCTTAAATTCTATTAATTAATATTTCTAAAGACCAAATAAAAAGACAAAAACAAGATTTTCACTATGTAATATAGATTTAATGTACTCGATAAATATATAAATATATATAAACATATTTAATGTGTATTTTATAAAATGTTGTAATTGAATTTGACTTCATTATTGTGTTTTGTATTATTTTTTAATTTAGTTCAATAATACGTGTGTAAATCTGAAACTCTTTAATTAAAGATGGTGTCTTAATCATTGAGCTAAGATGAGATAAAATATACGTTCATATTATATTATTTACCTAAATTTATCCTATGTGTTTTAAAGGGTAAAATATTATATTTCATTTACAAATCATTATGCAAGCATCGTATCTTACACAGAGGACATAATATATAGTTTTCATTAATTATTGAACATGATTCATTCACTAGTAGAAATTCAAGTTTCCTTCGACTTTAAAATTTGAAAATAACCTAAATGGAAAAAGATGAAAAATAAAATGAACAAAACATGATACAAATTGAAGGAATTCAAGTCTATAATATATATGGACAAATAAAATAAAAATATCTCTCCTTCTGATATTCTAACGAAAGAAAATCATTTTCTCAACATCATCTTTTTTTTTTCCCGGGAAACAAACACACAGCAGAAAAAGTCAAAAAATAAACAAAAAAAAGAAAAAGGGGGAAAAAGAAAAATTAGAGAAGAGCGAGGGAGGAGGCAAGTCTCAGAACGGATCAATTCTCCCGTAATTTCTTAACAATGGCGAAGGCCGCCACTGCCACCGCCGCGATCACGCCGGAGACGATGAACGTTGTCTTCAATGTCTTCATCGTATCGTTCTTCTTTGCTTCCTTTCGTTCTTCTTCCACCGCTTTCCTCTTCGCCTGCTCCTAAAAATTACTCACAAACACCCATTAGTTTGCGAAAATCTAATTTTGTTTTTGAAATTTGGCAAATAATTCAAATATAGAAAAATACTAATGAAATTGTAAAAAACAGGTCTGATTCTAAAAATAGAAAACTAAAAACGAAATGGTCATCAAACGATACTTAGTTATTTCTACTCACATCAATCGTATGCTTTAAATTATATATTCATCATGCTACATAAAATATTGAATTGCTTCTATTTACTCTCTATAACTCAATGGATTGAAGGACGTGTATCTAATCCTAAGTTTAAGAGTTCGAATCTTTACTCCTACATGTTATACACAAAATAAGAATTATCAATTTTATGTTTAATGAATCTAAATGCGTAATATAGTCAAAGGACCATAAAATATTTATGAATTTATTAGAAAATTTTAAAGTACAACAACTAGAATAACCCGATCTTGAAATGTAAAGAATTTATAAGGACTAAATGGAAATAACCAAAACGTTGAAGGGGTGAGTAGTAATTTGATCCGGAGAAAAGATTTAATATACCTTTTTTTCCAAAGATACAGCAACTTCAGAGGAAACAGGATCGACTTCAACGTGCCTGTTATGGCCGGGGTTTAATTCTCTGTCGACGTCCGCAGCCGGAAACGGTGAACCTGCAGCATCAGAAACTCCGCCATCTCCGCCTGGGCTCGCCATTTTTATTTTTCTTTTTTCTTTTTTTATTTTTTCTTCTTCTTCGAAGTTGCAGAAAACAGAAACGAGAAACAAACTTCACAGCTTCGGTCTTTTAATCTCATTTACGTTGAGTGTTACTGTGACACGTGGAGACTATCTATACGCTGAAATGTCGTTAACTACCAACCACAAACGACTTTCTTTTATTAACCGTCAACGGCGCCCGTGAATGCCGTTCAGATTTCCCTGTTTTGCTGTTTTTTAGTTAAAAAACAAAACTAAGATTTTCTTCTTATTTTCGCGTTTAATATTTAATGGATTAAATTAGGTATTGGTTTTAGTGATTTCAACTTTTGTTCATTTTGGTCGCTACCTCTAAACTGTTCATTTTAGTCATTTTATTAAAAATTTAAATTATTTTAATATTTATACTTTCAAATAGTTTGTTTTGGTATTTATATTTTTAAAAAGTAATCATTTTTTTTCTTGTTTGCATACCACACATTATATACACAAAGTAATAATTTTGAAATATTTGATTTTGATTCTTGCCCTTCTAAAAAATGACAATTTTGATTTTTGGTTGCATAACACAAATTATATACGCAACGTAAATTCTTTAATATAAAGTTGAAATGAAAGTTATGACTACATTTTAAGAAATATATTGACAATAATTAAAAGTATAAGAAAAAATGTATATCTTAAAAGTACGTGGACCAAAATGAAACCAAAAAACTAAAAGTATAGGGTTTTCCTTGCACAAATTATTGTGGATATTCGAGGCTACGATCTTTTAGTCGATGATATATATCTTAACAAGTTGAAGTATGTAAATCTTATATATATGATAACTATTTTTTATTTTCTACTTTGTACGCAAATATATATATATATATATATATAATTATTTCTTCTGGTTCTCAAAAAGCTTTATCTAAAACTATCTTATTAAATAATTTGTTTTAATGTCAACTAAGATTTGGTCATGCCTCCAATTTTCATTTCTTCTTCTTCTTCTTTTTTTTTTCAATTCTTCACCTTCATCTATCCACTCTCATTCTTTTCATCTTTCTTTTAGTACATTAAGGAAAAAGGCATCAAACAGCAAATTTTAAAGTTAGTAAATGTGAGTCTCCACATAGAGTGACAAAGCAACATTAAAACGCAGCGCTGGTTGAGGAGTCTATCTCTTCACATTCTTATACAACTAACAATTTGAAGGTTGAATCGAGTCCCAAATCGCTAAACCAACTAAAATCGAACGGAACTGACTGAGAACGACAAAATTTATCTTAATTGGTCAGCCAACTGACTTCTTTTTTAATTTTATACCTTCGAAAACCGAACCGACTCAACATAGAGCGAGGGAGAAAGGGTGTGAAGTTAGAGAAAGATCAGTGAGTAGTATTGAGGGATCTAAGGAAATGGAAAGAAAAAGGTAGAAATAAAGAATATGTTAGTCAGGGCTGTACTCAACAAATACAAGGTCAAGGAACTGCAACCAGGAACATTTGAATGTATAGATAAACTGATCATACACACCATTCTCAACACCAACAAAATCAAAAGGCCATATTTTAAACAGTTATCATCACTCCCCACCAGCACAAAATGAAAGAGAGAGAACCATACACGACCCGTGTAATACCGATCCGATCCGTTCAACGCCAAGCTTCAGCTAGCTCCGTCCTCGAATTCAACCGCCCGACGATTCCAGTTTTCTTGCCCTTCTGTGCAGCACCTGCTGTGTGAACCTTCACTGACACTGGCTCATTCGCCTTCTTGGTGGTGACTCTCTTCAGATTCGAACTGTTAGATCGATCGAGGCTACTCTTTCGGCAACTTCGACCCGTCCCAACTTGGCAGACGAGACCAGTTTCCTGTTCTTCATTTACCGAACAGTTCAATTCCGATACGATTTCGCAGGGACAGTTGTTGACTATTGATTGGCTTGCCCCTGGAATGATGTTTTCAATTGAAGACAGGAGATTTTGTGACCCAGTTTCAGCTGTACAATTATCTTCTCTGGGAAGTGGACGGCTCTCAGGTGCAGGTTCTTCAGTAACAAATATTTGTTCATCTTCAGTTTTGTCATCCCCGGCCTCATTTTGTTCGTCTTGATACGACTGCGATGCACTTTGGTGCCCATCCTCGTCCGATGGGTTTAGGCGCAAAATGGGGGCTGACTCGACGACCGAATCTTCCCTGTCCTTTAGTGTCTTCTCAATGAGAGTCTTGAGGAAATTCATCACTTTGACTGCATACATCAAGGCAGTTAACGGATCTGCCATCTGCAAGAATAGATGAGAACTATTACACTTCAAGTTGCACACTCTTTCGGTATCGTGTTCGATCCCGAGCAAATCAGAGACTCATCTCCAAGCAAATACAATACAATTAGGCACGGGTGCAAAGAAAATGGTAATAATGCATCTAACCTCATACAATTTAAACACGGAGAGAGCAGTTACTAATGAATAACAATACAGGCAGCAGCATCCAATCAAATGAAATTTAGCATAAGCTATGGTCTTTCGGAACATAAGTAACCAGCCTTTTCATCATCTAAAAACCACTCTGAACTTGAGACAAGGAATTAAGGACATGTCATTCATAATTTATATAATGTTCACTCACTTGGGTCATATTCGGGGCAAAGACCATAGCGACATTCCGCGAGTTCATCTTGTTCTGGTGTTCAAACTGTACAACATCAGCCATCAGGTTTACTGCCCAATCAAGCAGTGCAGCTTCTGTATGGGGAAGGAGCCTCGCTAGCTCAGCACATTCCTCTTCGGTCTGCGCCTCCATCACCTGTTCCGGTGAGAGGGAATCCAACACACCAGTCGGAAGTTCTCGAAACCAGGCCTACAAAATCACCATATGATTATGACAAACACAAACTCATCTCAGTATTC
Organism: Momordica charantia; assembly: GCF_001995035.1. The sequence goes on along the minus strand of NW_019104520.1, from coordinate 415,081 downwards.
TATTCACTGGACTATTTCTAAGAGACGAATGTGAAGTATTGAAAATCAAAGCATGGGATGACGGTTAACAGCGGTTAATGATAGCATAACATAATAAAGCTCGTGAAGCAAAAATTGACATTAGTCATGAACCATGTAGTACCTTAATGAGACCTGCCAAGCAGTGTACATCAACACCATCAGGTACGACTCCTCGATTCAACTGATCCCGAACGAATTCTTCTTGGCTGTTCCCGGCAGTAATCCTGAAAATTCCTTCTGCCTACAGGTTTAAGATCCATAATTCAGCGTCTACCCGAAACAGTCAAATGACCAACGAAATCCCAGAACACTTTTTATCACCAATTCATCGTGTAAAAGAAATCAAAACATGCTAGATACCTCCAGGCCTCCTTGAATATACAAGTGCTTCTGCATTAACAAGAGTATTGTGGGGACGCTGTTTCCTCTCAAATCAAATGAAAGCTGCATTGACTCTGTAGAAACGCCGAAAACGTTTGCACTGCAGATAAAAGCTTTCATAGTCAAAAGGACTGACAGGCGACGATATTAAATCACTAGTAGTAATAGTAGAAGATAAGCATCAGATCTCAAGCTTTCTTTCCTATAAGAGCAAGTTCAGAAATGCATCATTTTCAAAAGTAAATCATCAGACAACTATCACAATCATAGAATCCTGAAGGAACCAAACAAAGTAAAATAGATTACCTTAAAAATGGAACAAAGCGCCAAAACTGGAGAAACGAGTTGTTTCGAGGAAAAACATAGAGGAATACCATGAGCAAACAAAGTACAACTACTTCAATTCTTAAAAAATATGGCTATAATCTGTTATAGGCCAGTTCTGCATTGAAGCAATAAGTTACATTCCATGTTGGAAAAAACATCTCAAAGTTAATCATCAAATTACATAAACAAAATATAATACAAAACTCACGCACGAGTTCGGTAAGTCTATGAAAACATCGACTAGCTCGTCCTTAAGTGAAATCTCGAAGTTCATAGAAAATCATAGATTGTCACCAGAATGTCAAAAACAGAATATGCTGCAAAGTGATTTGACCATTCTCCCCTAAGCCAACTTCATACGAATTAGATCCTTCCATAAATCTAATTGAACTCCAAAGGGACAAAAAGGATATTAAAAAAAAAAAAAAAGTTTCCCAAAAAGTTTCCCAAAAAAAAAAAACTTCCAAAACAATACAATTATCGTTCCTATACAATTGAATACGGAGAAACAGTTAGCAGACGAGACGACCAATCTTCATTGATCCTTCCAATCATTCAGGACGCTTTTCTTAGAGAACCAAAGCAATATGCACACACAAAGTTTACGAAACACAGAAACAACCTTGTAATCTAATCAAAATCTAACTACAAAAGCAGAATTCCCACAAACTGATGTTTAATCAAAAAAGTTACAAAAATCAAGAAATGGGTTAGAGATTAAAGACCTTGCACTAGGAGCTCGCCTAGGGACCTCGAGCTCAAACTCAACAGGGAGGCCAAGGAAGCCATTGAAGCGATCGAAGGTGACATGGGCAACATGCCTAACATCAGAAGGCCATCCAATTTCCATCGAAGAGAGCTTCCCAGCCGCTCTAGCGCTTCCACCACTAGTACTTCTACACCCAATTAAAGACTTCCTAAAAGCCGCGACCAAAAACGTCAACAGGGACAGCTGATCTCCCTCTCCCTCTCTGTCGCTTTCTTCTTCTTCTTCTTCCTCTGAAAAATCCAGATGGAATTGAACACAGTGGTTTATGGAGGGAGTGGAGATATTAATGGCATGTGGGTGCGGACCATCATTGGGTGCGGAAGAGCTTGAAGGTGAAGGGAAGTGGGATGGGGATCGTTGGAGAACATCTGCCATTTATTAAAAGGGGGGAAATGGAAAATCGATTGGGTAAAGAGGAATTGGTCTTCGATTTTGGTTACCCTTTTTCGAAAAGAAAACAAAAATGAAATTGATGGGGGTTAATTTGGGTCTACGGAAAACCGAGATTTGGGAGTGGAGTTGGATTGAAGGAAGGGGTTGGGATGGTGAGACGTGAGTATCATCACTTTTTTTTTTCCTTTTTGGATTTTTTTTTATTTATTTTTTTTATAGTTTCTTGGATTGGCTGGCTTTGGAGGGAGGAAGAAGCAAGCAGAGAGAGAAAATGGTGGTTGAGGAGAGAAGAAGAAGAAGAAGAAGAAGAAGAAAGAAAAGAGTATGGAGTTTAGAGAGAGAGGAAATGGAATGATGATGGAATTGGAGGAAGTTTGAGAATTTTGTTTCATTGTTTTTTGTTTTTTGTTTTTTGTTATTATTATTATTTTTTGTTCTCTAATTTCGCATCCAACGATTTGCAAGCGCAGAGGGAAAAGGACCTGGTGCGATTCTAGTTGTGGTAGTGGTCGTGGTCTTTCTTGTTCTTCCTCGGTTTCCCACCCTCTAACAAAATCCTATCGCCCTTTTTTGTTTTTTGCAAAAAATAAAAAAATAAAAAAAAATCCCAATAGCCTGTTCTCTTTTTTTTTAAGGATAATATGTGGGTGAACGGAGCATGGTCGAAAATAGTTGTCTTAATTAGTTGAGTTATGTTCATCTTGACGACCTTTTCTCTTGCTATTTGTGTCAAATTCTAGATAATTAGTCCAATTACGAGTTTACAAGATTGTGTTTAATAAGTTTCTGGATTTTAAGAAGTGTTTAATGAATATCTGAACTTTCACTTTTGTGTTTAATCTTGTATGTAATAGATATATGAACTTTTGTTTCTTGTTCTCTCTTTTCAATCAAAGAAAAATATAATTGTTTTTTATGTGTTTTGAAAAAAAAATGGAAAAGAAAAAGAACATATTTTTGTTATTTCCAAAATTTGTAAACATTTTTCTAAATGTTTCTCAAAAATCGAGAATAGAAAATAATTAACATGAAATAGAAATGTTACCAAATAAGCTCTAAACTTTTAATTTTGTATGTAATAGATCCGTGAATTTTGAAAAATATCATAGGTCAGGAGCTTACTAAATACAAAATTTAAATTTTAAGCACCTATCATATACCAGATTTAAAGTTTAAAGGCACCATAGAGTTTATATATCTATTATGTTATTCTAAATATTTAATGATTAAACTTGTAACTTCATCTTTAATTTAATATATTTCTTCATTTTTAATGCAATTAAATATAATTACTGGATTATAATAATATATATTAAAAAATGTTATGGAGCCAGCTTTTGCATAGGTGAGTTGATTAAGATAGTCACTATAAACTTCGAGTCAAATATTTGAGGATTAAATTTAACTGAATATAAAAAAGAGTTGTATTAAACTTTTAACAAGCAGATTGACAATGGATTAAATATAAATAGGAAATATATAATTGAACCTACAAAATGTTTCCCTATTATTATTTTAAGATAACAAAAAAAGGGTTGAAAAAAAATACAAAAAAAGGAAAATATTGTTCATTTTAAGAAATATTTTAGATTTAGTAATTAAGAAACTATTATCGAAGTATTTACAAGTTTCATTAATTGATGAAAAGAGAGAAAAAAACGAGAGCGAACTCATATTCTATTGGTTACGATTTTAACTTATCTTTTTTTTTTTTTTTGATAAGTAACTTATCTTCTTTAATCATAAAAAAAAATAATTTATCTTCTTTAATCACTCTAATCTTGATTTGTCCTTTTAACTTTACTTCACATTAATGAATTCAAGTAAAAGTAACATATAAAATATATAAATAATAAATTACAACAATTTGGTTATAAATAAATAAGATATTAAGTTCAAATTTGAAAACTGGTTTTTTTAAGAATTTTGGTTTTGAGTTTTTTCTAATGTTATGTTATTACTTAAATAAAGTTTAGATCCATTTTAATCTTTCAAATTAAGTTAAAATTAGAAATATACGGTTAAAGTATAATTGGATAATAATTGTATTTTCAACCATTCAGACTTTAAAAATTTGAGTATAATTTCGATAAAATCATATTATTACGAAACAAAAGCATTATTAATTTACAAATTCCATATTTGAAGCTTGTAAGTTTAAGAATTTACTTTCGCGATATCGTAGAAAAATAAATGAAAAACTAAAAAGATAAAATAAAATTATTATAAAATAAAAGTTGGAGAAATCCAGAAGCTCAAATTAAAAAAGAAGGATAAAAGTTCCAAAGTGATAACTGATAATTTAGATATTTATTTTTAATAAAAAATAAATAAATGTACAGGGAGCGAAGAATGACAGGTGGTGACAGAGAAAGACGAAGGCAATAAAGAAGGGCCAATCCGGCATGGCCACGTGGCTAGTAGAACCCGTCTTACAGCGATGTCTTATCAGAATTTATAGGATTGACAAAACTCTGAGGGTTGCGATCCTCTGCTCCGAAGTCCACCGGTTTCCCACTGCCACGTCCTCCATGTCAAATTTGCCTCTTTTTGTTTCTAATTGTTATTTAAAGCAGAAACCAATTATTTGATTTAGACCCTTTTTCTTTAAAGTTATTTAATGGGTTTGATTTTCTTTTTTTTTTTTTTTGATTTTTTTGTAAGAAACACTATTTGAAAATTGGAGCCTCTCAATCCAGATATACGTGTGAATTCAAAATTTAAAAGGTGGTAGTAAAACATAACATTGGAACTTTTATATCATTTTCTGTCATTCCATATTAAATCATTAAATAGGATTAGAATAAAAGTTCTCACCCTTAATGGTCCTAACAACATTACATGTAATAATCTTGGACTATCATATACGATGTTTTCATTCATCTCATTTTAGCCGCCCTTTAAGAGCTTTAATCAAAATACTATTTAAGACAAAATATAGAATATCAATGATCATATTAATTGGATAATTATTCTAAGTTATTCAGATTACAAGTGTCTACTAAATCCTTTAATCAGATAAGCTTTTNAAAAAAAGTCAAACCTCGAATAGAGTTCGATATTTAATTCACTTATAATTTTTTTCTGTTTCTTTTTATGTGTTACAATAAAACATAATGAATTAGAGATATTTTTTTCCATTAGAATACTTGATCAAATCACACAAACTTAAATACATGATAAAAATGTGCGATATGATACCGATAAGAAATGAGATATTTTCTAAATACAACTATAACCTAAAATATTGAGTTGGTTGGATAAGGTTATAGAGGTGTTTTATAAGGTTGTGATGTTATAATCTAATTGCTTTTTGTAGGGTTATTGATTAATAAGAAGAGGGGAAAAGGTGAATTTTTTCTCAATTACTTCATTGGGTACACTAAAATTCAAGCAAAATATAATTAATCATAATTAGGTAAACTTTCACATAATGATCATCTACATCTTGGTAATGGCAATCTAATGGCTCATCATGTTATTTTCACTCTTTTTCTTGCATCTATGAATTTATCTATTTAATTGGTAAACAACAGGAGTATTATCAGAGCGGGAATTTTTTGCGAAAAAAATTCACAGAGATCATATTCTCACGGGTAGTTATTTTCATTTATTTTTCTAAAAAATTATAAATGAAAAGCTAAAGTTCTATAGTAAATTTTCATTTAAATGGTTGAATTACCTGAGGAGTCCCCATCTAAAAAGAAAAATTGTTAAATTTTCTAACAACTTCTCAAAATTATCATAATACAAATTAAAAAGAGAGAGAGGTCATAATACAACATGTCTTAAAATAAAAATTTCACCATTCAAAATATTAATACATAAGTCCCAAAACGAACGTAAACACAACATTGATATAATTTGAATCGTGAAATGTACCTGTATTGTATAATGAATATATATATATATATATATATATATATATATATATATATATATACACACACACATATATATAACGTATTTCTTGTCTCAATTTCTAATGTATTTAAAAAGAATAATAGCTAGTAAACTCCCATTTATTTGGCCTTCTTGTATATTTATATTGGAGTATTTGGGTCTAAATTGATACACTCTTATGGGTTAATTTTTGGTCAAAATCAATATCAAAGCAACTAATCGGAATAAGAAAAATAAAATGACATTGTGAAATTGGATTTTTTAAAAATAAAATAAAATAAGACCAATTGTGTGATAACACTTAACAAAAACTAAATCAAACCGAAATTTTTTTCAACTTTATAGAACTAGCATTTATTGTTCTGCTTGATAAGCTTTATCAATTTGGTTTAGAAATGGTAATCACTATGTCCAATTTAGATATAATTTTAATCAATGTAATTTAAAAACATCCATTTTACTTTTAAATTTTGTTAGTTCTAGTCACTGTACTTTAAAGTAGATGATTATGGGTCAAAACGCACATAACTCAACGGTAATTAACATATACCTCCGATCAAGAGGTTGTGAGTTTGAATCATCTCCCCAACATATTTTACTAAAAAAATAGATCATTATGGTTCAAAACAGATATTTTAAAAATAAAATGACTAAACAAATTAAAGTTGATAACACAAGAACCCGAAAACAAAAATTACATGACCAAAATAATGTTTAGACCTTAATTTTATACCTATATCATTTCAATTTTTTTACTTCCAAATATTATATTATGATTCCTAAATTTAAATAAAAATCTATTTTAACCATTGTCATTAGATTTGACTGTGCATAATTAAATAGAAACTTACGTCATACCACTCCATGAACTCGTGTGTTACACATAAAAGTTCAGTATTGAATTTGAGAATGAGTCATTTAAATTAAATTCAGTAAAAATTTAATAGGTTTATCTAAAAATTCAGACAACATAGTTTGAACCATGGTATCAAATATCGGTCAACATGTCCATATATCTATAGATTCGACATCGACATAAAGGATGAATTGACATTTCATAATATTACAAAAACAAAAAGTAAAATATGAAAAATATCAATATAATATTAATATTAATAATTTTTTACTTATTTAGTTCAAATCATTATTTGTTAATTTAAATATTCATTTCAAGATTTTTATTTTTATAACTTTTTCAAAAATATTCGACATTGAAATTTTTACGAAATTGAGAATTCGACATTTTCRTCGAAATTGACATTTAAGGTTTCGACATTTAAAACGTAGTTTGAACCTTAAATTAATAATAATAATAAGAGAGAGAATGCAAATATGAGCCGCCGGAAGTGGCCGCGCCGGCCGACTCGGCAGCGGCAAAGCTGCCTTTTTGAGCTTTATCAAAAGTTTCGAATAGACCCGTTGGTTTGTCGGACCCAACGGCTTATTAATTGTTATCACTGGTTCAAATTTAAATTCCACCGGCCGCTTTTTTCTTTTTGGATTTTCCATTTTTGTGATACCTTTTTTTCCCCTGGGTTCGTTTAACGTTGTTTTTGTTTAAGACGTATTTTTGGGGGATTTTTATAAAATATTGTTTTTAATTAAACTTATTTTTTTAATCAGGCTGATTTATTAGAAAAAATAAAAAAAAATGCCACTTGAAACTTATTCCAAAAATATTGTTGTTTTTTTTTAAAAAAAAAAATTTTTGATTTTTTTCCGCCTACATCATCGTCTCTTGACCATGTTAATTTTTTTTTTTTAAAACGAAACGTGGTTGTCTATATCGAAAAAAAATATATTATTTTATATTATAAATTATGCCGATGTAAAAAACCTCCCAATGCTGTAGTGGGTTTACTGCCACCCTAATATCTTATCCATTTCCTGGGGACATAAATCTTTTGTTTTTATAACAATTAATCATCTATTTTCTCTTTTTTACTCAATATTATCATCCTGGATTCTTTTTATTTTTTATATATTATTATTTATTTAATAATAATAATAAGTTAATCATCTATAGAAGTCAGTTTAGAATAACTATTGGTCAATCGATGCTCTAAAAACTAAAATTAAAATATTCAAAATCAAACTGCAGAACATATTTGCAAGAAAAAATCTATCAGCATCAAAATCATATTTTTCCATTCTATAAATTTAGACCAAAGTTAGGACGATTTAATCCAATTTGGTTTATGAATATAAGTTCATTTATGAAATTATGAATTTTTTTATCGTATATTATTTTACCACGTTTCATCATATTATATCTTCTAAATAAAGTTTATGGATCTCTCCGGTGTGAGGTACGTTTGAACTAATTGGATTTAGACATTTTGTTATTAAGCTGGAATGTTTTTTATCTGCTTTATTTGTGTCTAATTTTGAGTATTTAATGATTGAGTTTCTACCTTTCACATGATTTCAAATATTTTGTTAGTTGAATTTTATATGATATATTGGATGGTTCATGGTCCATTTTTAAATTTAATTTTCACAACACGTATTGAAATTAAGAGTTCATATTGGTAACATTCAAAGCTTAAGAATTGAAATTGAAAAAAATTGACTCGTCAACTATAGCGTAACAATCGAACTTTTTGCAAAGTATATAAATAAATAATGACACCGTCAAAATAATTATTTATAATCAAAATTTACGAATAAAAAATATCCACCCGTCTAGATCTACATCCCTATCTTATAACACGTCACAAAAAGGAAAAAAACCTGTTTGATATATTTTTTAATTTTTTGTTTTCAAAATTATTTTTAAGACAAATTTCATGGCATTTGTGTAATAATGCTTATTGTCCAAGTAATCTCATGCTTGTAGAAGACAACTTTCAAAGGTTAAGAAATGACTATATAAAAAAAATGTGTAAATATTATTTTAGTTCAGGTTTGTTTTGATACCTCCCATCATTTCGGTCATTTCATTTTTCATTTCTATCAGGTTTGGATCACGATTTTAATATCATACTTTATTCACTAATTTTTTTTTTTGAAATATAGTTGTAAATTTGTGTTAAATGGTTTTCATTGGATATAAAATTTATATTAAAATTTTACAAATATAGACTATAATAGTCAATTTTAGAAAGCTATTTCGAGAAGAGGACGACGAATCAAATTACAATCTTAAAAAGGAAAAGAAATGGTAATCCGTGGCCCCAATCAAATAAGAAAAAAATAAAGTTACAAGGAATAATTTATATATAAAAAGTTTATCTAAAAAAAAAAGCAGGATAAAAAATATACTAAAAAAAATTGGTGTCACGTTGTGAGATCCCACATGTTTGTCTGGCAAGGCAAGGAAGAAGCCACAAGAATTTGGGGATCTTCTTCAGTGGAGAATCGTGGAAAAAGATTAGGTCCCTTTCATTTTAATTACGATTTTAGATTTTATTTTATTTTATACTTCTTTTAATAAATAAAAAAGGTTAAAAAACAATTAATTAAAAAAAAATTGTTTGTCAGCATTTCTGGAATCATTTTATTTTTTGTTCCTAAAATTAATAAACATTCATTTTTTACGTCACATTAGGATCATTTTATTTTAATGTAAAAGTTATGACAATGTAAGGGTCCGTTTTTTTTTCCTTTAATACAACATGTAGATGTGAGAATCAAACTTATAATCTATTAATTTGAGTTATATACTAATTACCACTGAATTGTACTCGTTTTTGCATGTAAGGGATCTTTTGTTGTAACCATAACTAGCAAATAAGCAAAACAACTATGTCAGACTAAATGAAATTAATTTACCATAGTCAAAAGTTAAATGTGTTTTTTAATGAAATTTAAAAACCAAAAGGATATAAATGTTAAATTTTAAGGACTATTAACTGTACAAATTATTTTTTTTAGTATAACAAATTGGGATATAGAAGTTTGAATCTCCAACCTCGAGAAAATGAATAAATGTCCATACTTAATTATGTTCAGCAATCAAATGCACGAATAATATAATCAAACGAAAAATCATTCATTGATGTATAAATAATATAATTATGCAATGAAAATCACTAATTAGTTTCTAGTCTCATTTATCAAGTGAGATATATTTAACAATGTCAATAACAAAAATTGTGGTCATGCATTTCTACCTATGTTAGTACATAAGACCAACATCAAATTAAGCGAAAAGTTTGTTTAACTATTGGTACTTTGCTTTTTACCATATTCTTAGTGTCAATTTAGCCATTATACTCGATTATTACGATACTAATCAAATTCAGTTTAACTAAAGTAACTTGAATACATATACTAATTAAGCACGATTCATATATTAAATATTTTTATTGACGTCTAAGATTAAATCTTTCAATATATGAAAGACAGTTAAGTATATATATCTCTCTATTATAATTGGTAGGTTCAAATATCACTTTGCCTATTTACGATGTAATAATGTTATATAAATAGATTTAAAAGACGAAAATATTACTTATAAATATATATGTGAAATTTTTGGGGTAAAAATATTATGTATGCAAAAGTGATATCCTTTTAATTAATATTTTATAAAAGTGAGAAAAAAAAAACCTTATATTATAAAATATTTAGAAGTATGTAGCTTTTTTTTTTTCCAAGAGAACTAAAAAGCTGCCAAAATAAAAGACGAATACAAATTGAAAAGAAAAGAGAAAAGAAAGAAAAATACTTTGTTGCTATAAATGCATAACGTTGGAATTTAAAAAAATAAATAAAAGGAAAAGAAAAAAGGGGGAAAACATGTACAAATTGGGGTGTTGCGAGAATCGAACTCGCGACCTCTCGCACCCGAAGCGAGAATCATACCACTAGACCAAACACCCAACTTTGAGTGATGATAACTGCAAATTGTAATAATCACAATATTATAAATTTCATTGTTATAATTTTTATAGCTATAAATACCGGTTATAATTGTTAATTTTCATTTGCTTAAATAAAATTTTTATGTGTATCTCCTACTATAAAAGTGATTATTTAATTAAATTTTATACCCAAGTAATATGATAACACAAAAATTACAACAAATAGCATAATTTAGTGCTATAGTCACGTAAGAGTAATACTTTCATATTTTCAAATTCATAATAATTAGATAAATAAATATTTTTTTTAGAATTAGATAAATAAATAAATTGATGTAATGTGTTGGGAATTCAGTATAGTAATGTATTTAATATCGAGACAAATATAACTTCATTAATTTAGAACTAAGTCTTAGACCAAACATAACATTCAATGAAAGTTTAATGCAAAAGTGTGAGGGACAAGAATGAAAATATACCAGTTTAAAATACAAATTATTGAACATTGATATTTAATTTATGTAATTAACCTTATGTTAGCTATGGATCTTAGGATTTTTTTTTTTAGTATAACCAATGAGAAGGTGTAAGAATCTAAACCTTCGATTAAGAGAATGTATATAAATATTTACCATTGAACTATATTCATTTGACGATATGAGATTATCAAAAGTGAACGACCAATTCAAAAGTATCTGGATAGCTTGTTAGACCAATCCAATTGAACTGAGCCAACCACCAAGACCACGAGACCAATGTGGTCAAGTCGACCACCAAGGTCGGGGGAATTGACCAGGCTGATCCTACGGCTAAGCGACCTTGACGTTCTAACTCAGTTATTAATTGCAGACGTGTGCAAAAAATCTTGACGTTACTAGTCCTCTATAATCTCGGAGAATCAACAAGATCATCTCTAGAAATAAAATGATAGATACTTCCTCAATAAACTAGAATAGATGTACGTTACAAAATCTATCTACAATTTAACCCATTTATCTAACTTAGAAAGTTTGTTGGGCTTAGCATCACACCATGAAACATATGTAGGCAAGGATTGTTGGCGAAGAAAAAGAAAACTCCACTTAATTTTTTACATATTATAAAATATAATGAAAAAAAAATTGAGATGAAATTTAAATTGACCACTTTAAAATATGCATTTTTTTTTCTTTTTTTCAAACACAAGCACAAGAGAAGTGGGATAAGGAATTGGCAAGTGGATGGTTCTCTCTCAGTTTTAAAGGATATAGAGAGAGATCCAAAGGAATGGTTGACATAGGAAAAACTTCAACAAGAAGAAGACAGAAATTTTGGGCTTAAAAGTGTATGGGCCTTAGCCTTAGGTCAAGATTTAATGGGCCAAGGCCCATTACCCCTCAAAAGTTCTCTCTCTTTTCTTTAACGAAGGGCCTTCACCTTCTGGTTTAAGGTCCAATTTTTAAAAAAATTGCAAAAATTTTGTTCATGCAACTATTATTCATCCAGCTCTAAATAGTCTTCTTGTGTTGTTTTGGAGAAGAAAGCAAATGCTTATAATAACACAAAAAAAGTACACAAACATCTAGCTAAAACACTAGCCTTCATCTACTTCCATGGCATCAACCAGAATTTTCTTCATCTCATCGAAAATTCGGTTCATCTGATCCCGGGAGAACAGAGGTGACGGGTAAACACAAGCACAATCCAATTGACCGTCGCGAATTGTGTCGAACAAGGCGATGGATGGCCCGACGCCGTGGGCAGAGGCACAACCGATGTAGTCCTGTAAGCCAAGGTATTGGTGTGCAGGGTGGGAAGTGTCGACGACGGGGTCCTCGAACACCGAGATCAGGGCCGTTCTCATCGATGCGGCCGGAGTAAGGGTGGGGTTTTGGATGGCTTTGTTCATGAGGAAGTTCAAGTCAGACATGTCTGAGAAATGCTTGTTGTTGTCTTTGGCGTTTGAGAAGGAAACAAAGCATCGCTTTGCCACTTCCCACAGAGTTTCTTCAGCTGATACGTCGTGAGTGTTGAGGATGGCAGAGTGATAGAATCCTGAAATGTATCAAATTTAAAATCAGAGCCATAAAGTGTTTGTTTTTTTCGCTTTGCCACACCCATGTACTCATTTGTTTTGCTGTCTACTTTGCAAAAACGTTTTCAAAATCTAAGCCAAAATTTGAAAACGTAAAAAAGTTAGTTTTCGAAAACTTTTTTATGCCTTGAAATTTTGGCTAAAAATTCAAATATGTTAAAAAGAAATACTAAAACATACCAAATAAATTTTTGGTACTAAACAAGCTTAATTTTTAAAAACATAAATCTAAAAATGAAATCGTTATCAAACAGGACTTCAGTAATCTTTTGTTTTTCTAGTAACGGAAAGAATCATCTAAACCAAATAGGTTGCCATCGGAAAGTTCAGCATCAACTTAGTTAGTTTAAGGACCAAATTGAAATTAAAAAAGAAACTAGTGAAACTACACTAAGTTGGTTCGACCAGCCCGAACTATCCTTGTCGGTAAGGTTAGTTTCCTAAAGTATAAAACTGAAAAATGGTGAATAAGTTATATATGAATTGATTTCATCGGTTTCGGTTGTTTCAATCAATTTTTCTGGTGGTAGTTTGTTTAGATCATAAGAACATGTTATATATTATTTGACCTAAAAGCTTAAGTCCTCGTAGGAAAAGATAAATTTAGAATTTTTACTTGACGTTCAAGAAAATATACCGTAAACGATGACGAAGGGAGTTGAGATTACCTAAATGGTGAGTTGTGAGGGGAGGATCAAGGAGGGAACGACAGTCGTTTAGAGTAACAACAGCATACTTCTCCTTCTGGTGGCGAGGAAGGTCTTTAGAACAACGAGTAGCAATCAATCCAGCACCTGCTAGAGCTCCACACAGCTTAATTCCTCTCAATTTACACCCCTTCAATTCAAATATTCAAATGATCAAACCACTAAATTTAACTACAAATCAAATCAACTTATTTGCAACGATTGACCCCTAATAACCGTTAGATATAAATTCAAGATGCATTGTTTCAAATCCACCCCATGGGGTTTAGTTGCCCATTCCTAAGGCCGATACCACATTGGGGTCACTTATCTCTACGGGTTTTTCTTTTTCGAGTTCAATAAATTATAGTGTAGGAAATCGAACGGTCAACTTTAACGATAGTAATATGTGTCTCCATGGTATCTTGATTTTGTTTTGAAAACCATAAAGCTCAAAACCTTTTTTTTTAATTATGGTGATTTTTTTAGTATAACAATACGTGGAAGTAGGATTCGAACCTACAACATTTTGGTCGGCATACGGATATATGTCTAACTTTGAGTTGTGTCTAGGTTTGACAATTTTGAATCACGAATGAGCCGCTTGCTTAATTATATTATCTTAATTCATAATATCTGTCTAAGATTCTATATATATATCATATAATAGAAAGAAAATAATTTTGTTTTCAATCAATTGTTCATTTTCCATTAAAGGAAGAGGAACAAGAAAATAAAGCAAAACCTCCTCTTTTCCATCACTCTTCCGTAGAGCGTATAACTTAACTGACTAAAATATAATAATTTCACTAATCATAAAAAGGGGAATAAAGGACCTCCCGCTCTGATACAATAAATTACCACTCAACCCAAAAACTTAAGCTAATGAATCCGATAAATTTAATTCTTATATTAGATATCTAATATCCCTTACTTTATCATCCTTACGGAGGGAAAAAAACACTCTAAAATGAATTAAGAAAATAGTTTTAAAAAGAGGGAAATTGTTAAATATAGCCAGCAAAAAGTAACTAATACATTAGTATAAAAATAGAAGGCATTGCTACTAAAATAATTTTTAAAAATAGAAAATTAATAACAAGACAAAAGAAAAAAAGAAAATTAGAAAATTAACAGCACAAAATGAAAAAAAAAAGAATATTATTTTGAGACGCTTTGTCGTTGTCGTCATCTAGACATCAACGTCCAAGGCCAGACGACGGTGGGCAGCGTGGGCACCGCATAGTACCAAAACTGACTGTAACCCCACTTATCTTTAAAATAATAACAATAACAATAATTTTTTTGTTGATTATACTGAAAAAAAAAATTGTTTGATTTCCAATAATGATAATAATAATAATAGTAATAATAATCGAAGACACAACAATTTCCAATATTCACTAAATTTAATATATATATATATATAATATATATATATATATATATTTTTTTTTTTTTTTAAGTTGCCACATGCCTGATTTTTTTAGTGTGCTTCACTCTGTATCCAAATTTAATCTGGATTATGTTGATTTGATGTTAAAAAAAAAATATATATATATACATACATATATATATATAGTATAACATTGTGGAGGTGGGAATTTGAACCTATGATCTTTTGGTCAGAGATAAATTCTTCAACCACTTAAATTAGGTTCGATTTGACTTACAAATATATTTATTGTAATTATAAATGTAAAAATGTTATAAGGTATACGAATATCTTATTTCAATTTACTTTAAAATCATAGTACGTTAAGACTGTAGGAGTAACTATTTAATGTGAAATGTACTGCTAAGAACACTATTTATTGCTGTGATTTCTCAAATTTTTATTTATTTTTAAGTATTTATATAAATAGCATAAAATAAATATACATTTTTAAGCATGAGTTGTTTACCTAAAAAGTATAAAATGAACGTATACTTTTAAATATAGCATAAATTTAAAATTTTATAAAAATAACACAATCCAAATCAATATTATACTCAAATGTAATATAAACCTACAAAAACAGTCAAATCTATGTTACATTTTAAAAAAAAATGAAAAAGTTTGATACTCTGAAAATATAAATTAAATTTATACTATATAAGTGTAATTTCTCTTTTATGAATGAGATACAACATTCTTGTAGAAGAGATTGAATAACAAGTAAAATCTTATTGAAAGTAAAAAAGGAAAAAAAATGAAAATGAAGATTTCAAATATGAAAATTTGAAAATAAAAAATTTAAGCTTGCTTCGTATGAATTTTATTGTTTTTACATTATGAATACCTCCACATATTTGTTTTCAAAAACTATTTTTAAATCATGTGAGAAATTTTGAAAACAATAATTTTATATTTTTAAAAAATTTGAACATTTTTAAATGCAATATTACATTAAAAAATTATAAAAATTTTGATAAATATATTATTTAATTATTATAAATTCATTTCATTTTGGTTAAAACTAACCAATATAATATATAATATATTATCAATTATATAATATTGTAAAATAATATTTCCAGATAAATTATTATCTTAGATAGATAAATATTTAGTTGGTAGTATTATTAAACACGGAAACTAACTCTACTTTTTATTGTTTTCAAAATTCTGTTTCCGAAATCACCAAACTTAATAAATTTATAAAGCAAAATAATAATAAAAATAAATATCTCTCTTTTCAGATTTCAAGAAGAATCCGATTGGCTTTTGAGATTAAAGGGTCCCATTTACATTATCGATTAGTCGACGTCAATTAAAAAACAAAATGCAAAAAAGAAATCCAAAAATTTTCCGAGAAAATGAAGGAAAAGTTGCAGAGAAAATCACTTACAGCGAGGAGTTTGTTGGTCTCGTCGGAGTTCATCTTCAACCTAATCATCTGTGAGAATCTCTGAGAAGCGGCGTCTCTGAATTCCAGATTCGCCAATCTGAACGAATTCAAAGAGTAACCAAGCATGTCCAATCCACGCGCCCACAGAGCCTTACTCGCCTTCCCGTTAGGGATTAGATCCTCAATCCCTAATCCGATCTCTCCTCTATCCCCAATTTCCACCGCCGTTTCTCCGCTCTCCACCGCCATCAGCTCTCGCAGCAGCGCCGCCGCGCCAGCCCTGTCGCACGCCGCCGTGTGCAGCCGGAGCAACACCGCCCATTGCGATTCGCTCACGGCGTACACGCTCGCGAACATCACGTCCGCTTCGGCGTACGACGGATCGCTCGGATCCAGCCACGTGCCGTGGTGGTTGATCTCCTGCTCGAGGATCTTGTGGAAGTCGGAGACGGAAGGATCGTGAGCGTCCGGGTGGGACGCGACGGCGCGTGCGGTCGCCGCGTGGTCGAAGATTTGGACCTGCAGAGGCGGAGAAGGGGGAGTGACGAAGGAGAAATCTCTTCTGGAAGGATCGTAGCGGATTTTGGAGCGGAGGATCGGGTGGAGATTTTGGAGACGGTGGAGGGAGGATTGGAGATGAGGGATATCGGGAGATTTGGAGAGGAGGAGGCCGAGAACTGTGGTGCCGGTGCCGCCGGGAACCGCCCTGCACCAGCTGTACTCGGTGCCGCCGACGGGCCGGGACTTGGGCTTGCCGGACGGCGGGGGAAGAGTCTGATCCGACATTTCGGCACCGCCGCCGTGAGACGCCCGATACTTTCCAAGAAAAAGAAGAAGCTCCGCAGAGAAACGAAAGTGAATTTGTTGTGTTGGTAATACGACGTCGGATGAGCGCTCCGGGTCTGGACATGTATAATGCAATCTGCCGCGACTTGTCGTCTCTTAATTACGTTTAGCAATCAATAACTATAGTACCTCATTAAAAAAAACATAAATAATAAATAAATAATTCTCATGCCAATTGCCATAGGCTCATAGCAGCTTTTTTTTCGTTTTATTATTATTAATTTTTTTAGTACGTAGTGTGGAGGATGAAACTTACAAGTTCTTTGGCTGCTCTCGATTTGGTATTATCATTGAAAGTTAGAATTTTCACATTTATTGTACAATATACTCAAATAAAAGATATTTTAGTATATAACTTTTTAAAATATTATTTTGGTATCTAAAATTTCAAAATATTTATTCCAATTTTTTAAGTTTCAAAAATATTATTCATCTCGGACATTATTATTATTCTAATTACTTAATAATATTCGCATATTATAAAAACTACACATATTTAAAATTACGTTATCTGTTAAATAATGGACAAAATAATGATGATAAAACAAAACTGTTAGTTTTTTTTTTTTTAATTCTAGAGAATAAAATAGTAAACAAATAAAGTAAACATTTTGAAATTAAAAAAAAAGGTAATTTTGAAAACTTTTTTTAGTTTAATAAAAGTTAGGGAATTTGAACTCCCTACTACTATCTTATCTTGATTCTTGAATAATGAGTTATGCTTTTGTTTGTTCCTATTTTTGATCCAATAATTCAACAAATTTGGGAACTAAATCTAAAATGTGTATTTATAGACTATTGTAAATTATTTTGAAAAGTAAATGGATGGTTGAGCAAGCTAATTTATTTATAGTAAGAAAGTTGTGGTTATTAAAGTGAAAAACATACAATTTTAAATCAATTTTATGAATTCGGTCGATTTTGTTCCGTTTTTAAGGTTTTCTTTTTCACCCAAGGTCTGATTATATAATTGATAAGTATTTGATTTTTTAGTATGTAGCATAGGTTCTAAATATTCGTCGATACATCGACATTTCCATCCTAATATAAGAAAATCGATAAAATATGAAAAATATCAACAAAATGTCACTAATATACATAATATTAATATTAATTATTTTTAACTAATTTAGAATTAGGAAAATGTTTATTTGTTAATTTAGATATTTTTTATAATTTTTAAATTTTTTAACTTTTACACAAATATCCATCGATATTGACATTTAAAACCTGGTACATAGTTATAATTTGTGACTTTTTTTTATTGAAGATAGATATCTAAACCATCTCAGGTTTTAATTAAAAAAGTATTTAATTAAAATCTTTAAAACAGTTTATAAAAAAAGCTTTAAAACACCCCCAAGAAAATTAAAAACTAAAATCCATTTCAAGGGATGAGTAATAATATATTTAGCCACAAAATATAAATTTAGTTTCGAAACTTTCAATATTTTATTTAGTAAATCTCTAAACTTTAAAAAATGTCTGATAAATTTTTGAATTTTTTATTTTGTATCTAACAAACATTTGATTTATTAGATATTTTTAAAATAAAAAATATTTATTAGACATAAAATTGAAAGGTGAATGTCGTATTTAACATAAAACTCAATTTTGTGTATAATAGATTCTTGATATTATAAAAAAACACTTAATAGATCAATGGACTTATTTTAGACAAAAAATTAAAAAATTAATAACTTAATTACCAAATACTTTTTAAAAACAGTTCTAGAAAAATAATTTTTAAAGACTTTTTTTTTCAAAAAAAAAGAAAATAATTATTATTATTATTTTGAATTAAAAATTTATTGAACATTGAAAAATTTGTTAAAATTTTAACATATTTTGTACCAAACAAACTTAAGTATTGTGCAAGATGATCCGAACCAAGCGATCTTTCTGATCAGTGCCTTTGGCAGAGCCATTAATATCCGAATATTTCTCTACAAATATTCGGTGTCTGGATGATAAAAGAATTTCATTTTGTTTTTGACTTTTTCTTTTTTGAAAAATATTTTTATTTGATAACCAATTTAAATTTATACTTTCCTTTTTTCTTAAGAAAAAAAAAGAAGGAAAAAGAATATCTTTTTAGAAACAGATCTCTTCTCATGCTAACGTTTTTTATTTTTAAATTTAAAAAATTAAAATTAATTATTAAACTTGTAACTTTTCCTAGAGGGTGAGGCACTGATGTCTGAGGAAAAGATCAAATAAATGTATTTTTTTAGTTTTTGAAATTTTGTTTAGGATTTAAAAACATTTCTGAGAAGTATATAATAAACCAAAAAAAATTCTCTTTTTCAAAACTAAATAACTAATTAAAATGAAATGGTTATCCAATACAGGCTTAATTAAACAAAAGCATTAAACAAAAGCATTGATATTCGTTATTTATTTCAATTTTACATTAAAATTAAATTTCACTCATTGAACTACATACATAGATAAAATAGAAACTATTTGATGATCCATACCTATCAAACATCAATCAATGTAGGAGTGCACATTAGAAGAGGTAAAACTGACCCGATCGATCGAAACCAACCGAAATAGGGTCGATCGATCGGTTTTGAAAATATATGGTCGATTGATCGATTTGGGATTTTGAGAGATGGGCGGTTGGTCGGCCCAAAAAAATCCCTTAAAACCGACCGACCAACCGACATTTATGTTAAAAACAAAAATTATATTTTATACTAGAATTAGGGTTAGGTTCTTTTTCCCCAGCGGTGTCCCCCACTCATTCCTTTTGATTTTCACTTTTCCACTCTCTCCTTCATCTCTCACTCTCTGCCCACATTCCCTCACTCCCAACCGGCCATTGCCGCCGCATCCCCCCACACTCTCCCTCTCCTCCGTCGCAACGTCCTTGTTGCCATGACATCCTGTCGCCCATCGTCCAACGGTCAATTATTTCTCTTCTATTCTCTCTCTCTTTTCTCTTCTCTCTCTTATGGATTTCTACTTTCTTTTCCTTTCATATCCAACAGGCTCGTGAGTCCATGACGCTCAGTCGCCTGTCGCGACCCAGTCCCACAGCGATTTTGGCAAAAGGATGGCAAAAAAAAAAAAAAAAAATGAGACTGTTCAGTAGTTCACACACTCATTAAAAAAAAAGTCGATTTTGGTGTAAACCGACCGATCGGTCGGTCGGTCGGTTATATATTATTTAAGTGGTCGGTCGGTTTTCATTGACAACATGTTGGTCGGTTGAGATTTCAGCCTAAAAACCAACCCGACCCGACCGACCGATGAACACCCCTAATTCAATGAGCAAAACCAATCAAATGAAAATTCTTTTCTTTTTTCTTTCTTTTTGAAAATCAAAATTGATTAGACCATTAGAGAGCCACGTGGACTACACAAAAGAAAAATTTTTCCTCGAAAGTAACAACTTGATCATTTGACGTCAACATGAACTTACCTCAACGATTAACGCACCTAACTTCTTTCTTCGGATAATTCGAAGATTCGATCCTCCATCGCTACAATTATTGTACTGAAAAAACAACTTGGTTCGGCACTATATAAGCTTTTCTTAATCATAATGCCATAAAATAAATTTTTCCCAGTACTCTTAGGCAAGCACAAAATGAAAACTATAAATTCTCTATTTCTCAAATTCTATATATATAACATCTCAGTAACATCAATATGTAAATTTCTTCCATAAATGACTCAATTTCAAAAAATATATTAGAACAAAAAAGATAGGAATTTACTAAAAAACCCAAAGCAAAAGCAAACCGTTTGTTGTTCTTCATCCTTTAACAAGAAGAGCCTCCATGCTATCAATCAGAGCCTCCATTTGCTCTCGAGAATGCAGCGGAGCTGGATAGACAAAGATGCAGTCCAACCGCCCATCTCGAACCGTGTCGAACACGGCGATGGATGGGCCAATGCCGTGGACGGAAGCGCAGCCCATGTAATCCTCGACGTTGATCTCCTCTTGCATTCTTCTAGAGTTGTCGACCACTGTGTCCTCGAACACTGTCATCAGCGACGTCCTCATCGCTGAAGACGCTGTGAGGCTCGGGTTGTCGATGGCCCTGCACATGAGAAAGTTCAGGTCCGACATGTCGGAAAAATGCTTGTTTGAGTTCTTGTAGGCCTCCAATGTCGTCGAGGTTTTCTTTGCCAGTTCCCACAGGTCTTCTCCTCCTCTCACGGTGTAGGAGTTCAGGATGGCAGAGTGGTAAAATCCTGAATGTTCCAAGGGTAGTTTAGTCTTAGCATGCATACATTTATTAATTAATTGAAATGTAATTTGACATCAAACAGTATCTGTAATAAATTTTAATTATTATTTATAGTATCTAATCAATTCGAGGTCCGACTCTATTATGGATTTATAACCACATTCTCCATATGTCTTCTTATCTTTTTCTTCTCTGAGTTCGGATTATGGAAGAAGGAACCGAGAAGAAAGTATGAAAGTTTTTTTTTTTAATTTAAATTGCTATCTCACATAGGTGGTTCTAAAAGAAATTGTTTAATGTTAATTTCTAATAGTTATTTAATGACTTAACATTTTTATTATAATTAATGTATACTTATTCTATTATTTCCTATACTAGTTAATTAAATTTGAGGCTTAAATTTACTTCTCAGTTTATTCCATTTTAATCTTTCTTAACTTTCGAAAAATTTACTTCTCAGTTTATTCCATTTTAATCTTTCTTAACTTTCAAAATATTTACCTAGCTAGTCTCTAAATTTTCAATTTTATTTTATTTTGGTACCGCATCTACTTATTTTAATTCCTAACTTTTAAAAAACTAATTAAGTATATATCCCCGACCGACTAAGAGATTCATGTGTTCGAATCTCCACTTTCATATAAGTAGATAAATATTAGACGACACGATAGGACTAAAATTTTTTATTTAAAAATTAAGAATTAAAATCAACATTTTAAAAATTAAAAGACTAAAATAAAATGAATCAGAAAATTTATAGATGAAAATTAAGATATGAACCATAAATTTTGTTATCTGATCATTTTTAACCTATAAAACTCATAATAAATATTTTGAAAAAATGTCAACATATAACACACAATAAGTTTGAATATTTTATTTAAAAAACCATTTTCCAATAAAACTTGGGAGAAAAAAAAACCAAAAAATAGATAAATTCTTAAACATGTCTTTTATTTTCATAAAAAATACAAAACCAAAATGGAAAAGTAAGAACGAGAAAGAAAAGCCTTATTAAATAGGAATTTAATTTCTGAAAATTGATTTAGATATTTAACTGCAAAATTTTATTTAATATATACATATTTATCCATAACAAGTAACAACCCCCGAGATCCAAAAAGGCAAGTATACTCAAAAATATAAAATAAATAAAACACACAAATTCCGAAAAGCAAAGATTAATTGTGACGTCAGGTCATGAACATAAAAGCTATAACATGGAAATGGAAATAAATAGTTTAAATTTGAAACCGACTCCACACCGCACCGGACATAGTCCATAAGAACAAAAATT
Source organism: Momordica charantia (assembly GCF_001995035.1). The sequence goes on along the minus strand of NW_019104520.1, from coordinate 392,540 downwards.
ATGGAAGGGACCATCACGTGGGATTATGCAGATTTAAAAGGTGCGTATTTATATGTTTCATGGTCTAAAAAACCACCCATCACATTAGAAAATTAGACAGTGACGGGTGAGTTCTGATCTTGCACGAACACCATTGAAAAATTTATAAATAAGAGAGAAAAATAAATAAAAAAGGTAATTTAAAGAATAACATCAATTTTTCAACGTTAACTTAGATGTTCATCTGTCAGCAATTAAATTTTCTTTTTCAAGTACTTAAATTTTTTTTTAATGTTAGTAGACTCCACGGTGAAATATTGTGACTAAATGTCATCTAATTTTCTATATGATGTGACATTTTTTATTAAATGATAAATAGAGGAGGTTTGTGTAAGTAGGTTTCGAAAAAGTTGGTGTGTAAGCAAGTATTGTTCTTTCCTTGAAACGTACCGAAATGGTGGGAAGAGAGCGGAGGGTCGAGAAACGGGCGGCAATCGATCAACGTGATGATTCCGTACTTCCGTTGATGGCGGTGGAAGGCATGGCCACCGGAGGCGTGAGCGGCCAGCAGCCCCGCCGCTACCAACAGGGAACTCAACTTGATCTCTCTGGACTTACACGCCTACCAAAATCGATCGAAACGACGTCGTCGTTGTATCAAAAATAATAATAACAAAAGTGGGAATAAGTACCAAAACGACAACGTATTAACTTACAGATAGAAGCTTGTGGGTTTGGTTTTGGTTAATCTGAAGCCTGGCCACCTGAGAACGCCTTGAAGATTTGACGTCTTTAAACTTCAGATTTGTTAATCTGAGAGAGTTGATGGAGTAGCTGAGCATGTCCAGACCTCTGGCCAGCAATGGCTTCTTCACAAGCTTATGAGGAACCAAATCCTCCATCCCCACTCCCATTTCCCATTTCTCACCTGTTAAAACTACGAATTGTGTTCGATAAATCCATAAATTTAAATTTTGGTCACTTAATTTTAAAATACATCGAACTAATTCTGTCTATCGATTTTTGGTTGTGTGTTTTAAAGTTTAAAAATATATACTAGACATGAACTTAAAAGTTTAAACGTTGTTGAACATTGAAAATTTACAAATTTAAGATGATTTGATTGGTGATTTGAAAAATAGAAATCTGAAAATAAAGTTACAGGTGTATTATATATATATGTATAGAATCTCAATTTAAAAAATTACTAGTATTTAATATATTTGTAAACTAGTACTAATCACCAACTAAATATTTACTTAAATCTAAACTAACATTAATTAATTTATTAACATATGTGTTATTAGAATTATTATCTTTACGATGTTATATATTTTATATTATATTATACATTTTTAACGTGATATAGTATATTTATCAAAGTTTTATTTTTCTTAATGTAATTCTATATTTTAAATTTTCAAATTCAAAGTATAAAAACACAATAAATATACCAATGTTGTTTTCAAAATTTTAAGAAAATAGTTTTCTAACGAAAAAAACGCCAAACAGGTCTTCACTAGAAAAAATTGAGAGAAGAAAAATCTGGGTGGCATATCAAATAGATCCTTAATTATTAGGCGTTTTTTTTATTTCATAAATTTTATTAATCCAACTTATAAAATTTGAGAACCAAATTTATAATTTTAAATCGATATTAAATATTTAAATCCAATTTTATTTTTTAGTTTTTAAAATTATTGGCAATCGAGAGTGGGAGCAACATAAGATTCAGATCAAGATTAGATATTTACACAGTTATTTTTTTATTTTTAGTACAATTATGAGGGTGGGATGGAACCTCGAATCTCGAACAGGAAAAAATTAGGTGTCTCAACTTGTCATATATATTTATATTTAAAAAAATTAATAAAATTAAAAACGGCCAACTTAAACTTTATTGCCTGTCTCCTTTAAGGAGAAAAAAAAATGTTTGTTATGTTACCTATGGGGGACGGATCTTCGGCGCTGCTCATTAGCACGAGCAGCTCTTCCAGCAGCGACACGGCGGTGGTCCGGTCACACGCCGCCACGTGGAGGCGGAACACGGCGACCCACTTGCCGGAGCCGACTTCGTACAAGGTAGCGAAGAACATGTCCGCCGCTGCGTCGGAGCCGTAACAGCACAGGTCGCGCCACGGGCCGTTCTCGTTGAGCTCGTGTTCGAGCAGAATCTGGAGAGGGGAAATAGAGCGGTTCTCGGGGGCATTTTGGTCTTTCAGGATTCTAACCGTTTCCGGGGCTCCGAATGTGGTGATCCGAACGAAAGGGTCCGGGGAGGTCACGAAGGAGAAAGTGGAGGAGGTGGGGCTCACGTGGAGTCTGGACTTGAGGACAGGGTGGGAATTTTGGAGTTTGTGGAGGGCATTTTGGAGACGTTGCGAGTCGGGGGCTTCGCGGGAGGAAAGAGCTAGCACCGCCGTGCCGGTGCCGCCGGGCACGGCGCGGCACCAGGCGTTTTCATTGAAGGCGGCGGCTCGGCGGCGTATGGGTTCCCGTTCCGCCATGGGAAGCAGCGGTTCCGGCGGCCGGAGAAAAATAGAAAAAGAAGTAATATAGTAGAGAAATGTGAAGAAAGCGGCGGCTTGGAATCGGAAGATAAGATATTGAAGCTTCGGAACCAGAGAAGTGTTGGGGAATTTATAGAAGGAGGCAATGGTTTAAAAACTTTAAAAGCTTTATATTAATGGCGGTTGATGGTTTGGTGCTGTTTTGGCAGAGATGAAAACGTGTTTTTATTTTTCTTTTTCTTTTTTAACTTCTTGACCAGTCAATGCTCAACGAGAAGATTAATACATTTGTATCTTATAAATTTTTTTTTTTTTTACTACAAACTTTTTAGAAAGGGTTTATAATCTATTAACACCCCATTTCATGAATTGAGCATATAAGCTCAATGAATTAAAATATATACTCCCGATGAAGTTGTGAATTCAGATTTTCACCTTAATATGTTGTTGTACTAAAAGTATATTAATTTTGTGACTAATATCTAAATATCACAAATGAGTTAAAGGTAGAGACTTTATTTGACACGCAATTGAAAATTTATATTTGCCTATGTAAAACAAAAAAGTACATGAACTAACACACAGCTACGTTGAAGTTTGGAAATCCAAACTTATATCAATTAACAAAATTTTAAAGGTTAAATTGACAATTTGGTTCTTATCGTCTACCACTAATTTCAATTTGATCGATCTCTAGAATTATAACAATTTCAGTTTCATCTTATGATTTGATTAAATCTCACCGACTATTTTATTGTGAATATTGTGAAAGTGAACATATTAAGATTTAAGATGGAAAAAAATATATGGGAAACAAGAGAAAATGGACTAACATTTTTTAGGTCTATCATAAAATAGATTTAAGGAAATGAGAGATTAGGTTACGATAATTTAAAACATAAATTTAGAATAGATATCAAATTGAAACATAATCTAAACTACAAAGATTCATATTTAAATCGGTGTTAATTAGAAAATTGTAGTACATTTTGATAAAACTTGGTTTATTTCGTCTTTGATGATATTTCTTATATTCAAATACCAAAAACAATTATACTAATTAACCTCTTCTAAATTTGCCGCTAACTTTTTGTATGACAATTATATTAGTCTCATCATGAACATGTAATTCCAAAAAAGAAAAAAAAAAAGGGGAAAAAATTGAAGTGATAAAAAGTCAACATTTGATGTGAATTATTAATTACCATTTCACAAAAATTTGTCATATAGTTTCCCAAATAAGTTTGGAAAAGTATTGAATGACTTCAACCTACTACCCACTTACTAGGAAAAACCATCCATGATCACTATCATATTCAATGTTATGATATTGATGTGAGATTCATGCCAACATGGGGCCGAGACATTTTTTAAGAACAACGTTCAACCTAACCATGGTATTACTACCGTAACATGATCTAGTCGATCAAGGACCACTTCGATCCATTGAATACATCATAAATTTATCCCAAAAAATTATAATTACAATCTCGATTTAAATTATAAGTTCAGACATATGTGTATTAACGATCTCACCTTTAAAAGATAAGAGATCTATTATCAATTGGCTTTGAAACGAAACTCATGAATATTAATATTGTAATAGAATTTAATAAACTAAAACGAACATAAAAAAAATGGAATGCAGTGAAAATTGGTCACGTTTATAAACATGTTCATTTACTTTACTCAAAATATATCTCTTCAATCCTACCTTTAGTTTTAATTTTAGATTTTGCATTCTTTTATTTTTCATTAGGCAATTTTTTCATATCAAGAGAGTCGTTGAATCCACAAAACTTTCGTTTGCTGTTAATTTATCCAAAATTAGATAACCATAACATTAAAAATAAATGAATGTTAAAAAAATTATCAAACACTCTTATTTATTTCTCAAAACTTATTTTTAAGGGAAAATAGGCGAAATGACAGCAATGACCATAGTATCTTAAAGCGCAGATGAGAGGGACGGATGATAAAAAGTTCTCTCTATCGATTAAAATATCATTTATTATATTTATTTTGATACTGAAATTTCTGTAAATGATGATTACTAAAAAAAGGAAAATATTTAATTCAACTGACCGGATCGGCAGAGAAGGGCATGCCCCATTTACAAAATTTGCATTAACGGCGGCTCTGCCCGAATCTTGAGCTGCCCCTGCCTGGCCGCGTGATATTTAATGAGCCCGCTTTGTTAATGTTATTAATATTATTACAATTAATTACTATTATTTACTTATAATTTTATCGATTGAATAGAATTAGAAAATTTTGGGGTCAAAATCGTCCTTTTGATGACACGCTGCTTATGATCGAGACAAATATTCATTTAATATTGGGACGTGAGGTCCGAGATCTACTCATTTAATAATGAAGTACTTATTTGTTAAATTTGTCCAAACTAGCGGATTTTAGTAAATCGAGAGGGGGTAAATTCGATCTCCACTCTCACTCTCACATGCTGTATTAAAAAAATTATTATTTTTTACTTCATTTTGATTTATTTAATTTTTGAAACGTTCATTTTGGTTACTATATTTTTTATTTTTATTCATTTTAGTCTATGTATTTTTAAAATGTCTATTTTGGTTTCCGTACCTTTAAAAGTGACCAATTTGATATTTATTGATAAAATTGTATACACAGTAAAAATCTTATAATACAAATTTATGGCTACATTTAAAAAAACATCAGTGAATGGAGTGTCGTGCGAAAATTATGATTGAAATAAATTAGATAAAAATGAAAATGAAGTGATGAAAATGATCCATTTTTAAAAGTATAATTTTGAAAATATAGGAAATAAAATAAACAAAGATAGACATTTTAAAAATATGAAAATTAAAATAAGATTTTTTTTTCTAATCAGGTACATTTGCGTGGTTTGGAAATAATAGGTTTGAAGAATCACCCTCCAAAATTTTAAGAGGTACTGTAATATAGAACCATTTAAGAAATTTTGCGTCAATGACTCATAAAAGTAGAAATTAAAGTGATTCTCGAAGTAAGAACTCACACGACTTCACATAGATATTATCAAAATGATCACGGTAATCTTTAATTTGAGTACTATAAAAAACCATATCTAGATAACATTACATGTGTGTACTAGTAGTTAAATATGGATGACATTGATTGTTTATCAACTCATCAAACATGGGAGGTAGATTTCAATGTCTACACAAGTAATACTCGAATTCTATTTCGCATCATCCAAAATACATATGAAATAGTCATTTTCGACTGTAACTTTTAATTTGTAAGATATAAATGATTTTATTATTGAGAGACATACACTCAAATAAACTCAATCAATCTTTTATTTTTCTCAAATCCGAAAATGGATAATTATTGAAAAAAAAAGCTCCGATTATTTTTGTTTCAACAATTGCATTCTTTAGAGCTAGGAAATTTTCCAACTTTGGTAATGTTATATTATGTTATGAATGAAAAAAAAATTAGTATATATGATTTTTGTTATTCCAAAATAACAATAAATGCAACTCCAACTATATTGTACTATACAACTATCGTGGTCGAAAAGAGAGAAGGAAAAAAAAGAAAAAAACTATCATGGTCGGCAAATGACAATAATACCCTCAAAAGAATACAGGAAGCTCGAGGATATGCACCTCCACAAGGAAATAGTAATATGCGTCAAAATGAAGGAGTTAGAAGTAATATTGTCTTTGAAATTCGGCTTATTGGTTGTTGTAAGAGAAAAGAAGTGAGTGAATATGCATTAAATTCAATTCAACTAATCCTAGAAAACATAAAAAGGAAAATCAAGAGGAAGAAGTTAATTTGGGCTATAAAAATAGTTAAAAAAGGTACACATAATTCATTATTTTAAATTAAAGTTTAAGTACTATTTTCGTCAGACTTATTTTATATTTTGTTCGTTACGATTTATATGTACTTTTAAATATCTATTTTTGTTTATATAATTTCAATTTTTTTCATTTTAATTTCGGTACTTTCAAAACATTCATTTTGATAGATAATTTTAGAAAATAACTGTTTTGGTCTCTTCATTTTCATTTATTCTCACTTCTTTTGATCACAATTTTAACGTGACATCTCATCTACTAAATTTCTTGAAATACAACCATAAATTTGTATTAAAGAGCTTTCATTGTATATAAAATTTATGTTAAAATTTTATAAGAAGGGATGAAATTGATCACTTTTTAAGAGTGCAATAATTAAAACGAACATTTTAAAAATATATAGACTAAAGTGAACAAGAATTGAAAGAAAAATGACAAAAATATTTTAAAAATAAATAGACCAAAATAAACTAACATAAAAAATATATAGACCGAAATAATATTTAATAATTATATTAACTCCAAGAGATTGAATTTAAAGATTATTAATGCAATGGTTGAACATGCTCTTCATGTGTATATCATATTGTTGGGAACCCAATCCCCATTCACTATCTTTCTTAAATTCTTGTTGAAGGGGAAATTTTGCAATAAAGGAGAGATTAGAAAATATCAATTACCAGCTTAATGTGTGTTCGATGACCTTCTATTATTGTCAAAATCACTTTTCATCGATGATGTTTGGTAAATTAAAAAATTAATTTTAAAAAAGTTTAAAATCACTTTAAATTAATTTTAAAGGTAGTAATTTTGAAAAATCAATCATATTTAAATCTCTATTTTCAAAATCACTAATGTCATTCCAAAATACACCCTTAGTGAAAACAATTGCGTGACAAATTTTCTAAAAGATTTTTAAGTGTTCCTTCCTTTAGTAACATTTTTGTTTTTTGTTTCTTGCTTTTAGTTTTATTGAGATTCTTAATCATTTGACAATTATGTAGGTGGCTTATTTCTCATTGTTTTTAAATGTTACTAAAATTATATAAAAAGTCTGAAAAAAAACAAGTTTCTTTCCGACGGAATCAAGTTTCCTTAATTTTTTTAAAAAATAAAAAATAATTACCGAATGTAATCATATTTTTCTATATTAAAAAAAAGGAGGAAACATAAATTTTAAAAATGTCTAATGGTCTTTTTAACTTCTTTCACTATTCAATTTTGCTTGCCAAGTCTTTATCACACATTTTAAAATTCACAAACCTTGTAGCTAATAGGCACAAAATGTAACCTTGTGTCAATATATTCTTTAATTTAAAAAAACAAATGTTAGATCAATTAGACCTGAAATAAACGTTCATGAATTTATTAGATACTTCTAAAGTTAAGAATCTGTTAGATACAAAATTGAAACTTTATAGCCTATTTAAAAAAATTTTAGAATCTCTTGAACACGACTTTGAAAACGAAAAACTAAATTTATATATTTTTTTATAATATCCCAAATTGTCCAGGCCAACTTCAACCACATGACCTTACAACATTTAGTGTCCAGAAACACATCAGAATTATTAATTCTGAAGGTAGATAACCAAACTTGTCATTTAAAAAATAAAAACAATAAAATAAAACAAAAAAGAGTGCATTTAGAGGGGGAGAGATAATGACATGTAAATAAATGAGTGGTTCGTACAACGCATACAATAAAATTCCAACCTATTGTAATTTAAAGAGTTGATGAAAATTAGCTACTACATGTGATCACAAGAAATAAGTGAACGTGAATTATGTTACACGAAAAATTAATAGACATTTCTACCTGTATATTTAATTCAAACAATTAATTTTAACATATAATTTTAATTTCGATGAAATATATTACAGAGGGAAAAAAAATCATCAAATTTAACTTTAAATTTGAATGGGTAATTAATATCCTATTTAATAACCATTTCGTGTTTTATTTATGAATGGGCAATTAATACCGTGTTTAATAACCATTTGGTTTTTTATTTATGCTCTTAGAAATGAAGTTTAAAAATATTACCCTGCGTATATGCGATCATTTGTTTTATTATATATAGTTTTTACAAATATTTTCAAAATGTATACTATATTTTTGGAAAAAAAAAGTAGTCTATATTTTTGTTTTTAAAAATTGGTTAAAAATTTAGATATGTTTTTGAACGAGGTGAAAATTTTACTATTTAAATTATAAAAAAAAAGCATAAATTTTGAGGATAGAAAATTAAAAATAAAATGGTACCCTAATTTAATATATCCTCAAAATTTTAGATAGGAGCATAGCTAATTCATATAATATCATTCTAAAAATTGTTGATGGTCTGATCGTGTAGCCGTAACAACCGTTGATTCAAAAGAATTCTACTACAAAAAACACTAAATCTTAACCATAAAATTATGTCACAACTTAGCTAAAAATACTCCAAACATGACCATAAAAAACAAACACGTATGATAATAATCTCACCCAATAACAAAAATGATCATAGTAATCTCCAAAAAAAAAAAAGAAAATAAAGAAAGAATCTATGACTAATTGAAGGTACGAATTGACTGAAATTTGATGTTGTTTTTGGTGAAATTAAAATTTTAAAGTTACAATTAACTCATGAGTCGGATACAGGAGTGAAAAATGATTTTTTATCCTGAAAACTAAATAATAAATATAAAATTTCTTCTTAATTTTTCGAAACATTCATTTTGGTAAATATATTTTTAATTTTCGTTCATTTTAATCGATGTATTTTCAAAATGCCTATTTTTATCTTTATACTTTTAGAAGGCAACCAATTTAGTCCTTGTTTATAAAGTTTTCACAAATGTGTATACACAACGAGAACCTTATAATATAAATTTATGACTACATTTAACAACTTTAGTGAGTGAAATGTTATGCTAGAATTATGAGTGAAATAGATAAAATAAAAATATAGAAATGGAGATTTTGAAAATATAGGAACTAAAATAAAGAAAGCTTAATTTACCTAACCAAAACTTGGACATGTGAAGACTAACTTGGACATGTGAAGACTAAAATAGTATTTAACTTTTTCTCCCAATCATACTCAATTGCATGGTTTGGAAATAATAGGTTTGGAGAATTCCCTTTCCAAATTTAAAGCTTAAAATTTCAAAACTATTTACTWATAATGATTCTCCTTCGCTGAGGAGTAAGAACTTACACGAATTTATATAGACATTATCAAAATGATCACGGCAACTTTAAGTTGAGTACTATTCAAAACATATCTAGATAACATTGCACGTGTGTATTGTTTGTTAAATATCTCGTGACATTAATTGTTTAGCAAACCATCGAATATTAAGGGTAAATTTCAATGTCTACACAAGTAATGCCCAAATACTCTTTCCCATCATCCAAAATACGTATGAAATAGTCATTTTCGATTACCCTTTTTACCTTTAATTGGTAAGATATAAATTATTTTATTATTATGAGACATATACTCAAATAAACTCAATTAATCCTTTAATTTTCTCAAGTAACTTCCATAAGAATAAGGGAACTACAACAAATCAATCCTTCCTAGAAGAAGGATAATTATTGAAAAAAAATCATTTCTGACTATTTTTGTTCAAATAATTGCATTCTTTAGAGCTAGGGAAATTTCCAATTGTGGTAATGTTATATTATGAATGAAAAAAATAGTGTATATATGAATTTTTTAATTCCAGAATAACAATAATAAGTGCAACTCCAATTATCATGGTTGACAAATGACAATAATGCCCTCAATCGAAATAGTAGTATGTGTCAAAATGAAGGAGTTAGAAGTAATATTGTCTTTTGAAATTCGGCTTATTGGTTGTTGTAAGAGAAAAAAAGTTAGTGAATATACATTAAATTCATTTCAAGTAATTCTAGAAAACATAAAAAGGAATAAGAAAAAAGTTCATTTGGGCTACAAAAATAGTTAAAAAAGGTACACATCATTAATTATTTTAAATTAAAGTTTGAATACTATTTTTGTCGATTTACATTATGTTTTGGTTTCATTTTTGTCTATGTACTTTAAATATCTATTTTTAACTTTTGTTATTTTAATTTCTATATTTTTAAAAACGTTCATTTTGGTAGATAATTTTAATTAATAAGTTACGATTTTGGTCATTCATTTTTATTTTTATCTCACTTCTTTCGATCATAGTTTTAACGAGACACTTCATCCACTAAATTTTTTAAGATGTAGCCATAAATTTGTATTGAATGATTTCCATTGTATATAAATTTTATGATGAAATTCTAAAAAAAAAAAAGAAAAGAATGGAATTAATCACTTTTAAGAGTACAATAATTAAAACAGACATTTTGAGAATACGTATACTGAAGTGAACCAGAATTGAAAGTAAAAAGATAAAAATATTTTAAAAATATAAGGACAAAAATAAACTAACATAAAAAATACATAGATCAAAATAGTATTTAATAATTATATTAATTATATTAACAAGAGATTGAATTTAAAAATTATTAATGCAATGGTTGAACAATGCTCTTCATGTGTATATCATGTTCTTGTTGAAGCATAAGGCAGGAAATGGATGAGAGGAAATTTTGCAATAAAGTAGAGATTAGAAAATATCAATTACCAGCTTACATAAATTTAGTGAAAACATTAACACATTCACGCGCACGCAATGTCTCTGAATTTCATAAAAAAATTTATCTATTGTTTCGTAACATTTTTATTTTTCTTTCCTATTTTAGGACAATTATTTATGTTTTTTATTTCTAGTATTTTTAAACGTTTCTAAAATTATATAGAAAGATAAAAGAAAAATAGATTTTTTTATCATTTTTTCTTTTAAAAACAAGAAATAATTACCAAATGCAACGGATCCAAAATTTTTAATGTCTAATAGGTCCACAAAATTTAAAAGTGTCTAATAGGTCTTTTAACTTCATTATTATTCAATTTTGTCTACCGAGTTTTATTAGACATTTTTTAAATTCACAAACCTTGTAGCTATTAGGTACAAAATGTAATCTTCAGTCTAATAAATTTGTTAATTAAAAAAAAAACTGAATGTCAAATAAATCAGGAATCCATCAAATCTAAAATAAAAGTTCATAATTTAGGGTGAGTTGATAATCATAAAACAAAAATTTGTTTTCAGTGTTTTAAGATATATGTTTGATAACAGATTTGGTAATTGAATCTAAATTTAAAAAATTGTTTGTCTAGTATATATTTGTAAACTAGTAGCAGTTACAAACTAAATTTTAGTTTAATTTAAACTTATACTAATTAATTTATTAACATTTTTTTTTAAATGTTGTAGAATTATTATTTTATAAGGTTATATAATTTAGAATACTTTATATTTTACCTGTTTTAATTTTAACAAACATAAAATGAGTTTATAATATGTAGTAATATATTTATCAAAGTTTTTATATTTTTAATGTAATCATGCATCTTAAAAATTTCAAATTCTGAATCTGAAAACACTAAAAATATAAAAAAATCGTTTTTAGAAATTCTACTGTTTGGATCACAGAYTGAATCAATTTAATTCAATGAATYTGAAAACAAAAAATAAAATTCGAGTTTCCAACTAAACAGTCTAGTCTGACTTCGAAAATCGAATATGTGAAAAATAGGAACTATAAAAATAAAACAAAGAGAGAGCATTTTAGGGAGTTGCCCACGTAAGGTACAAAGTACAAATTACGTGTAAATAAATGAGTTGTTCGTACAATGCATACATTAAAATTCCAACCTATTCTAATTTAAAGAGTTGATGTAAATTAACTAATACATTATTCAACCCATATTTACACAAGCTAATAAATGTATTTATGATGTTACATTTGATCGCAAGAAATAAGTGAACGTGACTTGTGTTATACGAAAAATTAATAGACATTTCTACCTATATATTTAATTCAAACAATTAATTTTAACCTAAACTTTTAATTTCGAGGAGATATATACGAAGGAAAAAAATCATCAAATTTAACTTTAAATTTAAATGGCTAGTTAACACCCTCTTTTATAATTATTTCATTTTTTATTTATGTTTTTAAAAATTAAGTTTAAAAATATTACTCTCACCCATACAATTATTATTTTATATTTGTTCTGTTGTATAGTTTGTATAAACATTTTTAAAATCCATGTTAAATTTTGAAAACCGAAAAAAAGTAGTTTGTATTTTTGTTTTTGATATTTCGTACAAAATTTAGATATGTTTTCAAATGAGGTGACAAAATTATTATTTAAATTATAGAAAAAAGACAAACGTAGATCTTTTTTTTTATAATTTAACTCACAACCTCTTGGTTGAAGATATATGTCAACTAGTGGTAAGTATCACTTTGACACGTGAGGTAGGAATTCAAAATGCCATAACCATATGAATTATATCCAAGTCAATATTTCACGTGGAACGAAAATTTCTTCCATTGATTTAAAAATTTTAACCGTAGAACCTATAATTAATTTAATTAATCAAAATAAAAAATTGTTAGTTTAGTCTATAATTTCAAAATAATTCAACAGGAAAAAAAGAAAAAATTGATCTCTCAACTTGAATGTTCGATGTCATTTTTTAAATATCAATCCAAAGGTTTACACAAAAAAGAAAAAAACGCCTTTCTGATATTTTCTCTTTTAAGGATTAAACAAATTAATTACATTGATTCTTATAAATTTGTCCAGGCAGAGGCCGTGCATTATCGGGCCACACCCGGCCCAACATCTGTTTCGGAACATGGGCTTTGAGAGCCTCTAGGCCAGGACATAAATTTGTTATTACAAGAAAAGTTGGGGGTCAAAACGGACATTAAACCCAAATCTCCAGGGCATTTCTGTCAAATGAAAACAAGGTGGATGGAACGCGATCTGGACCGTCGGATCAACGTTTCCCAACGTCTATCCCGTCGATCTATTAGACGGTAGACACAGAGCGGCTTTCCAAAATTCAAATTCTTGCTTCCATCCCGCCTGTTCTTATTTCGGAGCGTCACAGAGGGAGGGAGAGAGAGAGAGAGAGAGAGAGAGAGAGAGAGAGAAGACGCCATTAGAGAGAGACATCGAAGAATCAGAGCAGATCTAGTTTTTGTAGGTGACGAACTCACAACTCTGCTATTTCTTCACTACATTGATTCTCTATTCCTCGCCGCCGATCAAAATGGCTGGTCGTCACGAGAAGGAGAAGGGGGTAAATGTTCAGGTTCTTCTACGATGCAGGTATCCGATGGATTTTTCTCAACCTCCTCTGATGGTTTAGTTGAATTTCTTTTCGTAATGTTGTCTTAATCTCGTCGGACTCGCCCCCCCTTTTTTTGCAGGCCTTTTAGCGATGAAGAACTAAGAAGTAACGCACCGCAAGTCGTCACTTGCAATGACTTTTCTAGAGAGGTGACGGTGTCTCAAAATATTGCCGGAAAGCATTTTGATAGGGTTTTTACTTTCGATAAGGTACTCAGTTCTAAAGTGTTGGGATTTTACTTTTCAATTCTGTTTGTACCTTCAATCCGCCAGGAAAGAGAACTCGGCACCTTGKATGCATCATTTTCATATCTTTTTGAACATTTCTTTGATTTAGCTTGGGGGTGGTGCAAATCTTAATTTCAATTTATGGTTCTTGTTTGCTGGTTTGCCTTAGGTTTTCGGTCCTTCTGCTAAGCAGAGAGACCTTTACGAGCAAGCAGTAGTTCCCATAGTCAATGAAGTGTTAGAAGGCTTCAATTGTACAATTTTTGCGTATGGCCAAACTGGTACAGGGAAAACCTACACAATGGAAGGGGAATGCAAAAGATCAAAGGTAATTTATAGGGCTACCTGATATTGGTGCTCTTGATTCCTATTTGGTTGATTAGTTCTGTTAATTTGATCTTGTAATATAGCAGAGTGGTCCAAATGGAGAGTTGCCTCCGGAAGCAGGAGTTATACCTAGAACCGTGAAGCAGATTTTTGACACTCTAGAGGGCCAGTGTGCAGAGTACAGCGTGAAGGTTACTTTCTTGGAGTTGTACAATGAGGAGATTACGGATTTACTTGCTCCAGAGGAGATTACAAAAGTTGCTTTGGAGGAGAAGCAGAAAAAGCAACTACCCTTAATGGAGGATGGCAAAGGGGGTGTTCTTGTGAGAGGTCTAGAGGAGGAAATTGTTACTAGTGCCAGTGAAATTTTTACCTTACTTGAACGAGGATCGGCAAAACGTCGCACTGCAGAAACATTGTTAAATAAGCAATCAAGGTATCATCTTAGCTTTAAGTCAGTCTTTGATATCGTCTTTGTCTTGCTAGTTTCTGTAGATAAGTTAAATTGTTTCAAAATGATCATGTTCTTTGGTATTTCAGTCGGTCACATTCTCTCTTTTCCATAACAATACACATTAAGGAAGCAACACCAGAAGGTGAAGAACTGATTAAATGTGGCAAGCTGAATTTGGTGGATCTGGCTGGATCAGAAAACATATCTCGTTCTGGTGCCCGAGAGGTAGCAGAAGTTTCAATTGTTTTCTCTGTAGTAAAACTAAAGATATGGTGTCCGTTGTGTTTTTAATTCTTAGTTATGATGATACAGGGTCGTGCTAGAGAAGCCGGGGAGATCAATAAAAGTTTATTAACATTGGGGCGAGTGATCAATGCTCTAGTAGAGCATCTTGGGCATATCCCATATAGGTTAGCTGCTAGTGGCACTGCTTTGATGAGCTCTTATGATGTTTCATCTCTTTTTCATTCCACATTACAATTCTCAATAACTATCTATCCAACTTCAGGGATAGCAAGCTCACACGGTTGCTCAGAGATTCACTTGGAGGAAGAACCAAGACTTGCATAATTGCCACAGTGTCTCCAGCTGTTCATTGTCTTGAAGAAACATTGAGTACGCTAGATTATGCCCACAGGGCCAAAAATATTAAGAATAAGCCAGAGGTTCGATCTACTTTTCGTTTTTCAGTGTTTGTAATCATAAGATTATGCCAAATGCTTTTCCCTGAAAATTCTCATTTTGATTTTTGTTGGAAACTTTTAGCTTTGAGCTTTGTGCGTTAATTAAATTTGAAGAGTTTGGGTTGATTGGCCTAAACTTATGCCTTTTTTCATTTCCCTGTAATTTTGTTAGGTAAATCATAAAATGATGAAATCTACCCTTATCAAGGATCTAAGTTTGTGTAGATTGGCYTTTTGCAAGTTCTAAACTTGTGCCGTTTTTCATTTCCCTGTTATTTTGTTAGGTAAATCAAAAAATGATGAAATCTACCCTTATCAAGGATCTCTATGGTGAAATTGACCGTTTGAAGGCAGGTGAGATGGCTTGGATTTGCTTTTCGATGTCGATAGTTAAGTAGTTGGGTTTTATCTTACCCTTATCTGCTAACGGAGCGAGTGAAACACTGTCCTTATTTCCCAGAGGTTTATGCCGCTCGTGAAAAGAATGGTGTTTATATCCCAAAGGAACGATACCAACAAGAGGAGAGTGAGAGAAAGGTTGGGCTATTTTTATTTTTTAACATTTCGTTATCATCTCTTTTGGTGTTCTTCACGCCGACTCTTCTTATTCTCCTTTATTATCATATATTATTATTTATTTTAATTGTTTTTTTTTGTTGGAATGTTCTTTGAATTTGTACTAACTGCATTTATTTGTATATTATTTGTCCTGTTTGGAGAGTGGATTTTTTCAGCTTCGTTGGAATATTTCTTATTTTTGTTAGCATGAAAACCTTTACAAGTGTCTTTTCGCTTTCTTAGGCAATGGCCGACCAGATTGAGCAAATGGGAGTGACAATTGAAACTTATCAGAAGGTGGCTCATTTTACTTAAGCTTATATTGCAATTGCTGTTCTTGCATTCGTTACTAATGGCCAATTATTTAAACAGCAATTAGAGGAATTACAAGACAAAAATAATATTCAAGCAGCACATTGCTCGGATTTGAGCAAAAAACTTGATTCTACGGAGGTGAGTTTTTTACCTATCAGCTGTGAAATTTGACGTTTGCTTTACGTTGGTCTAATTAGTCACTTGAATAATACAGAAAACTCTATGTCAAACGCAAAAGTTGCTTATGAACGCTGAGGAAGAGTTGAAGAAATGTAATTATTTTTTGAAGGAAAAAGATTTTATTATTTCTGAGCAGAGAAAAGCAGGTACTTATATATCTCTACTTCTTTGCATTTTGATACTTTACGAGTATAGAACTTTAATTTGAACGTGCAAAACAGAGAATGCTTTGGCTCATCAAGCATGCGTTCTTCGCTCGGATCTGGAGAAGGCTCTTCAAGATAATGCTTCATTGTTTATGAAAATTGGTCAGTTAGTGATGTCATCTACCACTTATACTATCTTTACTATTAACTTAAATTGGCTAACTTATGTTGAAATATTATAAAATATAGGTAGAGAGGATAAGCTAAATACAGAGAATCGAGCAGTAGTTGATAATTATCAAATTGAGCTTGCACAACAAATTGGCTCTGTTTGCAATATGGTTTCGACGTCCTTGTCTCGACAGAATGAACATCTTCAATGTGTTGAAAAGATATGTCATTCTTTTCTCGGCAAACATGAAAAGGTATTAGAAAGAAGTATGAACCTTGTGAATTATGATCGAATGGTAATAAAGTAGCTTGTTGTTTTTGTTGAAGTTGTCATTTTGACATTATGGTATTGTTGTCTTTTAGGCAATTATGGACATGAAGAAAAAATTGTCTTCATCCAGGACGTTATATGTCTCCCATATTGAGGCATTGCAAAATGTTGTTCGCTTGCACAAAGCCAACTCAAATGCCACTTTAGAAGATATTACCGTTTTGGCTTCTTCTAGTGCCAGCTCTATTGAAGAAGTATGTAGAAGATTTTATTTCTTACTGTTATTGTCAGATAATCTCATACATGATTTTTGTACTTTATATTTAATCTTTTTAATATCATAAGTAATATGCGAAGTAACTTGCATTGAAGTTGATATCTCTCGCAAATTAGTTTCTGACAGCAGAGGCTCGTGAAGCATCTACGACACTGGACAATCTTCAGAGTACCCTTTCAACTCATCAGAAAGAAATGGCTCTGTTTGCAAGGGAATTGCGACAGGTTCTTCCTTCTCTCCACAGTTGACCACTCATTTTTGTTACTGTTTTGTCTTTTTTAATAGTGTCTGTCGTCATATATATTCAGCTTCACAAGATCTGTGTGAAAAATGTTTTGCGTGCCATATTTTGTTACTCATTATTATTTTTATTGATATATGAAACTCCTTATATCTTTTTTGTTGATTTCAAATTGAACAGAGGTTCCATGTTACTATTGATCAAACGAAGAGTATTTCTGAATATATTGAAGAATTCCTCACTAAGCTGACCGAAGAATCAAAGAGACTGGGAAATCATGCAGCAGAGGCTGAAGAGATCCAGATGAAAAGCATTGCAGAATTCCAAAAAGTTTATGAGGTGTGGTATACCGTATACATTTCCTTACCTAAATAGGTTTTAGGTATACATAGAAATTTATTTGATGTTTTGTTTTTCTTTTACAGGAGCAATCAAGATCTGATGCGGAGAAACTTATAGCTGATATGACCAATTTGGTGTCTTGTCACATTCGTCGTCAAAAAGAACTGGTATGTAAAAAGAAACTTATGATGTGAAATTTTGCAGTAGGGAAATAGATTTTCACTTAATGATTGGTGCAACAGGTGGATGCAAGGCTCACTGGTCTTCAAGAAACTGCCAGTGTAAACAAGACGTTTTTGGATGGATATATTTTCTCAATGGAAGGTATGGCTACAGATGCAAAGCGCAAATGGCAGGTGTTTGCTACACAAACTGAGAATGAGACAAGAGACAGTGCTGACTTTTCTGCTGCTAAACATTGTCGGATGGAAGCACTTCTGCAGCAGTGGCAAGTTTTTAGTCTTCATTATGATTTTGTTGGATCATAGTTGCCCTGTTCTAATATAGGTTTCCCTCCCAAAATCTTATGCAGTGTAAGTACTACAGAATCGGCTCTCAAGCAGTGGAACAGAACACAAGAGTCTTTGAATGACATGGGAAGTAAACATGTTTCAGATGTGGTCTCAGTTGTGAGGTAAGAGTCAACAACTTTCGTTAATTACTTGACATTGATTTTCATGCTTTTGAAGTTTTAAAGCACGAGCACTTTAATTTGGGCAACGTGTTCATGTTGGACATGCTGATACACTCTGACACTTATTGGACGCATATCAGATACTCGTTAGCTTGATAAATGTGATTACAATATTTGTACAAAGTGAATATAGACCTGAAACTTGTTAAACACGTACTTGTCAAGCATAAGAAAAATATATAAACAATAATACAAGWCAAAATAATAAATTTGGAAAGAAAAGTACATCAAACTCATTGTTTTAACATAAAAATGCATAGAGGTTTAAAAATTTGATTTACTTAATAAAATTCTATACTTTAATAAATGTGTGCTTCCAGTATTTGTGTCCTAAATTTTTAGAAAATGACGTATCACTGTATTCGTATTGTGTCATATTTTAATCTTTTTTAAAATTGATGTAATGATTCATTTTTCTTTTACCAGAGGTGCTTGTGATAGTAATGAGCAACATGATGCTGAGATCACTTCTGAGCGATCTGCAGCTGAGCAAGACATGATGGCGAACATTGAAGATACTCTCCAACAAGTTGATGGTGAGTACTCTAGATTCCCAATTTTTTAAGCACRGTCATCATTTTAAGTATAATATTGAAACCGAAACTTGATACAAGTATCTACCTAATTCTTCTTATAGTTGACATTTTTTGACTGATAATCCAAATTTARTTCTATTTTCCAAAATATTAACCATGCCATGTCTGTTGATGCTTTGGTTGGTAGGCTTTTCTGAACAAGAGCGTGGTTCTATCTCTGGTATATTAGATACTGTCAAAACTCATACAGATACAATTGAGGCTTTCCGGGATGGTCACTCTTGCCAAGTTTCTGCCATTGAAGAAAAGGCGAAAGATACATTTCGGCAGCAGTACTCGGTGAGTTATTACTATTAAAAGCGGATTACTAAACATGTTTCTGTTTTTTTTTTCAATAAAAAAGGAAAAAAGAAACAAAAAACGAGAAACAAGAATCAAAGAAGGTTACCAACTAAACATGCCCTGAATAAATAGTAGTAGTTTCTTTCCCTCTCATTTTCCACAAATTCAATGGCTCTCTTAAATTTGCTGATCCAACATTCACAGAAAATATGATTTCTTTTGTCATGAATCTTCAAGTTCTGTGGAACTTCTAGCTTTCTAATGCTAGTTTTGGCTTAGTCAATAAGCTCTCTTTAGCTCTTTCAGCACTTGAAACTATACATCTCTCTAAAACAAAATCTTCTCAAATGTGGTATTTAGGACTATGAGCCAACTGGTAGCACCCCARCACGATGTGAACCAGACGTTCCGAGCAAGAGTACGATCGAGTCGCTCCGTGCCATGCCAATGGAAGCTCTTGTTGAGGAATTCCGGGAAAACCATTCTTGTGAATCATTGAGTAATGGAAAGGAACTGAAACCATCACTTATACCGCGAGCACCGCTTTTGGAGCGCAACTGATCGGCAATGTGGTATGGTAGAAGAATCAAAATCTGCTGGGAAGTTGAGTATTTGTAACTGTATTTCTACTGTAAACTGTTATTTGTTGTTACTACTAGAAAGAAAATTTACTACAGGGCTGGATGATGCAGAAGAAGAGGGTGGGTGGGGAGGAGGAAATACACAGTAAAAAAGTGTGGTGGAGGGTTAAGAATTAATAAATCTCGTCTTGAGATTTACCAAGGAAATGGGGCTCTGTTATTGGAATGAATGAATGAATGTATATTAAGGCAAAATGTCCTCCATTTAAATCTTTATTTTTCAGAAATACAAGATTGTTGTAGTTTAGGGGAAGATTCTTTGATCAAAATAGTGTTTTTTTTGCCTACTTCTATGTTCTCTTTGTGCTTTATTTGTGTTTTGAAGTGACAAATTCTCAATTGAATCGGGGTTAAAATGTATTGTTGTGGATTAAATCTACTTGAGTTGGGATTTTGTCAATTTTAAATGTTTTTTTTATACAAGTCAAATTTAAATGATTCTCATTTTTTGGATTGAAAATCACATTTGGTATCTAAATTATAATATAGTTTTTTCACTTTAAAAATATTGATAACAATTTAGTCTTTGAATTTTAGTATATAACTATTTAGTTTTTGTAGTTTAAAATTTGCAACAATTTATTTTTTATGGTAAGAAATATTTTATGATTTAATGAGGTTTATATTASGTAGATGGATAAGATGATGAGGACAATRTGCTTATAAACTACCAGGCTAAATTGTTACATAATAAAAGTCATCAATGAGATTTTTTACGACTTAGATTAAATTATTATAAATTTTAAATTACAAGTACTAAATTGTCGTGTACTAAAAAAATTTTAGATAYYAAATTATTATTGGTTTGAAAGTACTAGTAGAAAATTAAATTAAAATTCAAAAATTWAATTGTTACTCAAATAAAAAGTAAAAGGAAAGATGATTAAAAAACTAAATCAAGAGGTTCTTTTTAAATCATAGAGATCATTTAATTAGCTAAAGTTGATGTTTTTTTGAATTCTCAATCTCAGTTGAGGGAAAAAAAAGCACAACGAAATTAAAGTTAAGTAGGAACCGGTAGAAATTAAGGAAAGAGTACTCCTATCTTGAATAAGTACAATCTTATTTGAGAGATTTTAAAAAAGATAGGAGAAAATTTTTCATACTACTAYGTAGTAGATACTTTCTTAAATTAAAATAAAGAGTCAATACGAACATAGTTGTAAATCAAAYCGTTCTAAATAAAATGATGAATTTCAAGTGATAAAAAATATATTTATTGATTTACATGGTATATCCCTGTGGTAAAATTGAGCCGAAAACTATTTAATGGAAGTTATCAAATTTAGGGACTRAATTTAACTAAAATATATATAGTCTTTTTTGAAAAAAAATTTAGTATTATAGTAAAGTATATTTTCATCCCCGTTTAATTGAAAATTTCAATTTACCCGTGGAACCAGATTTCAGCTCTCGTGGTATATACTTGTCAAAAGAAAAAAGGAAAAAAAAAAAAAAAAGCTCTTTCTCATGGTGTATTTGAATTTAGTTTACGGGACCGCGATGCATTTTTAAAAAATCGTTAGCGGTTTCAAATTTCTCCGATTACCGCCATAATTCACATGCTCAGATCCAAAGGCCAGAGATTTTTCGTCAACCATGGAAAGCTTCGATTTTTCTCGGTTTCTGAAACAACAACAGCGGAAGAAACTTCTCTTTCTTCTTCCCTGTTCGATGTAAATAACCCCTCAAATGAACCGAACTTCTCTACCCAAGAATCCCAATCTTCTTTCCTTCTCCAATTTGACCCCAGACGATACATAACTGCGCTCCTGAGTTGCAGAAATCTCTTTCAAATCAGGCAAGTTCATGCCCGAATTGCTTCCAATGGCATATTCAGGAACCTCGCGATTGCTAATAAACTTCTTTTCGCGTATACCCAACATGGCGCCTTGGAGGATGCACGTGACCTGTTCGACAAAATGACTGAGAGAGACCCTTATAGCTGGAGTGTTATAATCGGTGGGTATGCCAAAATTGGGGATTTTTCTTCTTGTTTTGGGATGTTCAGGGAGCTTTTTCGTTGTGGGATGCCATTTGATAACTATACATTGCCCATTGTTATAAGGGCTTGCAGGGATTTGAAGGACTTGCAATTTGGAAGGCTCATTCACTGCGCCACTTTGAAATGTGGGTTGGATTATGACCATTTTGTTTGTGCATCTCTTGTTGATATGTATTCTAGATGTAGAGTGATTGATGACGCCCGCCAATTGTTTGATAAAATGCACAAGAGAGACCTTGTGACATGGACGGTTATGATTGGTGCCTTGGCTGAATGCAGTAGTGCTTTTGAGTCATTGGTTTTGTTTGATAGGATGAGAGATGAAGGTATTGTCCCGGATAAAGTGGCGTTGGTAACAGTTGTTTATGCTTGTGCAAAGTTGGGCGCCATGAATAAGGCCAGAGCAGTTCATGACTATATTAATGGAACTAAGTTTTCATTGGATGTAATTTTGGGAACGGCAATGATTGATATGTATGCGAAATGTGGAGATGTTGAATGGGCAAGGGAGATTTTCGATCAGATGCAAGTGAAGAATGTCATTACATGGAGTGCCATGATTGCAGCCTATGGATATCACGGGCAAGGTAGAGAAGCGCTCGAGTTATTCCCGATGATGTTAAGCAGCGGGATATTGCCAAATAGGATCACCTTTGTGTCATTGTTATATGCTTGTAGTCATGCCGGTCTAATTGAAGAGGGCCACAGATTTTTTTCCTTGATGTCAGACGAGTACGGTGTGAGACCAGATGTAAAACATTATACTTGCATGGTTGATCTCTTAGGTCGAGCAGGAAGGTTTGAGGAGGCCTTGAGATTGATAGAAAGCATGACAGTTGAGAAAGATGAGGGGCTATGGGGAGCATTGTTGGGGGCATGTCGGATTCATCGGCGTCTAGATTTGGCAGAAAGGGTGGCGAAGTCTCTTCTCGAGATGCAGCCTCAGAACCCAGGGCATTATGTATTGCTTTCAAATATATATGCAAATGCTGGCAAGTGGGAGGATATGGCAAAAACAAGAGATTTGATGACTAAGGGTGGATTAAAGAAGATTCCTGGTTGGACATGGATTGAGGTGGATGCAAAACTATATCAGTTCAGTGTTGGAGATAAAACACATCCCAGGTCARGTGAGATTTATGAGAAGCTGAAACGATTGGGTGAGAAGCTCGAGTTCGCTGGCTATGTCCCGGATACGAATTATGTGCTGCATGATGTTGATGAGGAAGTGAAACAAGGACTTCTGTTTGCACATAGTGAAAAGTTGGCAATTGCATTTGGGTTAATAGCTATACCTCAAGACAATCCCATAAGGATTACAAAGAATCTTAGAGTTTGTGGTGACTGCCATACATTTTGCAAATTTGTATCATCTATTGAACAGAGAACGATTGTACTACGCGATGCCAACCGGTTTCACCACTTCAAGGACGGGGCTTGCTCGTGCAGGGATTATTGGTAATTGGCACTCTTCCAAGAGCCTCCTGGTCTGTAGTAGACGAAACCTTGAACTTCTATCAGATGCTTCTCCATCATTGAAGGTTAGTTTTTTTTTCTTTGTTATTTACTATACAACACAATCATTATTTGATTGGAAAGTTTGTCTTGAATATAGATGCCAATGCCGTTTTGTTATAGGATTTGTTAGAAGAGAATCATTATAGAACAAYGAGATCTATTAGTCTGAATTCAACTGATAGTTGTTTCCTTAAGATAATTTATTCTATACGATGCTGAGGAATACTCTGTACAACTACTAAGATAGGACGGACCACTAACCTATGAATATAGCACTCGAGCAGTATTAATGGGGATTTTTGTTGTCCAGGACATATATATTCTAGATAGAGATTATAATCTTATTCTTCAAGTGATCTTCAACCAAAATAGTATTTAAAAACCTTAAATATTTTTGATCAATCGGGGTATTGGGGCTCCCTTCATTGCATTATGCTCATGGTCCACTCTCACTAATCCAAAGATTTCGCCCACTCTAAAGCTAGTTCCTGAACACRCTAAGGAGTTGCAATTTTAAGTTTTCAAAGTAAGACTTGAATCCATAGCTTTAGAGGGTATTTCAACAAAATTGATGAGCAAGTGTTAAAAACTAATAATGCTGTAAAACAAGGGAAGATATTTCTTGGGTGCATGAGTTTGATCTTTCCTACCATAGATARTATTGAAACTATTTTAAAGTCGAATGTATTTGAATTGGAGGAATCATCTTTTAAGAAGACTGCTTTTGAATTGTGTTAGAAATTGTCTTTAGGGAGAAGGTTCTGGACAACACTTAAAATTTCAAAAAAATCTTTGACAAATCCAAAATTCAAACAACAGAAACCTTTAGATTGCATTTCTTTCTCCAGAAGTAGCTGTCAACAAAGGAGGGGTTTTGCCTTTTAAATTTAAAATTGTTTCGGATTTCTCTTTTTGGAAGGAAATATTTACGTAATTTCCATGAATAGAATCAAACCTTATTCCATGGTATTTACATGATATTCCTCTTTCTTATTCTTAGCAAGTCCCCGAGAGGGCTTAGTTGATCCATGATTTATGTTTCGTCTTTTATTTTCTTTTGTTTTCATTTGTTTCGAGAGAAATATATTGATCAATTCCAATTCTTTCTTCTTCGTTATCAATTGAATTCATGGATTTAGTTTGAGCGTCAACTATAACCTTCTTCGGGATCTAATTTCATACCAACATCAAATTACCATATTATTGTTAATTCAATCAACTGTCTTACTTCTCAAAATAGTTTCATCAATTCTCCATTTTTACATTTTCTTTCCTCAGAGTATATTTGAAAGTACTTTTAGAGTGAATACAATGGGAATTAGAACTGGGAGATAGGAAATGAAATAAAACATTTGTATGACTAAAATCCCTCCAACCCAAATGAATAATGTACTCTTGTAATCTCTTGATAATATTCTTAGTATTTTCCTATTAATATTTTTATCCCCTCAAAAAGCCGGCATAGATCTAATTTTACTTATGTATCATAGATCTTCTCTTCTTTCGATAGATGTAGAACTATGTTGGTGTCCCCGATATGTTTTTTTTTCTTTTAACTTTTTTTTTTTGGCAAGAGGATTATGTAACTACAATACTATCGTACTATCTTTATCTTTATGTAGCTTCATCATTTAAAAAAAATTAAATTAGACCATAGGGAGAGGAAATGTGTCATTCTTATTGGGTTAGTATCGTAAATAGTCTTTCCATACCCACCCCAAAGTTTAAGCTCCGAAGAATTTTCTCCAACTATGATTATGAACCATTCGCTAAAGACCATCCTCGTAAGAAATGATTATATAAATGTTTTACAATTAAAATTCTTGATTTGTAGGTCTAATCAGGTCCATTTACCAACTTATAAAACCATGCTAAGAAACTCATTGTTGGAAAGTTTAATTTGACAAAAAATGCTTATACAAAATCAGCTAAACAAACGAATTGGATTTTATGATCAATAATTTAGTAAAGGAAGGAGTTAAGGCCATATAATGGAGTTAGGCGTGTGGTTCATTAAGCTGAAAGACAAGGTTGGGGTTCGAAATAGCCCAATTAAAGGTTAAATTAATCCTTCTGGTACAAAAAGAATACGATATTAGAAATGTGAGAATGGTAATTCAAACCTTTGAACTCCAGAAGATGTGACTAATATCTTAATCATTAAACTATATCCAAAATAATCGTAACCAATGAGGACGAACAAAGAAAAAAGATTCAAAATTTGGGATGAGAAGTGGGTTAAGTAGGACTATTTATTTCTCCACGTGCGATTCCTCCATTATAAATTTAGCCAACTTGTACCTTTAACGGTGAGTTAAAATCACTACATCGTTCGACACGTACACCTAAGGAACACTTGGAAATCCTAATTGATTAATTTAGTATTATAACATTTTTATTTACACCTAACTTTAAAATATATTATTAAAACATTATATATTGTTTAATACATCTTTTGCCATTTTTTTTTTGTCTGCCAAACTTATTTTCAACATTAGATAACACTGTTTTTATTTCTGAAAGTAGAAAACACATTTCAAGTGTTGCTTCCAAATACAACATTCAAACCTAATCTTAGTATCTAATTTGTTATCTTATTAAAAATAAATTTTAAAAGAGAATAACAGCCACATGATTTTCATCAACTATTTAGGTGGTTTTCGGTTTGGTTTTGAGGAATTTCAGGTTTTCTTTTTCCAATAAATATTTTATTTGCTAAAAATTGAGAATGAGTTTGTTAATTAGTCTCTTGATCTTAAAAAATTTAAGGTTTAATTGGTCATACTCTCAACTTTTTGTAGTTTAGTTATTATACTTTCCATTTCTATTCATTTTAGTTGATGTACTTTTGAAACGTTTGTTTCCCATATACTTTTTAAAAGTGACAATTTTTGTCATTTCACTTTCATTTAATTTATTTCGATCGAAATTTTAGCCTAACACTTTACTCACTAAATTTATTGAAATATAGCTATAAATTTGTATTAAGAGGTTTTCATTGTGTATAAAATTTGTGTTAAAATTTTCCAAATAGGAATCAAAATGGTTATTTTTTCAAAGTGTAAATACCAAAATTGACAATTTGAAAGTATATGAACTAAAATAAACAAAAGTTTTAAAAGTACAATGACCAAAATGGATATTTGGAAATACATGAATCAAAATGAACTGAAGTTAAAAGTACAAAAGCCAAAATTTAATTATATCCCAAGATTTTGAATTAAGTTTAGTCATGTTGTTGATACTAGTTGATGAAAATGTTGATTATTTTCTTAGTCGTCCCTAGTTATGCAAACCTAATTAGTAAATTAAACACATTCCTTTAAAGTTTTAAGTTGATCAAATTGAATAAGTGTTAAATTAAATTTATTTTCTTCAAAAAAACTAATTAGAGGTGTAAATGGGTTAGCTTTGGTTGGTTTAGGCCAAAATAAACCAAAAATTTTGCCATGTCCGAGGATTGGGGCATCCTACGGAGTTTTGAGTCTTTTGTGATTTTTTACGTCACAAAAATCAACAAATAAATCATCCAAAATTGAATTAAAATAAAATCAATAAGTAAAATAAAGTCATAATAACATGTTAACATGAGCATAATTCAACGGTAATTGATACTTACTCTTTCGTTTGAAGTCGGAAGTTGGAATTCCTAAGTCTAATTTATTGTATTAAATTTTAAACAACATGTTAGAGATACTTTGTCAAGATAATGAGCTAGCTAAGCAAACTTTGAGAAGTGAGAATTTACGGGAAAAATAACAAAATTTTCCATCTTAATTTTTTTTAGTTCATTAGTCTTCCCTTTTTCCATCTCCTCATCTACACAGTCAATTTAGTCTTCCTTTTTAGTTTTTTATTTTATTTTATTTATCTATATAATATGAGCTTATTCCTTTTTTATTTTTTTTTCTATATATATATATATATATATTTAATTTATGGAACTAATATAGGATAGCTATAAATATCAATTTTAACCCATAAAAATCAATTATAACATAATGAAGTTACAATAGAATTTTAATGAACTAATTTGAAGAATTTCCATCAAAATTTACATATTTGCCATCATTTTGTCCAACATTATTTTTTTTATGTCGACATTTCAGTATAAATATTGCTTTTAATTTTATGTAAGATGGTTACAAATAATCAATTATATGGTAATTAAATCACAATTACTGTTCATTAACTAATTCAAATAATTTCCATAAATTTTCATGATTTTTAAAATTTTTCAAAATTTTCATCAACATTGACATCGATATTTTTGTAAAATCAGACCTCAACTTTAAGAAATATTTTAATTTAAGAAATCGTCTTTTTTTAGTTTGTACAAAAATACTCCTACTCAACCTCTTGCACTTAGTTAAAATAGCAATTCAACTAACCTAAAGTTTTAATTTTCTAATTAATTTAGTTAGTTTTTTTAATATAACATGTGGGACGGGATTTGAACTCATGATCTTTTGATCGAGCTAAAGTACCTTAACTAGTTGAGTTATACTCAGATTAGCTATTAATTCAAGTTTAAACTCTATTAACTTCAATTAAATGAAATTAAAACTTTAAAGATGAAATTTGACACGTTTGATTAAGAAACAAATTTCTTATTCTTCCTTTTTATGCACTAGATAAATAACAATTAACGAGTTTCCTTTGATGTATTAGAATAATGATGCAAATTTAATATATACCATTTAAGATCTATTTTTTTTTTTTTTTAAAATGTATCCCTTCTAAGCAAACAACTCCAAAAGCAAAACTTCAAATTATATTAATTTCCTTCATACACTAAGAAGAGGGAAAAAAATAACACTTCCTAAAAGAAAACTAAGGATCCACTTTATTGTTTATTCATTCTTGACAAAAATGGTAATTTAATTACTAATATAATATACAAATATATCTTATAATGACAATCCAACAAAGAAAGTCCAATTGGTGTGGTGTGTGGTAGATATCTGAATGAGACACATTACAAAAWTTTTTAATCATAATGAAGAAAAATAGCCCAAAATGGCTCTACTTTATTCTATTTTTACATATAATTGAAAAACAAAAAATTGTTTTAAAAAAAATTATTTGTTATAATTCTAAAGGAAGTTGTGATTTGATACATTTTAGTGAAGCACTTTTTTTGAAAAACAAAGGTTAAGTGTGTGCTTTTTCTCAAAGTACTTTTAGGTATTTTTAGAATTTTCAAAATTAATTTATAACTTCATGAAAATTTTGAAAAAATAACTTCCAGTTAGTTATGGAAATTTTTTTCCTGATTCAAAAGGCATGTCAAAGACAGATTGATGTGATTTTTTATTTTTAAGTATTACGATTCAAATATAAGTTATAAATTAAATTTGAATTTTGAATCCATCAGAGAGATGTTACAATCAACTAGTAGAGAAACTAAAAATATTATAGACTCCGTTTCGCAACGATTCTATTTTTTTTTTTTCTAGTTTTATCTTTTTCAATCAAGAAAAACAAAATTATGTTCCATAACTATTTCCTCTTTCTTGTTGTTTTTTTTATTGAATAAGAAATAGAAATATGTTGAGTGAACATTTTTTCTGTTCTCAAAAAAAAAAGTAAAAATTTTATATAAAAATTAATCTTCAAATCAATATTCAAAACTTTTATGTTATATTAATTTTTTTTGATATTTGTTATTGTAATTATAAGCACAAACTGGTAAAATAATATTTTAATAATCATCTATGTTTTGAAAAATTTTGGAAACATAAATAAGAAATAAAAAAAACTGGATTTTGCTGTTTCCAACCGTTTCTCGACACAGACAAACACTTGAATTTCTCAAAATTTTGAAAATAAAAAATGAGAAAGAAGAAATGAGGGCATCGCCAAACATACACTATAATTTCGTGCATCTAAGAGTTTAGCGAAAGACGAAAAAATAAGTAAATTAAAATGACGTAGAAGAGTTCAAATTTCATATGAATGGAAACGTGACTGAATTGGTCTCGATCACTCTTCAGGACGGAATGGAAGAAGGGATCGGAGGAGATTTTTGAACGAGAAAAAGGATCTAATGACTTCGAAAGCATTGAACGAGGAGCCGTATGAGAGCCACGATATGGTTGGTAGATTTCGAATAATGGGGGGATTAGTCAATCAGAGTGGTGTTGATTAGGTGACTTTATTTTGTGGCAGAAGTAAAGCAAAGTTGTGGTGTGCCACATTTGTTTTCCCAAGAGGTTTTAGCACAATGGCCACAAAGCCAACTTGAAAAGAAGGAATGTCAGTGGCTCATTGGTTGCCCAAAACCCACAACTCTTTTTTGCCCAATTGCCTGCTTTTTTCACTTTTCTTGTTGCTCTTTTTTTGAGAAACTGTGTACCATCCTAACTTCTAATGGTGGAGAAGTTGATGGTGATGCTGAGCCTTGTCATCATCATTATATGCCATTTTGACTTTGCCTTTGCCTATGGCTTTTTGGGGTGCTTGTAAGAATGCCAATTGTCAAGTATTCATTCAGTTGGGTAACTAGAGATCGGGCATTTGGTGACGAGAAATAGAAATACGATGCTTGGGAATGAGATGATTGGAAATGGGATAACGCCTTTGTTCGGCGTGCATGAGAATGAGTTTTGGGTGGTTGGAGATGTGAAAGTGGTGTTTTGGTTGTCGTGAGAAAATTTATACTACTACAATGGTATGTGTTCGAAGGCAAAATAAAGTCTATCCTGTTGATCAATATGGAGGGTATGAACTGCTTGACTTATCCTACGCTGATTGGACATTAGTGCATTTTCAGGGCCAACCTACAGTGTTTGGGAGGTCACTGATTGTCTTAATAAGCCTATCTCCTAGCTATTGCGTGTAACCGTCTGTAACTGTGTAACCACTCTTTGGAACGGCCACAACAGAATGATCCCCTTCATCCACCTATTATTGGACATTCATTCCTCGTTCTTAGTTACACAATTGTGTCTCAATCCAACTTCTGCAGTTCGAACCCTTAACTAACTTGTGTTTTAGAGTTTTATTCTTTGTGTGCATGTCTTTCTTCATATAGCTCGCTCTGCATAGTTCGTAAGAGGAATTTGAACTTTTCAAACTAGACAAAATTTAGCATCAACCGTATGAAACTCTGATACATCTAAAAACAATATGGAGTCCATGAAATATAATAATATATCTCTTAATCGTGTCCACCTATCCACTTTTTTATTTTATTACTTTCTTTTTTGTGTCAAATCAACAAATGTTTTTTAAAATGTAGTACCACAACCTTATTTAATTTATGGTGTGAATGATCCTAACGGTATAGAATTACGATTCAAAGTCTAGGAAACATAAAAAATTTCAACGACTAAATTTGTAACTTTTAAATTATTTAAGTTTATGTTTCCATTAATTATTCAAAAAAAAAATTGAAATCATCTGGAAATCAGACATCTAACCTAGTATATGAAGAAGCTTCAAAAATTGGTTTGACCTAGTAAACCATACATGTAGGGTAGATATATGCCTCAATATTAAGTTTTTGTTATATGATTATTTAAAAAAGGTAACAACGAAGAAAAAAATAATTTTTAAAAATAAAATTTAAGGTCTAAAATAAAAATATGTGAACTCATATATATATATATATATTTTAACCTAAAATGCCCTCAGTCTCTTCAAACTTTGTAAAACTATTTAAGGTCTAGAATAAAAATATTTGAACCTTTTTTTTAACCTCAAACTCCCATAGTTATCTTCCAAATTTGTAGAAATTCTGTGACACATTTGATTTTTCATATCAGAACATTTAACGGAATTAAGAATTTAACTCAGCGGTTAAAGTACTATACTCCTTCTCCTGAGATCAAACGTTAGATCTCCTATCCACATATTTGCGGTACTAAAAAAAACTTTATTAAAAAATTTAAGAATTCTCTTTTAATTAAAAATTAAATATCATGTAAAAAATTCATATGGGGCAAAAAAGAAAAAAGAAAAAAAAATCAGGATGTCTGGAAGAAGGGGTGCAGCAGGAGATGGGAGGAGATGAATGGTAAATTAGGACAAGTTGAGAGAATCACCTTAAAAAAAAAAGTAAAAGTTAAAAGAGAATCTCTTACTAGGATTTGAGAATTCTATAAAAATAATAATAACTAAAAAAATCTTAAACACCAAGATAGGCTTGGTATGCGTCTTCGACCAAAAATATTGGTAAAATATATGTAGGATCTGTTGGGTTAAAACTTTGACCCTCTAAAATATCTTTTATAATAAATGTTGCAGTTCATCGTATACATGTGATATTGTAATCCACTATCGTTCATTGAAGTCCATCTTAATCAATACTGTGTGGGTCGTGTAGGACTTGGGGAAGGATATCCCATTCGACCATATAAGCCTACTACGCCACCACCTACCGCGATATTTCCGTATTTGAAACAATAGATTTGGTCTTCATGTATTTTCTTTTTGCTCACTAACTATTTCTTTTTTCATTTTTTCCACCTAGTTGAGCTGTTTAAGTTCGATGTGCATTCAGTAAACTCTTTCAGTATTCATCCCAGAATTAATCGGACTAAAATTGAAAATTTAAGGATTATTTTGGTATAATAGATTATTGTTTGCTGTTTTTTTGTTCTCAATTTAATTAAAAAAGTACATTTATTCGATAACAATTCTTTATTTTATAATTTCATTTTTAAGAGATGTTCACATTTAAAAAAAAAAAAAACTCGTGTTGCTATTTGTTTTGCATTTTCAAAATTTTAAAATATAAATAAAAACATTTTATTTTTGACTTATAAAATACATATAAAAAAACATGTATATCATAATACTTTTCAATAAACTATTTTTTAAATAATTATTTTAAAAACTCAAATTTTCTAATTCAAAATTTAAGAGATAAAAAAATTCTCAAGCATATCAAAGAACAAAAAATAATGATCAAATATGTTTTAATATTTTTTCCATAAAAGACAAAAAAAAAACAATAAATAGTCATATTTAAGCCAGCAAAACTTTTATAAACCAAATAAAATAAACAAATATAAAAGTATATTTGGTAACCATATTTAAGTTTTGTTTCCAATATATAGTGCTAGATGTCTCCGACCAAAAATTTATCGAGGAAGTSAAAACAACAATATATTTGATAATTAGCCTAAGCGAGCATAGTTCAGTCATATACGTCCAACTAAAAAGATGTGAGTTCGAATCTCCGTCTCCAACCTATTATACTAAAAAAAATTAGCTATTAATTTTAAACAACTAATTTTTTAAAAATAAATTAAAAATATACTCGAAATGTACTTAAAAAATTAATATATATACTCGAAATCCAACTATCATTGGAAAGTAGCCCCTTCTAAAGAATCTCCTCAAATTGGGTTGGGTGAATCAACTCGACTCGATTGAATAAGGTTGGTCCGGCCCAATCGAGTTTGCCAGTTACTTAATACATTTCATCTCAGATATGTAGATTTCAAACCTCCATCCTAACTCTTGTTATTAAAAAGAACGAAATAATTGGAATAAAAGATCTGGTGGTTGCTTATATCCAGCAGTGCCAGATTACATTAACAAATTTATCCTTAACAAAAGAAGAAAAAGGAAAAAAGAAAAAAAAGAAAAAAAAAACTTATCCTCTCTTTTCTCTCTCTATAAATAACCATCAAACTCCTCAATAGACTTTCAAATCGTAAGTCTTCATTTTGGCTTTAATTAGGTCTTTTTTTCATCAATGAATTTTCTCAGATTCCTCTCCCTTCTTCTCGTATTCTCCTCTCTTTCTTTCCTTCTCAACAATGGCGTCGCCCAATCTCGCCACGAAATCTACCCTGAATTACAGTCTCTCCGAGTCGACACGTCGTTCATCAGGCCGCTCCATCGAACTCGCTTCCACTTCCAGCCTCGCCGTCACTGGATCAACGGTACCTTTACCATCCCCTTATTTCTCTCTTCATTTTCTCGGGAAACAAACGGAAAATTTTCCCCCAATCTGGACTCGGAATGCGTGTTTTGATTTCGATTTCGATTTTGGATCGTTTTTCTGTTTTTCTACCATCATGAACTATCATGATTTTTTTCCTCGGAAGAGAAATTATGGAAAAATCCATCGTGATTTGATTGACGCAGATTCCATTATCTCACGTTTTGTGTATCGGAGATAATATATATATTTTTTAATTTTACTCTCTGGTCCTTTGATCGGTTTGCTTTTGCTTTTGGAGGGTCTACCACTCCAACCGTCCGATCAGGTTGCTGGGTTTTTTTCAGGACCGTTCGATAGCATTTTAAACATTTTGTTTAAAAGAAAAACAAATAGGTTTCTGAACAGCTTATTTGTTTCTTACTTTTTTTTTTATGAGGTTGGAATTAATGTGAATAAAACTCAACTTATTTGTTTTCTTTTTTGATAATATTATTTGTCTATTTATTTATTTATGAAGATAATATTGGTGTATTTGGGAGTGTATGTAATCCATCAATCCATTATATCTTATATAAACAAACTCCACTTATCAAACATTTAGCTTTATTTATTTTTTTTTTAGATTTAAATTCATAAGATACTACATTTATGAGTTTGAATCTCCCTCTCCTAATTATTATACTCTAAAAAATTCACAAACCAATATTATGTTTTAGCCTTATTCGAAATCTTTTTGGCCGCTTGGCAGTTTTTTTCTTGTGGAAGAAAAATATTTTATTTTTTTGGTTGCTTTTATGATGATAAATTAAGAAGATTTCGAGCTTAAAAAACAAAATGATTTTTTATTGCCTTTTTGTTGGTTCCGAGAACTGCCAAATTCCACCTCTATCACCAAAGGCCCAAGTCTTTCTATTTGGCATAGACGTAATCCTTGAGCCGCCTCACACAAGTTTGGAAGCATTGATCCTAACTCTCGAGAGGCAAATATGTGTTAAACAATTGTTTTATTTAAAAATTCCTTTTTCCCAAAGCACTTTCAAACATATTCTATAGGAAAAGTGTTTTAAAGTTATTATTTTAAAACTATAAGAGATAGGAATTTTTTTTTAAATGATAAGAGATTAAATTTAAATTATTATTATGTTTACATCACATCATGTCACACTCAACCCCTAACCGATTTGCTGATTTTAGAATGATATGATATTGTATACAAATCAACCTCATAAAAAAAAAATGATATTTGCCATGGTGATATCATATATGGGTTACACACGTGAGCACTTTATTTTTAGAATTATCTCTCTTTTTATTTTGTTTTGTGTTTTTTTTTCTTTGTCCCGGTAAATCACCCATAAAATTCTATTGTTACTTTTACAATAGTTTATGAATTTCATAGAATTAAAAAAAAAAGGTTAAATTGTATTAGTTCTATACCATTGTAACAATTTGTATAATTTAAGGTAGTTGGTGTATTTTGAAAGATTGAATTCTTATAGTTTAGGAGTGATTTTTGTAATTTCCCCTATTTTAAATTGTGTGTTCCTTTATTGGACCTACCTACTATTTGTCATTGAAAGAGTGGGGAATATTATGGGAACAAGCTTTTCCCATCATATAATATGCCGCAGCCTTATAAAAAGTTGTGGCCTCTACTTTTGATGTGAATTTTTGTGTCAATTTTAGTGGCCCATTGCTCATATGCTTAATATATAGTTAAATTCCCTGCCAAATCCTACTGTGTCCTTTATTTTTTTTGTTTTCTTGTTTGTTGATGCCATATCAAAATTATGAGAAAATTACAAAACATAGAAGCACAAATTTAACGTGCGTGAATTTATGTTCTAAAAGTATATAATTCATATATATGGGTGGTGGAATGATAAAGAGCATGTAGTAAATGAATTTAATTTACTCCTGTCCATCCTGTTGTTATAATATTATATTCTTTGAATTTTATAAGGTCTTAGAATGGAATAAATTAAAGATTTTTTAATATTTGAGTGGGAAATGGGAATCTTTATTTGTTCAGTTTTTTTTTTTTCTTAAAAGTATCGAAAATAAAATAGTATAAAAAAGTGCATTGCAGACATGATATATTAAGTGGTTGGGAATCTGTAATACATGCTAGGAGTTAGATTTTTGAACTTTTTCTCTGTTTGTATTATAATAAGTCCAAACTTTGGTTGTGTCATTCATGAGAAAGTGGAGATTTATTTTCTCTTCATCCTTTTTGTAGGAAAAGTTTTGGTGGGTGGGTCTTGCACTGAAAAATTCTGCCCCCAAAATTTATGGTTTTGTTATGTTAATGTTGGAGAATTTTACCAGAACCCCATTTTTGTGTCTTGGGACCATGTGGGATTCTAAATATAAAAACTAATGCCTTTTGTAGTGGCCATCTCTATCTTTCTAAAGATATGTTAAAATTACGTTTTTTTAATTTTTAGGCTGTCTCTAATAAGTTCCTTTTGAAAAATTTATG
Organism: Momordica charantia; assembly: GCF_001995035.1. The sequence continues at coordinate 356,644 of NW_019104520.1, read as the reverse complement.
AAGTAAATTTTATACTTAACCTAACTTATTAAACTCTTGAGTTGCAATGGGACCTACCATTAGAGCTAAAGATTCCCAAAAGAAACATTTTTTTTTATTATTTTAAATTTCGAGTGCATAGGTGGAGGAGAATCTTACATAGAATCAAGTAGAGTAGGGAAATGAAATGTTGGTTCAATTTTATGTTTGTTTTCCTAACAAATATTCATTACTAATTTGTTCCCCTTTTTTGGTGCCTTGATCCTGTCCACAAACACAACCAAATCCAGACCCAAATGGTAAGTCAATCAATTTCTTCAATTTTCTATTGTTGTGTTGAGGTGAATTTACCGTTTTCACCCCAAGGGTATTTTTGAAAATTGCAAAACAGGCCCAATGTACTTTAAAGGAATTTACCACCTGTTCTACCAGTACAACCCGAAGGGCGCGGTGTGGGGCAACATAGTGTGGGCCCACTCGTTCTCCAGAGACCTAATAAACTGGAAAGCGCTTCCCCACGCGCTCTCCCCTTCGAAGCCCTTCGACATCAATGGCTGCTGGTCCGGCTCCGCCACCATCCTCCCCGGCGGCAGGCCCGTCATCATGTACACCGGAATCGACCCCCACAACCGCCAGGTCCAAAACTACGCCGTTCCGGCCAACCTCTCCGACCCCTACCTCCGCGACTGGGTCAAACCCGACTTCAACCCGGTCGTCGACCCGGACTCCGGAGTCAACGCCAGCGCCTTCCGCGACCCGACGACCGGCTGGCGGGGGAAGTCCGGCCACTGGAGGACGGTGATCGGCAGCCGGCGGGGGAGCCGGGGGATGGCGTATCTGTACAGGAGTAGGGATTTCGTGAAGTGGACGAGGGCGAAGCACCCGCTGCACTCCGTGGCGAACACGGGCATGTGGGAATGCCCGGATTTCTACCCGGTGCCGCTGACCGGGAAGCGCGGGCTGGACACGTCGGTGAGCGGGGGCGGCGTGAAGCACGTGCTGAAGGTGAGCTTGGATCTCACGCGCTACGATTATTACACGGTGGGGAAGTATTTGGAGAACAAGGACCGGTACGTGCCGGACAACACGTCGCCGGACGGCTGGCTCGGCCTGCGCTACGATTACGGCAATTACTATGCTTCCAAGACGTTCTATGACGCTGGCAAGAAGAGGAGGGTTCTGTGGGGGTGGGCCAATGAGTCCGATACGGCCCGGGATGACGTGGCTAAAGGATGGGCCGGAATTCAGGTCTGTTGGGCTGGGCTTGTTGTTTTTGTGCCTGGTTTGTTGTTTCTGTTTGGGCCGGATGAATGAATGAATGGCCCGGTTTTTATGGTGCAGGCAATTCCCAGGACGGTGTGGTTGGATCCAAACAGGAAGCAGCTTTTGCAATGGCCGGTTGAAGAGGTGAACAGGCTGAGAGGCATGAAAGTTGAGATGACCAATCGGAAGCTCGCCAAGGGACAGCATGTCGAGATCCACGGGATTTCTGCTGCCCAGGTCCGTAGTAATGATAATAGGGTCAGTCGAGTTGTGCAGGACTCGAGGCCTCTTGGTGATACTAATTTAGAAGTCTCAGGTTCAAATTTACTAGCGAGGTTAATAGTAAAATTCCTTGATGTCTCTTGGGTCAACTTGGGAAAGGTGCTTGTGGGTATAGGAGAGAAAATCTACGAAACCCCAATTATAAAAATAAAATCTAAATAGAAATAAGAAGATTTAAAATTGGTGTCAATTATAAGTGTTAGTTATGCCAATTGCCCAAAGTAGAAAGTAGTTTGAAGAATGGGCTTAAGCATTGATTTGGTGTTTGTTATTTGTGTAGGCTGACGTTGAAGTTACGTTCAGCTTTTCAAGCTTGGATAAAGCGGAGCCATTTGATCCAAGGTGGGTGGATGCACAATCCGTGTGTGGTCGACTGGGCTCCACGGCCCAAGGTGGAGTTGGGCCCTTTGGGCTTCTTACTCTCGCTTCGAAGCACCTCGACGAATTCACTCCTGTATTCTTCAGGATCTTCAAGGCCCATCACAACAAGCACGTGGTTCTTCTCTGCTCTGATGCAACAAGGTATCCCTCCTTAGCTTCCTCAAAATTGTCATCAAACGAGACCTTATTTCTCTCTCTTTCGATACAGCTCTTCTCTGCGGACGAAGGGATTGTACAAACCATCATTTGCAGGCTTCGTCGACATCGACTTGTCGAGTAAAAAGCTCGCGTTGAGGACTTTGGTACGTTGAAATCAGATTCATATTCTAGATCTGCACTAGTCATAATTAATTATTGACATCCAATATAATGGTGGTGTTGTTATTTGTGTTAGATTGATCACTCAATGGTGGAGAGCTTTGGAGGGGGTGGAAAAGCATGCATAACTTCAAGGGTATATCCAACAAAGGCAGTGTTTGGGAATGCCCATTTGCATGTGTTCAATAATGGATCAGAGCTCATCACTGTGGACAATCTAAGCGCTTGGAGCATGAAAAGTGCTAGAGTCAACTAAGTCTTAAAAGTTTCTTAGCTTTCTTGTTTGGTTATGGATAGTGGAGTAGTT
>NW_019104520.1:316804-353969 GCF_001995035.1 Momordica charantia | reverse complement strand
TGAGTCTTTGAGTTGAGATTGGTGTTGTCTTGGTGCTCAATGCTAGTTATGGCATCAATTAATCGAGAATGCAAAAACTAATTAAAAATAAATATGAAGAAAAATTGAATCACACTAATTAAAAAGAAAAATTGACATCCCTTATTTATTCATAAAGAAAAAGACAACCGACGGCTGAATTTGAATTGTCGCCGCCCACCACATCTTCTAATTCTTACTCTGCAGCTCTTCAACAGTACTTGGTGTGTTGTTATTTTTGTTATTTGGGAGCTTCCACTGCCACCCCACCTTAACTCTCTACCAACATTCATTGACAACGATATTTTGATGTTCGCAACCTCCTTTGCTCATCCATCTCTCCTAAAGTCTTGTGTATTTTTTTATCTGCATCTTCCAAAGGTCTCGGTGAATTTCAAAATCCCTTCATAGCAATGGTGCGTATGATATTTGTCTCTCATGATAATTAATAATTAAAAAAAAAAAGATCTCCCATTTATTCATAAACAAAAAGACAGGCAGCTTAAAAACTGAGATTACATTACACATAATTGATGTTCCCATTATTTATTTTATTCTTAGGGAAATGGATGACAAAACTAAACTAAAGAGGGAAAATGAAAGCAAGTTTTTTTCTGGTTTGTTGTTTAAAACCAGTCGAGAACACATCTCAGTTCGTTTGCAGCTGCACCCATCACCGCACTCGTCCGAACCACCAAGCTCGCAATCCGCTCCAGTGCAACGATGTCGGAGGGCTGAATTGTAATTTTTCCACATTTTTCTGGATCCAGAGACCAGCGGCTGAATCACAGTTTGAGTTTGAGTTTGAGTTTCAGCCGCCAAGGCCGAAGAACTCATAAGCAGTAGCAGTGCCACCAACACCAATATCACTGCGGCCATCTTCTTAAGCCCACCTTCCATGTTCTCTTCATTAATTCAATTCTCTCATCAAATACCCTTTGAGAGGTGGATTTTTGCAATATTGTTTTTTGCATAGTACACACGGGAGCAGGTTTTCTTTGGGAGGAGCCAAGATGGATCCACCACTGCCACGTAAGGAACAAATCCAAAATGTCACCTGGATATGTTATAGTATAGGGAAGAAACAAGTTTTTTTTTGGAAAATAGGAAGAAGCAAGTTTTGTTGATAAGTGAGGTGGATTTTGTTAAATTAATGAAAGTTGTATTTTCATGTCAATTAACATCAAAGCCTTTTGCATATTCATCGATTCGAATATATTAATAAAATAATAACTTAATAATACATCAACCTTTAATAAAATGTAACAATTTTTTAATTGAATTATCCGATTGATTTGTAATTTATGGTATTTTTGTAAAATTTGAAATCTACTATATAGATATATATTTCTTTTGTATTATTTTTGTAATTCTCTCACAAAAGAAGGGAGATTGCTGTCTTTTTGTCAGCTTATTGAATCAAACTTATAAAAATTAAAGAATCAAAATCCTAAAGCTGAACCGTTTAGTGAAACATATTTTGTTGATGAACGGGTCTAATTTTGTTAATGAGTACGACTTGAATTTCACAACTAACGTCAAAGTTACATGTATATATCCAAATATGTTAATAAAATGATACATCAATTTTCTTAAATTTTAAGGATATATTTTCATGGCAGAACCTAATTGAAATTTGTTTATACATAGAGAGAAAATTGGAATAAAATTAAAATTCTTAAAAATTAAGAACCGCATTGAAAACTACTTAAAAGACTACGAACCCTTCTATATATTTAACCTTAATTTTAATGAAAAATAATTTTCATTTGGATTTAAGATGGAGCTTTCTTCTTAGCCAAAAGCCATAGTGAAACCACAATATATTATGACATTGTGCAAGTGAAAGTTACAAAAATCTAGTAAATGTTTCTTAACTTCAAATACATATTCTGTGAATATTATTTTTGAGAAAAATCAATATAATTTTTTCAACAAGTTATTTGAATTTGTCCCCTTTTTTTATAATAATACAATATTGCAACAATTATAATGTTGTACTGGTATACTTTGATACTGATTTTGATTGAATAACTGAATAAAAAATTAACTGATTTTATTTTATTGTTTAAATATTAGAAATAAAATAAAAATATATATAACAAACAAAAGAACAGGAAGGAAAAACCACACTAATTAATTAAACCGACCCCACTTTATTCATTAAAAAAACACTCTTGAAAACTGATTACATAAAACCTTGGATAAAAAGATCAATTTATATCAAATTGATCTCCCAATAATTTGTTATTTATTTTGATGAAGGAAAGTTTTTTTTTTTGGCAAAATAAAAAAAAACAGGTGCTTATTACATAATCTAGTGGAGGTGAAAGTGAAACTGGAGATGTTTAATTATCCATACACATTCCATAAGGAAAATTATAAAATTCGCAATGGCAGCCAGCATAGCAATAGCTTGTAATGACGTTGCAGCCCATTCCAGCACAGGCTGAAGCTGAATTTCGTTTCAACATTTTTCTGGAATATCCGCCATTGAAGCCATCATCATTTTTATGATCAGAGACGAGTTGGAGTTGGATCACCCTATTATTATTTTCAAAGCCGAATGCTGATTGGGCGGAAGAACACATAAACACCGCCGCAATCAACACCACCACCACCGCCAACTTCTTCCCCTCCATCGTCTTCTTCTTCTTCTTCTTTTCTTCTTTTCTTCAAGGAAATAGGCTTGCTTTTTGTCTACTCCACTTCCACTATTTATAATGTGCAGTGTTCGGACACGTGTATTTGTGACAGTGCCACGTGAAACAATGTTCGGACACGTGTATTTGTGACAGTGCCACATGAAACGATTTATCACAATTTATCTCAACGAAGGAGAAAATGGTGAGATATCCATATATAAATTAAATTTACCTAATTAAGTGATAATTTATTCAATTTTAATATGGTATTATAAATACCTAAATAGTATATGGGAGGATATTATTGTCTCCTTTTGTGATTAGGATACATCTACTATTTCTCTAGATTTCTCTCAATTTGAGTGCTAAAGGAGTACTATAGAATCTAAGTATTTTATAAACATCACAGATAATAACAAAAATAGAAAAAACTCTCAAATCGAAAGGGACTAAACCAATTTGAATATGAGTATCATCAACAGAAAGAAAGCAATCTCCATTCGAGCGGAAATAACTAGAAAAGTAACCTTAATGGTACCTGTGCAAGCTCTTTGGTTTGTGTTCTTCTCCATGGTTCATCTCAATTGGTATGAAGATTTGGAGTAGGATTTTTTTTTTATCTGTGAGTGTGCATCTCAAACTCTCTTCCTCGAAGAATCTCATATAACACAACTAATCTAAACCTATTCCCTCTAAGCCCTACATTGGTCCACTGGACTAGGATTTTTTTAATAAATTCAATACTTAGAATTCTGAAATTCTCTCTTGGAGCTGCAAAACTAACATAATTACAAACTTTTAAACAAATTTTCAAGTGGATGAGATTGGACGAGTAGTCTCACTGGGAGATGGAATTGCACAGTAAAATAGGTCGGGTCTAGTTTGGGCAAATAAGGGCTGGCTGCTGATGAGCGGGAGAGGGAAGAATTCATAAGACACAGTAGGCCCGAAAAGCTTGGGTTGGGGCCATGGTGGGACATCTATAACAAAGCAGCCATACAGAATACAAGAATCAACGGCAACAAAACTCGATTCCAATACGAGAACAAAGTAAGTTAAAGACAACAACATTGAACATAGCTTCCATTTTCAAGTGTTTGGAAGAGCAGGTGTGTGGAATTAAAAGCTTCAACGTGATTAATGTACCAAAAAGCATCAACTGCAAACATTTAATTACCAGTCGACAGAAATCAAATGCATTGGTGGACATCACTTTAGGGAACTTGATGCCATATGTTGCATTTTAATTGCAATATAAGGTTCAACTTGTCCCGTATGAACAAGAAACACAAAAAAGTATGCGAAAACAGAACAGATGTTCCATTCATTGAAAATCAACTGGAAGTAAAGGGATTCAGTTGACAAAGTCAAATGGAAATCAGTATCGGGAACAAACATATCTTCTTCTGCACGATAACAACAGAAGAGGATGCGATATTGTGCCCTTTTAGTGGGATGGCGATTATTCAAAACCCTAGCTCGAACAGATTAAAATGAAAATAGATCAAACAGGGATCAGAGTCGGAAATCGAATCGAACCTTGGTGACATTGTTGAAGAAATTGCTGCTATCGCCCGTTAGGGCTTGAAGGAATATCTGCACCTCCTCTTTTTGAGGGATGAAGAGATTGAATTTATAGCATACGTCTAGGGCTTTATTTCCACGAATCCGAATCTTTGCCCGACCCGGGTATATTGTTTAACTTTTTGTTTTGTGGAAACTTTTCGAATAATTTTCTTCTAAAAACAAATACCTTTTTTTCTGAAACATTAAAAAAATTAGTAAAATACCTTTTCCGGACCAATAAATTTAGCTACTGGTCTTTTTTAAAAAAGAAAATATTATGCTTGATTTATGAAATTTTAATTCTTAGCCAAATTTTAAAATTAAAAATAAATATTATGTTTTCAAAGTTCGGTTTATAAGTTGAAAAGGTTTCTAAAAATAAGATATTGAAAAAAAACACACGCACATAAGTTAGTGTATAAAAACTTAGGGTAGCTCTTTGATAAATAATTCAATTTTTTATTTTTATTTTTTAAAAGCTATTTTGAAGTTGTATGTAATTTTAGAAACAAAAAACAAATAATTTTATAAATATATTTTTGTTTTTCAAAATCTCATTCTTTTACCCTAAAACTTAACTTTTTTTTTTTGACATATTTCTCTTTAACAAATTTTTTTCTCATTTAAAATTTTTTTCCCTTCCAAATTTCCCTCCCTAAAAAAATTATTCCTCATTCTAAAATTCAAGATAACTCACGTTTCTATACCTAAAATTTAATAAATTCACTAATGAAAACTTGGACTAATATTAATGAGGGGTGTTCAAGGAACCCGACAACCTGACAAACCCAACATTGAATTGGGTTGGGTTGGAAAAATCCCAACCCGACCAGGTTGGGTCGGGTCTCGGTTACCTTGAAAATCCCGAGTCAACCCGACCTGAGATTATAAGCTTTTTTTTTTCATTTCATTAAATCTAAACCATTGATTTTAGGTTTCAATTCAATCTTCTCCCTTATGAATTCTCTCTCTTTACTAACATTTAGATAAACTTTGAATGTAAAATTTTAAAATTTGTATTAAATTATCAATTAGGATTTGAATTTGTGCTTAAACTAAGATTTTGATTTTTCTATATTTTCTTTAGTCCATGTTATAAACAAAACAAAAGTAAATTAAATAATCAATTAAAAAAAGAACCCGACAACCCAACCCGATCCAACCAAAATTTATTGGGTTGGGTTGGTCATTGTAAAATCCAACCAAAATGTATTGGGTTGGGTTGGTCAACACGACGGTTCCCACAAATTCCCAATCCGGAAATTCGAATGGATCCCAAAAATACCACCAACCCAACCCAACCGTGAACACCACTAATATTGATATTGATTTGAAGTTTCAATGGTACGATAGTTATGCCTCATTTGATATTTAACCTTATTTTATCAGTTAGTAGTTTTAGAATATCGATATACCTACATTGAGAAGGTAAAAATATTTCAACTCCATAGTTATAGTTATGCCTCATTTGATATTTTTCAATCAAACCCAATTTAGAGGGAGTGATGTAAATTGCAAAATAATAAATTTGAGCAATATGATTTTATTAGGTTTATTTTCATCGCAGCAATTTCAGAGAAATTCAATTCAAATAAAAATCAAACTTAAACATAACGTAATAAAACACACTTTTGAAAAAATCAATCTTATGCTACATTACAAAAAGTTATTTTATGCTAATCAAATGAAAATCGTTGACGTAACCACAGTAGACTAGCATAATGGTCATTGGAGTATGTAAACAAAAACCCAACAACTTGATCGTTCTATAAGATTAATCGAGGTGGATGTAAGACAAAAAAAAAAAGAAACAAATTCATAAATGAAAGTTAGCAAATCACAATCACATAAATAACCGTAGAAGTAATAAATTGAAGAAACAGAGGTCAGAAAATTGGACGGTGAATAACGTATTGTAGTTCAATTCTGCGAAATAAGTCATATTCATATAAAGAAAGTACTAAACAGCAGCCAAAAAGTTGTACTATAATCAATCGTCTTGGATTGCATGAATCAAAATGCCAAAAATGTTGATAAAACCAATAATCTTGAACATCAAGACTAAATTTAGCACACAAGAAAAAGCTACCTTTCCTCCAAAACTATAGCATTCAACAGCAACTGAAGCGGCAGTAAGAGCTCCATAATTCGAAAGGAGGCTAGGAATCACAACCTTCTTCCTCTCCTGCCACCCTTTCTTCGTGTACTGTCCGTAGGGATCGGAGTTACATCCTCTGGCAAGATGGAATTAATTTGTGTAAATACAACGGTTTTTAAGATTGCAAAGGCTGCAGTTCGTTCAAAGATAATGAACTTGAAAACTCCAAAGAATAATCTATGGAACATGATGAGCATTGAAAGATTGGTTGAACTGAAACTAAAATTATGTTCGGTTTCCAATAAAAGTACTAGATACTTCCATTACTAGAACTGTAAAGCCAAAATTACTTTGAAGTGGGAATTGGGCTTGGGAAGATGAAACTTCCCACCATATGAAATATCAGATAAATTTGATACCAAAATACCATAGCAACTAGCAATCAATTAGGTGAAAAATGGAGAAGTTTTTTCCGCAACTCCTTCGGATGTTTTCCATTTTCCATGAAACTATAGATTATGTATCATTTTTTCAGTGCAAATTTTCCATGAAAGAAAACCAGCCATCCATGTGAATAAAGAAAGTGTGTATACATACCTATACGACCAATTCTCATGCCTGAACGAGCAAGGGCCCTAAGAGCCGATTGAGCACCAGGCCCAGGAGTTTTGGTTTTGTTTCCACCGGTAGCACGGAGCTTTATATGTAAAGCAGTAATACCGAGTTCCTGCAAGAAATTACAAGCACTTAGAGAGATCAACTATGAAAAGCTGAATGCTTGCGATGCCAATATGTGGTTTCAGAAGGAAAAACACAATGCTACAACAAGCCAGTTATATCAAAGGCAAGCCAATCAATACAAATGCATAACTCTTGTGCAGTTATAAAGCAGTTCTCCACATTTAGATTAAGAACATTCGGATCAATAGAAAAATAATCCCATTATTGAGCAAACCTTGCATCGCTGAGAAACGTCTTGTGCAGCAAGCATGGCAGCGTAAGGAGATGATTCATCTCTGTCAGCTTTCACCTTCATGCCACCTGTGCAAATAAGAGATATATCATTCCGTACAACAATTCAGAAAACAAAGAATAACAAATCGTGATGACAATTAGTACAGGGAGCGTGGTCAACCAAAAACCATGCCAGTGACCATGAAGTACAATCAGTTAAATCACTCATGAACCACGCCAAAAGCAATGCCAGAAGAAAATTGAACATCGAGTGAGCAATTTCATACCAGTAATGCGAACAAGCGTTTCACGACCAGACAGGTCAGTCACATGCTGCAATTCAAGCATAACACAAGTAGTCAATTAAAAAACTCATCAACAAGTACTTGAATGAAGAATTTTAATCAAGATCACTCACAATAAATGTATCATTAAACGAAGCAAAAATGTGGGCGACGCCAAAGACATGCTCTCCTTCACGAACAGCAGGGCCAAGGGTGACAGTTTCCTCTTTAGGCTCTCTGGTCTTCCTTCTCGACTACAGAATACAAATCACCAAAGAGGCTAAACCATTAGCTAACCTTTAGAGTACAATGCTACTACTTAAAATTGAGTATAAATCTCGCGAATGATGAATACATCGGAAAGAAAATGGAAATCTTCGGGCACACAGATTACAATGCGCCGAAAATCAAAGCCTCGATCGGTTTCACAACGCGAAAGTCAAATAGAAGTACACAATATCGATCTCCTTATCTGGGCTGACATAACCGGAGACCATATCTCGATTCGATTGCTAACCACATATTCTATTCATAAGATTTCCTACATTTTACTTCCCAACTAGCAATTGTAATCTGCCGGTGACTGAAACTGAAGTGATTGAATACAGGAATTATAATAGAAGAGAAAAACGAAGATGAAAGAATGATGAAATACCATGGTGAGGGGTTAAAGCTGAACTCTGCAAGGGAAGTTTAGGAACCTTGGACGAGCTGGAGCTCCAATGGAAGATGATGTTTTACTTTTATAGTTAGGGTTTTCAGAATGAGGGCGAAGGTAGAAAAATAACTTGATCGCCCTCTAAGTTTCCCCAAATTATGAATTCGCCCCAAATCTTCTTTTATTATTAAATAATTTTTATTTATCCTCGCGTTTTTAAATTTAATTTAGTTCTACCATACCATCATCATTATTCAATAAAATTATTAACAAATAAGGTAGGAAATATCTGTTAACATATCGACATTTTCATGTATGTATAGATATGACATCGACAAAAAGATAAATCGACATTTTTATAATATTACAAAAAAATCAATAAAATATAAAAAAATATATCAACAAAATCTATAATTATTTTAAACTTATTTAGAAAGTATGAAATTTTTTTTTTGTTAATTTAAATTTTTTTTATAATTTTTTCAGAAATATCTATCAACGTTAAAATTTTATCAATATTTCTATCGACATTTACATAAAATTGAGATATCGACATTTTCATCTACATCGACATTTAAAATCTTAGTAACAAATAAAATTATAAATTAACATTTGTATTTATGCCATTCTTTAAAAAAATTACCTCTATTGAAACATGATTAACTTTTTTTTTATTACAACATGATTAACTTATACCTTAATAATTATACAAACGTTTAATTATACCAAACACCTCTAAACTTTATGGTATTTTAATAATATTCATAAATAGGCAAAATTACAACAAAATACCAAAATAATAATAATAAGTACCACAGTTTAGTTTAGTTTTTTTTTTTTTTTACAAATTTGAGTAAATCTGAAATGACATTTTATCTTTGTATCGAATGTAAATACTCAATTTTTTTGGCTCCCTTAATTGGTCGAAATCCCAGTCATACATATTACATACGGCAAAACATTCTATTGTCAATTCAAGGTGGCTTATTATCATCATACAAACAGAAAATCAAGATAACTCAAATGATGTAGTTCCTTTTCCTGTCACAAGATTCCGTCGTGACGGCCGACTAATCGACAATGTCGTAAATGATCATCAGAATTTGATGATAAAAGATGGGGTAGAACTCATGATCTAAAGAAATATTTGGTTTAATTAATGGTAGAAAACTAATGTCTCGAGACCGAGTAGAATTAAAGGGATGAAATTTTTGGAGCAACAATGCCGAGGAGCCCCTTCGGATTATCGACATGAACCCAGTGGCCAGAGTTGGGAAGAACATGAACCGAAACCTTTCCTTCAGATCCCTTGCTGGAGAGGCTTTCAAGGTTCTGAACGGTTTCACGATTCCAGCGATCGCTATTCTCCGCTCGCACAATTGCAATCTCCATGTCTTTTGGTGGATGCTCTAGAAGAGACCAATATGATGTCTCCCTAACAAAATTTAGCTCATAAATCAACAACAAATCAACTGCCAACAGTATGCTTTTGCTCACTATCTTTCAAAAAGAAGTGGTTTGAGATTAAACAGGTACCTGAAAGAATTGAACATCTGCACAGCTCCTTCAAGATTAAAAGTAAATGTCTCATGCTCCCCAGATTTCTTCAGATTGCTGCCTATCCATTCTGATAATGACTTCGAGAAACCGAGTTCAATCATATGATTAACAAGCCACCTGACCACCAAAAAAAACTTATCATTTCACTACATAAACGCATGAAAGAAATACATCAGTAGCTAGTAGCTAGTGATTGGATGTTATGATCAGGGGGAAAAAAACTATAAAAGAAAGGGATAAAGTAAGTTTTACTTACTTCCTTGACGGTACCAATGAAGGTAAACCCTGCAAAGTCTTCAAAACTTTCTCAACTTCTCCATCGCTATTTTCGGGGATCACATTTCCAGGGACGGAATCAAACACCCATAGCTGCTCTGCATCAAGGAAAGATGGAAAAGGCCAGATGATTCATTTTAATGTGGGTAGAAGAGAAAAATTTTCCACCTCTTAGGAATATGAACATGAGTCAAACTGATCACCACTAATCCAATAGTCGGATGATAAAATCCATGTAAAAATTTTCAAGCATACATCTATAAAAGACATAATCATTATATATTTTGCAAGTGATAAAGAAACTATTCTAATTCAACTGATAACCCAGGAAACTAGAGTAGTTGAGTTTTTATCCACATTGTGTATATTGTTCTTAAGTTTTGGGAATTCATTGATCTTAAGCACAAAATAATCGAAGTGGCAGCCCCAATCTCAATGAATCACTGCGAAATTAATGACCCTGTTCTTGTGAGATGTTAAGAATATACCCTTATTAATGGTGATCTGATAAGTATCTTGAGTTTGAATCTAAATGTCATTCTTTCCTCAACTGGTTAACATGAATCCTGAGTTCTAGTGCTGATTGAAGCGCGGAGAACGGAAATTTAGCATAAACACAAGATGGTTAAACAAACCTGCTTAGGCAATGAAGCTGAATCTCCATAATCACCACAATTACAGCTCTGAGCGAATTGAAGCGCGACCTTCCCACCCATGGAGTGACCCATAACAACATCCGGCCACGCCCAGCCTTGAGATTGAACTAATTTCCCCAAATCCTTGGCAGCATTTACCATATCGTGAGGAGGATCGAATCCCTCCAGTTCAGCCGATCTTCCATGGTTCCTTAAATCCACAAGCACCACTCTCCATTCTAGTTCAACCCCCAAAAAATCGCAATCAACAACCAAACGGTAAAACAATCCCGATAAAATCAACAAAATTAGAGAAATCAATCCGTCTAATAGTGTAGAACCGATTTGGCATATTTTCATAGTGGAATCATACCAGTAGAAGAGGAATCGGAAAGCCGCGAAAGGAGATTGCGAGAGAAAGACCTCCAATTTCTTCCCGATCCCAAGAGGCCGTGAAGGATGAAAGCAGTGGAATCGTAAGGTCGGTCCGGTGAGGTCTGGAGCTCTTCGTAGGCGAGGGTTTGAAAGGATCTCCTCGAGCGGCCGTGAAAAGAGAAATCCGGCGGGTGGAGGAGCCGAGCGAGGAGGGCGACGCCCGATTTGTTTCTGAAAATTCCGGCCATATTTTCAACCGGAGGAAGAAACTTTTTTCTCTCGATATTAATTTTTCATGAAAGGTCAAAAAGGGAATTTTGGAGGGAGGAGTGGTGATACGACACCGTATGGTTATAATGGAAATAAGAAAAAATAATTGACAGCTGTGAGATTTGAACCCACGCCCTTTCGGACCAGAGCCTAAATCTGGCGTTTTAGACCRCTCGGCCGAACTGTCTAATTGTTGATGGAGACGCTAATATTATTTATTTGATATTAATTTATAATTAGAAGTACAGTCTCCTTTTCTCTGACAAGACTATAAATTAATGTATTAATCCATTTTTAATATTATAACTTATTAAAGTTCAGATTATCAAAATATATATATATATTAAAATACAATTTTTACTATTTTCTTCAATAGGTTGGATGAGACCTAAAAAATCCATCATTTGTCATGTATTTTGATTTTTTTTTCTTTTGCTGCTTACTTTCAAAATTATTGTTACAACTTAATTCTACAGAATATCCTAAGTTTACAATTAGGGGGTAACTTTAATGGATAAAGTATGTTATCATTCATCAAAACAAAGAAAATATAACTTTAAGAACAAGTAATTCTCATATATTATTTTCTAATTTTTCGAAACAAATTGAAAAGTTGTTTTTTATTCAAAACAAAACACCCTTAAAATTACCACTATAATTTCCTCCTTTTACAAATTTTAAACTAGCTTTAACAATTTTTGTAGGATAAAATTACTTTCTGATTTGATAATCTAACTGTTACTTTCTCCTCGTCAAAACAATGTATTTGTTCTCTTAAAGTTCTTAATAAAAACAAGTTTTCATAATTTATTGTAATATTTTATTTGTCATATCGTCTCTCCTCAATTTAACCATGCAAAATATCATTCACAACTATGCAACTCGTGTATCACCATATACAAGCATCACTCTCATTATAGTTATACATAGTTATAAAAACAAAAACATTTGATATCTTTCTTATATTTAATCGTGTTGTTGGCACGTGACAACCATGCGTGTTGTGAGTGAAATTATCATACTAGTTTCACCATAAGTGAGGCTAAGAAAACGAGTAGGTTTGAGATGCCTAGGCTATAGACCACCAAGCCAGAGTTGGAGCACACGACCAGACTAGGACAGGTCGACTACTAGATCAGACCACACTTGACTCAATCAGGCTGAATCACTTGACCAGAATCGTATCACTCGATTGAACCGACTAGATCTGATCGAGTGGGTCCACTCGAACCAACTCGAGACGCATGAGCGTGAGATACGTTCAACAATTTTGCTATTCTCAACGAAACTCTTTGCTAACTTAGACATCAGAGTACGTTGAGCTTAATACCATAATAATAGGTAAGTCTCTTATGTGTGCAAGTGTTTGTCATAACATCAACTTCTAAGACCGAATCCAATTCTACCTCAACAACTTTCATTACCTTTTCATATTTTTCTTTACATATATATACCCAAGAATTGTAATTAAACTCCCAACTCTTTGTTAGACGTCTTACTCCCAATCCCATGGAGGAGATAAAAGAGGATAAGCTCAAAGAGGTATATTTTTCAGTTAACAATATATACAGTGGGATTTGAAACTACGATTTCTATATATATATATGCATTAACACTTTTTCTAACAAATATATGTATTAATTGACTAGCTTAGTCACATTGAATTAGAATGATCTTTAAATATAGAGATAGTATTTAAAAATACAAAAAATCCAGAGCCGTAATACATCAATTTTTTTTTCTTGCCTTCTCTTAAAATGTTGAATCCCATTGAAACATATTGCCTTCTGGAAAGTATAAATATTTTAACTAGGTGTGAGAATTATTCAACCTTTCGAAAAGTATAACTTAATTAGATCATCAAGTTATATTGAATTCTTATAGTCGATAAGAGGGGTGAGAATTTGAACCTCTTCGATAATATATGCACTAAATCTTATATTAAGTTTTTTTAGTTGTAATCCTATATTCAAGTTGATAGACCAGTAACTTAAAAATATTTGTAAAGTTTATAAACATTAAAAATTGTATAAATTTTTTATTTTTTATTTTTTGAGTACAAAATTGCATGGATTATATTACTTATGAGTAAGGTTTTAAAGATCGATATCGATAGAAATGTCGAGTTCTCAATTTCATACAAATGTCAATAGGAATATCGATAAAATGTCAATATATATCGATAGATATTTTTTAAAAATTTATAAAAATAAAAAATTCTTAAAAATTATTTAAATTAATAAAGAAGTGTCTCGTCAAAATAATTGTATTAATATTATGTCTACGTTAATAAGATTTTTTTTTTTGATATTTTTGATATTTTTATTGATATTTTTGCAAAAATATGAAAATATCTGTTTATCTTTGTGTCGATGACAAACCACGCAAGTGTAGATGGAAATGGAGGGATATTTATGATCATGTTTATGAGACTTTTTTGGAAAAAATAGGAGACCGACCAAATTTATAATTTGTAATTTATAAGCAAAGGAATAAAAAATCCAACAAACCTTATAAAGACTTAACTTGACATTTGTTGATGGAGTACGTCAGAGAGGCAAAACGAGGACGCCGACGGCGACTGCCACGTCACGGCCCCACGACTGTGACGCCCTTTCGGTGGATTCCATCACTTTTCAATTCCAATTCTCTTCTTTTTAATTCTCCCTTTCCACCGTCTCTCCGCCGCATCCCCTTAATTTCTACTCCACAAAATGGACTCTTCCGCCCCCGCCGCCGCCTCCGGCTATCTTCTCCGGCAGTCGTCTTCTTCCAGCCACCACTTTCTCCACCTCTTCTCATCCCCGCCGCCGTCCTCCTATCCTCCTCCCTCCGACGCCGCCGCCAGCGACGAGTTCAACGAATCAGAGGTCTTCTGGACCGGCGATTTCGCCCTATCCAATAACCGTCAGTTCCGCTCCAGAATCTCTAGAGACGATGGCGGCTCCAGTTCCGGAAATTCAGGCGTTCTCGCGGCGTTAACCGATGACTTCGATGGCGATCGCAAACAGAGAGTCGGAATCGGAACGGTTCTGACTCGAGGAAATTCGATTTCGGCAGCGATATCCCCCTCCTCGTCGCGATCGATTCCCAGGCCGCTGCAGAATGTCAGAGAATACTCTCAATCCGTGCCTTCTTCGAGAAAGTTTCAGCAATCGGCTCCGATTAACGTGCCTGCGATGAGGAAACAGAGGAACGGCGATATTGTTGCGGAGGAGGAGGAGATGCTGCCGCCGCACGAGATCGTGGCGAGAGGCTCCGGCGTGTCGCCGAAAACCACGTTCTCGGTGCTGGAAGGCGTAGGGAGGACTCTGAAAGGGAGGGATCTACGCCGAGTAAGAAACGCCGTATGGCACAAAACAGGATTTCTTGATTGAATTCGATTCCAATAGATTTTGATTTTGATTTCGATTTGGATTTACATTTTCCCCCGATCTGAAGGGGAAGCGTTCTGTGTTTTTCGGTTGGGATGCTCTCCTCTGTTCAATCATTAATTCTCTGCTTAGTTTTTCCCCATTCTTCTTCTTTTTCTTCTTCTAGGGTTTAGTTGTTAAGAAGTGAACTAATGGGATGAATGAACTATAGAATTTTAATGGTTTTTGAGTTCTTGGTGTCTGTATCTGAAGGGTTTTCCTGTAGATTTTGATTAGTTGGGTGTGTTTAGACAATCATAAGGTTCAAGAAATTTCAATTTTAGTATCAAATTTCTTATGATGACTACTTGGAAACGAGAATCATTTTGTTTTTGCAGAGGCTTGCTTTTTTTTCCTTCTTTTTTTTGAGTTACTCCAACAGAGATTCAAACTCATGAATATTTTTCAGTTGGAGATAAGTCCTTTAACAATATATTGAAAATTAGAAATTTATTTGACAAAATATTACTCTTCCAAGTACAGCCACATCACCAAAGTGCATTATTAGGGGAAAAAAAAAATTCTAATTTAGCATTATTAGGAAAAAAAAAAAGTGCATGAAACGAAAGCCTCATGTTTTTTTGGTTATTATTATAATTATTATTAACTTTGTTATATTGTCAACAAAACTTAATCGGGTAGGTACTTATTTTAGTTAATTTAAAAATATGGGATAAATTCTATTCTAAATTTTCCTTTGCGAAAAAAAAACCTTTATTTTTAAATTTAAAAATTCAGACTTATTATTTAAAAAAATAAAAAACATTATGGAGGCCAAAACTTGAAGTACCAAATCTCCATTTATGCAAGAAGCCAAAATTGACAGAAACCAAATTGGTCGGTCAGTTAAATTTTGTCGAATAACAGTTGAAGGCAGTCAACTTTGTCGTCGATCAATTTTGTCAATTCCCAAAAAAAAAAAAAATCAATTTTCAAAATTTATTTTTTCAAATGAAATGAGGATGTTTAAAATGCAGGATTATCAACTCCCAATCTCATCCTCCACGTCATCTCTGGCTATGAATTGCATTCATATTTTCCACTATATTTCTTTAAATTAAATAACAATTATACATTAAACCAAATTCAAAGTCATTTTTAAATAATAATAATAATTCAATTCCTATTTTCCACTGTATTTCTTAATCCAATTACAAAGGGTTTCTAATAATGAGAATTGTTAAGACAGCACACCAAGTCTTCTACAGCTGGCTGACTACGTGGCAGTGATTTACTATGAATTCTTGCATTTCTGGTGTGGTGAGTGTTTAGCTGTTCATTACTGGTATTAGCAATTTTAGTTTCTGTTTTACTTAAAACGGCAGTTTCATTGTGTAATAGGAGTTTTTTCTCAAGTCTATATAAATCATTTTTTTCTGTAATCCTCAGTTTTAGAATAATGAGAAGGGACTTGAGTTTCTCCTAAATTTCTGGTTCATGATTTCTTTTGCTAAGAACGAAGGGAAAATGTTGTGGTGTCCAAATAAAGAATTATAATTCAGAAAACTATGATGAGATGGGAAAGAAGTCATACAGTTATGAGTTTTGGATACCACTTACACAATGAGATTGAAAGACCATTTCTGCCAGTTCTTTCTCCAACCAACAATGGAAATTCTTCATTCCTTCTGTCATGACAAAAATACAAGGTCTCGATTGCTGCATACACGGTCGATACAAACGGTACGAGTGTGTTAAAAGTAGTTAATAACCGAAAGCTTTAGTCTTTAACCGATGCTCGTAGAATTTTCACATCATGGATGGGTCTGTACCACAAGAAAACACAATTGAATTAGCCTCACTCAACTCATTTCTGCTAATATGATCTCACAACACTTTGGGAGACTGGCAAAAGTAACTTCATGAATAATATTGATATTGAGACTAAATATACAACTGCCATTCTTTTTAAAGTTTTAATTTCCCTCCTTTATGTATTGAACCATTGACTCTAATACACTAATAAGAGTGGGGTTTTATTTTCGATTAAGTCCTTACTACCTTGTGTCAAAATGCCATATGTGAATTGAAATTTTTAATTAAGGATGAAATTGAATGATGGTATATCAGCTCATGGACATGATGCCAAAGAAAGATCAGAGATGGTACCAGTACCAGAATTCTAGCATCGGCTGTTTCAGTTAGAGCATACAGTGAAGAAAAATCCATCAATCTAAGCAGTCTTGAACATTTGTACATTGGTCTTGAGTTTGAAAATCGACCTCTCTAAGTAAGTTTTTCATCTGGCGTTGATATTGAGAGAATTTTCTAAGTTTTTCATCTGGCATTGATATTGAAGAGAACTTTCTAAAAGCAAGATACTGGAATCAGATACAGTCCGAGGAATTTTTTTATTTTTATTTTTTGGGAACTTAGATCTTATATCTGAGTGGAATTGGAGATTTCTTCATAAGCATGGATTGCACTGAAATGATTGGTTCCTCAAAGATATAAAAGATGGAATTCATGGACTTCAGTTTCTAAATGTACTCAAGGTGGATTAATTTAATTTTATTTTTTTGATAAGAAACAACTTCATTGATGATTGAAATTACAAAAGGGGAAAATCCACAAAAAAAACCAAAGGAGTTACAGAAAGTGGATAATGTATCAAGAGTTCCCTTTCGGGGAGAAGTGATGATTGGGAGATATAAGGTTTAGGACTCCAGGAAGATTACTATCAGAGCCAGGGACCTGGGGTTAGGAGCCCACCATGGTTCCGTCGACGAAGATTACAACCAAGGAAATATTGTTGAATAGAAATACCAAAATTGTAACTTGCATTTTAGAAGGGGGTTTATTGAATGAAAGAGCTTGAAAACTGGTTTCCCCTTTCATATTTGCTTTGCATTGTACCGTTGAATACCTTACTTGGCACAAAATGATGGACTTTAGAACCTTGTAGTCCTATACTCATAACTCCCTCTTCACTCACCGCCCCATTCTCTTCCAATTGTGGATTCCCTTACAGTTAAGACTATTTAGAAAGTTACTAGCTGAAAATTAAATTCTCTCTGTGATATTTGGAGTTCAGCATTGGGCGGTATAAATACAGTAAATAAGAAAAGTCGAAAGAAGTTCCTTACAATGGTCCTATCCCAAACTGGACTGGTTTGTGCAATAGTTCTATGAAGGACTAAAACCCTTAGCTAATATAAACCTCTTGGCAGGAAGGTGGCTAGCTTATCTACCTTTTTTGTACTTCTCTTTTTATTGGAGTGGAACTTGTTTCTTATCATAAAAATGTTTCTCCTCGGCATCAAAATATCAGAGAACTCAGAGATTTGTAAGCCTTTTCAATCAAATCCAGTGTTTTGCAGTCAGTCATAGTACTAGAAATATGGGGATATAGCAAATGAGAAGGATACCTATCATTGTTATCAGTTTGTACACTGCCAAGCCTTTTGATTATTTCCATTCCCCTACAAACTCTTCCAAAGATTGAGTGCTTTCCTGGACATAGAGAAGAATGCATTTAAGAAATATTAGAATTCAACAAACTTAAGCAGCAGGTTTAATTTCTGGAGTGCAGAAAGCTTCAACCATACACTCATTGGTCCAATCGGTCATGCACTATAAAAGTTTAAAGATCAGTACAAAGACCTAAAAATTGAAACACTGAGGCAGTTAATACTTGATAAAGTACTTAAAGTCGACAGATAGCGTGTTCGATCCTCCTGGTGCTGCTTTCATTCAAAAAGGTACTTAAAGTTGACAGATTTCAAGTACTTCATTCTCCTGACCTCGAACAAACCAAAATGATCTAGAAACCTATAACTCATATTTGAAAATCTATATCATTTGTGCTACATCATCATAGATTCATATACATGCATCTGGAATCAACGTAGACTCATGAAATTAGTCGGGAATAAATGAAGCTCCTATTGAATCTCCCTGAGTCAACATTCATTCTACTAAGTCGATGTAGAATCTCAAATACTAAAGGAGCCATTTTAAATCATTTCCTCTTGAATGCACATAAATTGATTGGCATAACTTTAAAAAAGAAAGAGAGAGAAAGAATAACTAGAAAAGTGCTTACCATCTAAGGATGGGCAAGGAGCAAGGGTGATAAAGAATTGGCTTCCATTTGTATCAGGACCAGCATTTGCCATCGATAAAATACCAGCTCCAGTATGCTTCAACTCTGGTTTAATTTCATCCTCAAACTTCTTACTGAGACACATCAACGCCTCATAAAACTCAATTACTTAACACCTTATAATGAAGACTCGAGTACTTAACCATGTAAAAATCAGCAAAAGAGTCACATGATGAAATAAGAAGAATTAAACCTAAAACCATTGACAGAGAAATGAAATAACACATACCCATAAATAGATTCCCCTCCCCGTCCTGTTCCAGTGGGATCTCCACCTTGAACTATAAAATCCTATACAAAACAGAGAGTGTGCTTGAACCTTAAGAGAACAACCTGGAGCTAATAACAGCCTTCGCAGGAGAGACAAACCTTAATAATCCGGTGGAATTTGACATTGTCGTAATAACCTCGCCGAGAAAGTTCGATGAAGTTTCTACATGTTCTCGGGGCGTGTTTGAAGTAAAGCTACAATCAAACGGTCAATTAACAGAAGATCTTAATAAGTTTCTTTTCAACTTTTCCAGTTTCTCAAGTAACGAGAAAGAGTAAAGCTAAATTCAAGCTTAATGGAGAAGAAAAAAAGAGTACCTCGACGGTGAAAGAACCCATAGAAGTCTCCAGAGTAACCTCCGGCGGCCCTCCTTCGGCGGTCGCCCACATCGTCGCCGCACAGCAAATTTTCCAAATCGGAGAAATTTTCGCGAGAGGGAGGGAAGAAGAAGAGATGGAAAATCATGGGCTTGGGCTTGGGCTTTGCCGATGTCCTAAAATGGGCCGGGCTTTTACTGGGCCAGGCCCATTTCAATTACAAGAACGACGGCGTACCTCCGGCGACAACCGTCGAGTTAAAAAATATTGGGTTTTCAGAGAATCAAAAACGAAGAAGCGTGAACTTGAAGACATTGGATTTTGAAATGAGACCGGAGCCTCCGAATGGGTCCGCGGGCGTGCCGGAGATCTTCGGCGGCGGGATCTACGGCGCGATCAGACGGGCAGTCGTGATCGGAAATGGCTTCCCCGGCGCGGAAAATCAGTGTCTCGGTTTGGTTCGTGCTCTCGGCCTTTCAGGTCGGCATTCTCTCTACGTGAGTACATTGTTGTTTCCATTCCACAATCATTTGTATGAAGTATACCTTTACGAAATCAATTTATTGGTGACGCTGAATTTTAGTTTCTGTGTCAAGTTTCTAACCAGAATAGCCCAGTTCATTCAATCTCTTTAAGAGTTCTATGCTGTGATGTTTGTGTATTCGTTTAATCCTTTTTCACTCYGTTTTTGTATCTTACTTTCACTCTTAGATTTCTGATGGATAAGGTATAGGAGATACATCAATTAATGCATGTCAAAAGTCAGGTTTCTGTTTTTGAAAATTGTGCTTGATTCTTCACAAGAATCAATTTCTTTGATATGGTTTTTACCTACTTAAATCCTAACCAAATTTTAAAAACAAAAACAAGTCTTAAAAAACTATTTTCTTTGCTTTTAAAATTTAAGCTTGCATTTTGAAAGTGTTTTAAAATAGTAAATAATAGAACAAAAAAGCACATGCATAGATGAAATTAGTGTTTATAAGCTTAATTTTTAAAAACAAAATGATTTTTGTACAGGTTTAAACGACTCAAATTTATGTATGTTTGTGCAGCGGGTTTTGAGGCCACGGGGAGGGATCAATGAGTGGCTTCATTGGCTCCCAGTTTCTGTTCACAAGAAATTAGACCATTTTATCAGGCAAATTTTTGGTGGTTCCGGCTTAAAAGTTGAAGGGAAGAAAGGGATGCCTCTGCTGGGCAAGAAAAATGGTAATGATTGCTCATTCATCACAACTCATTTAGAGAATATGTTAATAGCTAGTTATGAGTTGAACTAATTATAAGTTGATAACCATGATTCTTTGAAAGTGAAGCTGACATAGGGGTTATCAACTGATCTTTTGCCTAACTGCTACTTATCAGTTTGCGGATCTTACTTGAACAAGATTTGTTCTATAGATTGTACCTTCGTGTCCTTGAGTTCTAAAGTAAGCCAATATAATTGGGGTTGAAGAGGCCGATACAAAATATGCACTAATAAAATCTTTTAATTACAAGAAACTTAATCCATTATTTGAACTTGATCCTTTAAACACCCAATGTCAGACACTGAAAGCTATTCCTGATGAGTATTTGCAGGCTTATTACACGTCTTAGAAGCTGATGCAAAACAAATTGCAAAAGTGGCACGGGAAACGTTTGATCAGTACGTTCCTTATGTTCTCTCTTATCTTATGATTTGTTGGGAACTTTTGTGGAATATAATACATTGTATGTGAGATTCCCTTTACTGCCATGTCCGATTCTTGAGGTTATGACTAGTTGACAACTGTTCCTCAAATAAATATTTGACTCCTTTATCACATATATAGTTTGGCAACTATTGGACTTATTCCCAGTAGAGTGATTTCATTCAATTGAATGATTACTTATTAGCCCCAAAGGCTAAAATGAGGAGGTCCTACTAAACTTCAGTGCTAATTCAAATTGTTCGCTTAATGTGCTACCCTATAATTTTTATTATTAGGTATGGCCCGTTGCTCGTAATCGCATCTGGCCGAGATACAATTTCGATTGCCAGCTCTATTAAACGGTTTGCTCCAGAAAATGTATTTGTTGTCCAGGTGAAACCCCCTTCTCTCTAAAATCCCCTTAAAAGGGACTGTGGTGGACTGAAATTGTTGAGATAGTCAGTTGTGGGCTCTTATTTTATATATGGAGCCTTATTCTCTATGCTCTTTTAACATTAATAACAGCTGACTCTACTGGTTTATGTAATGTATTGTTTCAGATTCAACATCCGAGATCTCGGCTAGATAGATTTGATTTGGTGATTGCTCCTCGTCATGATTATTACTCGTTGAATCCTCAAGCACGACAACAGATTCCTTGGTTGGTTCGCCGGTGGATTACTCCTTGTGAACCTCCTGGAAAAAATGTGGCAAGTATCTTGGCTCTGCACATGTATTTGATGCCATAAACAGCTCAAGAGAAATGATGGTAATTTTTTCTTGATTGTTACATTTGTTCATCATTGGAACCTTGATATACAGGTTCTTACTGTTGGAGCTCTTCATCAGGCTGATTTTGCTGCACTTAGAAGTGCAGCTTCTGCTTGGCATGAGGAACTGGCTTCTCTTCCAAAACCACTGCTTGTGGTTAATATTGGAGGCCCATCAAGTAAGGCATGCTTCATTTGATAACCATTTGTTTTTAGTTTTCTATTTTTAAAATTATGCTTACTTCCTCACAATTTGTATGTTATGTTTTTTTTATTCTCTGAAAACACATTTGAATTTTTAGCCAAACTCACAAACAGAAACAAGTCTTTTAAAACTATGTTCTTTTAGTTTTTAAAATTTGGCTTTATATTGAAAACACCTTTGAAAATTAGATAACAAAACAAACATATAGGTGGAACTATGTTTACAAGCTTAATTTTTATAAACAGAAAACAACCATCAAACCAGGCATAAATTTTTTACTTTTGGTTTTAAAGGAGTATGAGAAAGGATATTGACCAAGATCGCGTCCAAAACTTGCTCAAAATTGTCCCTTTTTAAAAAATTATATTCAAGAAAAGATTATTATAAAAAACTTATAGAATTAGAGGAGCTCCTTCCCTCGGACGAAATGCTAAAGAAATACCCATAAACACAAGTATATTACCTTCCTATTGGAGTCCACGAAGATACAATCCAGTTGATCAGGATATGAGGGATTGTATCCAGACAATTTTGAATTTCTCATATCGTGTTTTTTTTTCTCTTTTCCCTTTGCAAATCTGACCTGTTCCCATGTTGATCTTTCTCCTGCCTGCCTTGCTTTTGATAGATTGGCCCTACCTTGCATCTATATGATCTTTACAGGCAATTGTCGATACGGTGTCGATCTTGCAAAGCAGTTAGCTACTATGTTGCAAAATGTTCTTTGGAGCTGTGGAAGTGTTCGGATCTCGTTCTCACGTCGAACCCCAAAGAAGGTGTCCATTGATATCTAATCGCTTGAAATATTTCCCTTCTCGGATTTGGTAATTATATCTCCTGGTATGATATTATTAGGTATCCAAACTCTTGATGGAAGAATTCAATACCCATCCTAAAGTATACATTTGGGATGGTGAAGGTACTTCAGTTGCCTTGTTATTCAGAAAACATATATGATAATTATTGTATATCATAGAAGTTTGCCTAAGATTTTTATTCATTTTTTGTTACACAGGACCGAATCCGCATCTCGGGCACTTAGCCTGGGCTGATGCATTTGTAATAACGGCTGACTCAGTAAGTATGTTGAGTGAGGCTTGCAGTATTGGGTATGTTTGAAGTACAAGTTGCATTCTTGAAACTAATGTGGTTCAGAACATCGTTCATATTGAAGTTCTTCTGTTTGACATGTGTATGATTTCGAAAGGAAACCCGTCTACGTGATTGGAGCGGATCGATGCACGTGGAAGTTTGCAGACTTCCAAAAGTCCCTGGCTGAACGAGGAGTAGTCAGACCGTTCACTGGTAAAGAAGATGTGAGTTGAGTTATCTCAAGTTTTCAGGATTCATTTAATAGAACTATAACTTGTGCACTACATTTAGAAGTCTTAGTTTATAGGTTAAGTTTATAACTATTCTTAACACTTCTTCACGTGAGCCGTCGGCTCAGATATTAATTTAATTTTCAAAGTCCAATACATGAACGGTAATATCAACTGGGGGAAGAAATGATTGCATATGGATTCAAACTTAGGAACTTTTGCTCTAATATCATATTGAATCTGCTAAACTAAATAACTTTAGCCAATAGGTCAGGTTTACATATGTTCTTAAAAAATCTAAACATGAATGCATATATTCAATAATCCCGTGGTTTCCTTTCAATCGTTATTACATAGACGTTACAGATCAAACCTTTCCTGACAGATATCAGGAAGTTGGAGCTACTCACCCCTAAACGACACTGCAGAGGCTGCAAATCGGGTACATTCAGCACTCGTCGCACGCGGGTGGAGAATTCATACATGATTGACAATGTGAAGCTTAGCCTTGGCCAAACTCTGCTTGGAATTTTTTCCATCTCCAGGCAGTTTTTAATGCATTTATTTATTTACTTGCTGACCCCCTCTTTTTCGGGTTCTCATGTCGAGCATCTGTAACGTTTCTGCTTCTGTTCGATTTCTTTTCGAAGCATTTGAAAGCTGTTTACAGAAATCAAGCAATTGTATTGTCCTGGATTTGTGGGTATTGTAATCTTATATTGAGTGGTTTATTGTTGTTTGATATCCATTTTAGCCAATGAACCTTAGATGAAACATTAGCATACCATTTTTGCCATCAGAAAAATATGTACCGAATATTATTATTTGCATTAATCCTATATTTGGTCGAAAAACTTTTGAAGTGAATATAATTTTGATGTCTAAACTTTCAAACATTTTGTTGTACTCCAAGAGCTTTACATAACTTACCATTTTAGGGCTCATTTAATAACGCTTGGGTTTTTGTTTTTTTTGTTTTGTTTTCGTTTCTTCCTTTTTATGTCATACTATAAATAAAAATGATAAAATAATAATTTTATTTATGAGTTAAAATAACTGAAAATAAAAAAAAATACAAAACTTGTTTTTATTGTTTCTAAAATTTATATACAATTTTGAAAAATGTTTCTTAAAAAACAAGAGAGTTCATTTGTTATCGTTTCTTAGTTTCTTTTAATAAATAAAAAAAGAAACTGTGTTGGGAAATTGTTTCTTTTTTTCTTTGTTTTTTTTTAACTGAAGAAAGAAATAGAAACATGTTTAATAACTATTTATTGTTTCTCACAATAAATTTAATTTTAATATTTCTTAAAAATGAGAAATCAAGACATAGAGACAAAAACAATGGTCAAATACTTATGTTCCTCAAAATGTTGAAAAATAAGAGACAAGAAAAGATAACATTGTTAAGGAATCTAAATGTTCATGTTTATTGTTTATCAAAGTCAAGACACATCAACATTATTAAACGATCCAACATAATCAATATGATTTATAAAAATCAAAAGCAAGATTAGCTAGTAAATCAACTGCTTTTGCATGATGCAATGCAATATGACTTTTTTTTTTCTTTCTTCCAGATCTTTATTATGCACCTAAACTTTTATGATTAAGAAAGTTGTTGGTCCTAGCATGAATCATGGCTGGATAAGGGAAAACAAGGTGGTTTAGTTGGTTAATTAAAGAGATTTAAGGGCTTATTCCTTAGTTAATTAAAGACTTTTGGTTGGTGTGATTTAATTTTAGGCCAAACAAATGCTATCTAATTGGACATTATTTGTTTGGTTTTAATTTGTCCAATGTATTTGTATTGTATGATTCTAATTTATTTTTCTCAATTTGTTATGGTAAAAGTTCTTTTAAGTGGTGTTAAATGCATTAGTTTTTTTGGCCAAATGTATATAAGTTTTGGTATAATAACAACTAACCAGCTTAGGTGTGTTCCATTGTATATGAGTAAAAGAGAAGATGATAATGAGATTATTAAACAAATTTGAGAAATTGATTACACCAGTTGAAATCGATCAAATTGATGTTGGTTGGTTGGATCGACTTAATCAGTTGGTCGATTGGAGAAGTTGAAAATGCTTAAATTGATTGATTCATCAGCGTTCAAAGGGGAAAAAAAAAACTTTACTTAAGTATATGATGCTGCAAATAACAATCTTGTTACTCATTTCTTTGTTATTCCTTATTTCTCAATAACACTATAATATTTTAACAAATAAACATAAATTTAATTGGTATATTTTAATATTATTTATGACATGATATATTTCTCAATATGTCAAATTATATTGATATTGTATTAATTTATCAGGATATCTTTCCTATCATCGTGACATATTCACTGATCTATCAAACTATCTGTCACATCATAATAATTTAGTCAAAATTCATTTAACAATAAATATGTCACGTTAATTGCAATTAAGTATAATTTTAACTTTGAGAGTTTAATAAAACATTTAAATAAATATATGTTATAAATATATGATTTTCTTTTTCCAGCATTGTATCTTCATTCTCCACCTGCTTTATTATGGAAAAAGATTAATTTAAAGTCAAATAGGTTAAGAACCTTCTGCAACAACTCCCCCATGAGTTTCTTCAATTTGCTCCATTATCTCCTTCACATAAATTCTTAAAATAATTTCACTTTTTTTTCTCTTCCAACCAACCCCTTGATCTTCCTCCATTAAAGGACTGTTCTCAAGCTTCCATTTCCCCACCACATTACAGAGAACCATCTAAGAGTAAACTCTCTCTCAGTTTCACCTCTTATTAACTTCTTCCAAGGGCTCAGAATATRAACAACTCCGGCGACGCAACCGTCATCGACATGCCGAAAACCGGTGGCAGCAGCAAGAAGAAAGCGCTTGCTTCCGCCGCTCCCCGCCAAGAGAACGGCGGGTGGAAGCGGGGGCTCGCCGTGTTTGACTTTGTTCTGAGGCTTGGCGCCTTGGGCGCCGCCTTGGGTGCCGCCGCCGCCATGGGAACTAGCGACGAAACTCTTCCTTTCTTCACTCAGTTCTTTCAGTTTGAAGCTAGTTACGACGATCTACCCACTTTTCAGTAAGTGATCATCGTCGTGAGATCAAATTTTTATAGTTGAGACATTGTTCTAAAAATTTAAATCTATTCTCTATCATTTGAGCTTAGCTACGTTACAGTTTACATATTCAACATGCAAAATTTTTTATTCACCTAATAAAAACATGATATTTTCTACTTATATTAGTTGATTGTGTTGGTTGACTATTAGAGTTTTCGAGCACGTAGAAAATTCAAACTCTTATAGTATCATCTTTTGTTGAACCTTTTAGTAATAAACAATTGAAGGAGGATACTAAAAATATGAATTAAATTTATCGAGACAAACTTTTAAGTTTATGATTTAACGTCTCGGTGATGCAGATTCTTCCTTGTGGCCATGGGAATTGTCGGCGGTTACCTGGTTCTCTCCCTTCCGTTCTCTATCGTCTGCATCGTTCGCTCGACTGCAGTCGGAATCCGATTGCTCCTCATCATTCTCGAYACTGTAAAAATTAACCAAATTTCCTTTTATCTTCATCCCTAACTCAAAAGAAAAAATAATAATAATTGAACATTGCTAAATAAAAATTGCAGGTGGCTCTCACATTGGCCACGTCAGCAGCCGGCGCCGCCGCCGCTATAGTGTACCTGGCCCACAGCGGCAACTCCGGCACCAACTGGCTGGCGATCTGCGACCAGTTCGGCGATTTCTGCCAGAAAGTGAGCGGCGCGGTGGTCGGATCCTTCATCGCGGTTTTTCTGATGATGTTCCTCATCTTGTTATCTGCTTTCGCCATCAGAAAGTCTCACTAATCGCCGCCGCTGCCGGCCGGACGGTGACCGCTCCGGTGTCTATGTGCTTTTGTTTAAATATTTTCCTTTCAAAGATCATTGGGTTGTAATTTTCTTTCTTGATCTCTTTTGCTTTGTAATTGGTTTTCTTTGGCTACGTATTACACTCTAATTTTTGTGATAAATCCATTTACTATTGTGGTTAATTAAAGCAAKCAATAATTTCGCTAAAGGTTGGAAAATCAAAATCTCACCATCCTCGTCATGTTTAAAGTTAAAGAAAAACGATAACTTTTATAATAATAAGTAAAACGAACGTTGTAATTTGTAAATATTAAAAGTTGATAAATAAAATTAAACGGTTAAAAATACTACTTTCGTRGTTGGGTTCATTTTTGTCCTTCTATTTTTAAATGTCTATTTTGCTACCTATAAATTTAACTTATTCATGTATTTTYTAAATATTCATTTTTATTTTTATACTTTTAAAAAGGGATTATTTTGATTATTGTTTGTAAAATTTTAACACAAATTCTATGCTTAGCAAAAATCTTTTAATATATACGAACTTATTACTACATTTGAAGAAATATATTGAATATATAATGTCATATTGAAATATTGAAATTGTGATCAAAAAAATGGAAAAAAATAAAATCAAGAGACCAAACCAAAACGATCCCTTTCTAAAAAAAAAATAATAGAGACAAAAACGACATTTTGAAAGTACGTAAAATAAAGAGAAGTTAAAAGTACAAGGATTAAGACAAAAATTGACATTTTGAATATATAAGAGTCAAAATAAACAAAAACTAAAATTACAAGGACCAAAATAGAATAGTATTTTAACTGAATCGAATATTGATGAAGTATTGATAATCAAATACCAAGAAGTAAGGAAAAATTAGTTCCCTACTCAAAGTTAAACACTCTAAAAAAACGTTAATTAAACCTAACTTGAATATTCGAGACTTACCATCTAAATCAAGAATTTCAAACGATGAACTCGAAGCTAAAAGACACCRAGTATTCTTTTTGAAACTTCTGATCCCAAGTTGATTAAAAATGTATTTYTATCATAATTTTTATTTGTAAACTTAGAATTCAGCCTTGGGCCTGCCCCAGTACATGGTGGAATTGGGCCCTGCATCTTTTTATACGACCACTCCTCGCCGCCGCCGCTCCAATCAAACCTCCGGCCGCCGCTCTCTCCACCAAAATTGCTAGAAGATGCACTCATAGTATCACTGTGATACTACTACCATGGCGGCGATTAGGAAAACAGCGATGGCAGTAAACTCCAGTCGTCGTGTTCTTCCCTCTCTATTTCCGCCGTCTCGTCTCGTCTCTTACAGAGGCATAGCTTCGAAG
Organism: Momordica charantia; assembly: GCF_001995035.1. The sequence goes on along the minus strand of NW_019104520.1, from coordinate 325,355 downwards.
CTTTTTGTTGGAGGTAAATTCGACGTTCCTCCTCTCTAATTTTCCGATTCATCATGTCCGATTACCTTTGAAGTTTACATTTGAAAATTGAAATCACTCTGTTTGCCGCGAATTTTCTTTGCTGATTAACTGTTCCTCTGGATCCGTGGATTGAGCTAGCTGTATAGTCTGTACGAGACTATGAATTGTTTGAAGTAAGGTCTCTGAGATGTCCGCGCGTTATGTTTTGTGAAGTATAATATTTGTTTTAACATCACAAGTGAAACTGTAACTATATAAATGTGAGCTTCTGTACCGATTTACAATTAAGATCGTGGAAAAATTTGGAGAAAACTTATTTGAAGTTTGCAATTAAGATATATGTATTTATATTCGTCTCAAAATTGATATCTGTTCTGTATACTGTAAAGGATAAACGTCTAATTGATATGTATAYGTTTTTTTGAAAGAAACAATTTCATTGATGTATGAAATTACAAAAGTCTCGTAGGATTGATATGTATACTCTGTCCTTTTATTTCCTAATAATGATATCAAAGATCAAAATGATGGATAGATGTGAAAGGAATGTAAAGGATTTATAGAAGGAAAAGAAAAAAGGTGCAAGTTGCCATCAGATCTATGTGATACCTGGCTCCACTAGTTAGAGCTTCCTTAGCTAAACTAGGAGTCTTATGTCCGCAAGCACCAAGCCAAGAGGTCTTCCTCTTCATCTTTCTTACCGTTCTTTTTGCCACTCAACATTGCATGCGGATCGCTAAGTTCCTAAGCTCCAATAGCTAGAATGTTAATGTAACCCTGCCAAGACACTGTGGCATTGCTTCAATGCTATGACTTCGACTTGAATATCAACCTTCAGACCATATTTATCTTATGCATTTTTTTTTTTAAATAATAAGATTCATCATAAGCAATTATGCCCAAACCAGTTCGCCACTTGCTGAAATCCATGCAGCATCCCCGATCATATTAAAGTTATTGACCCTAGCATTGGAGAAAATGGATATGAAGGGAGCTCTCATTGCTTCTAGTGCCTTCTCATTTGGAATATTTTCCAGGTTATTCAGATAGGTTTAGGCCCACCTACAGTTTGTGTATTTGTTTGAATTGTTGTACAAAGCATTATTGCTTTCTTGCCACACGGCCAAAGATACAATTATAAAAAAATTAAAATTATGTGGTAAATGTTTCTTCTCATCCTTTTCCTTTTTCTTCAAGCATAGGGTGTGTAGATAATGCTATTCCTCTTGATAGGAGAAGTTCTTTGCCTTTGAATTAGTGTTTAGGTGGGGTTCCCCAAGGGGAAGGGACTTCAAGATCGGGTTTTGAATGAATGGTCAAGCCTTAATGGCTGCTTATCACTTTGCTGGTGCTTTGCCTCAAAAGAGTCCGGTAAAGGAATGAAGGTTAGGAAAATGGGTGTAATCAGTCAAAAAGGAGGCACTTCTAGGAAGAGAGTAAGAGAATCAAGGAATTTAGCTTGCTCCATAAACTATAATGGTAAACTTGCTTCATTTCGAGTTAGGGACTTCTCTGTTTCTTGATGAAGATCTAAGGGGTTTTAAGGATGTTGAAGGTTCTTGCAAGGAGGTGTAGGGTTGGCCCATTTTAGCGATTCTCTCTAGGTGTCAATGACTAAATTATTCATAATTTTCCTTTTAGGTTTGATTCTTAAGAATAGAAACCTTCTTTTGTAATATTGGCTCCTTGTTGGGCTTGCCTTTTTGTATGATCCTTGCTTTTGAGACATCAACATTATCTTGGTTTTTACTTGGATGGGAAGAAAAAGTGGGCGACCGACTTGTTGAAGAACCATGGTCAATTTACTAAGATGCTTTCATTTTTGTGTCCTGAAATTGGAAGTGAAACATCTTTCTTCCTATAGCTTCAATTGTTAGTTCCTCCCATCTCCGAATTTATCTTAGCACTTTCTTGACAGTTCAGTATTTACGTTCCTGTGTCTTAGAATTTTCCCCACTAATGTTACCTCTTTTGAGTTTGCTGCAATTTAGCTTGTTCCTCTTCTTCCTTGAGCATGAACTCCCTGAATCTATCTGTAAGTGTATTGGAAGACCAACTTTGGTTGCCATTGCTTATTGTCTTTGACAACCAAAACCGTCCATTAAGCATTGGAAAAAGCTCACAAAGAAGAAGCTCTCTTCAATTCTCTTAAGAAGAAAACCTAAAGAGACCAAGAATATATATGCACCTTAAACTTTTCAAATCTAGGATGTGTTAAGTTCTTCAAGTTGAAAATAATCTGCTGGATGTCATTTATGGGTGATATACATTCCTTGATTGTCGCAAACTGTTAGTGTGGCCTTGTTCTGCCAAACAGCCACACTAACTTCTCGTGTAATGGGATTTAGATTTTGAGGAACCAACCCCATTTTTATCCCTCTTTCACTGTTAACCCATGATCTCAAGTTGATTTCCCTTTCAGGCAGATTCTTACGTGTCACATTGATTAATAGAATTTCAAACTGTTCTTATGAAAAAGAATAGTCATTGTGTACAATAACGTTCTTGAGTTTTTTGCTATTTGATTACTTTTCAGTCTATACATATTTCAACTCCTTGTGTCTTATTGAAATCCTCTCTCTGGAATATTTTGCTTCAGGACTATCATTTTACACCACAGAAAAAGGATTATCAGAAGCTTTTTCTCAGTACGGTCAGGTCGTTGAAGGTGAGTTCCATTCAGACACTTTAGCTTTCATGTCTAACCATGGTAATTTAGTTTCATGGAGCATAACACAATTTTCTCAACTCCAGCTAAAGTTGTGATGAACAGAGTCTCTGATAGGTCAAAAGGATTCGGATTCGTCACCTTCGCATCCGAAGACGAAGCTCATAAAGCGCTGACAGATATGAATGGCAAAGTCTGCTAGCACTTCCCTCTATTTCATTACTTCTTTCATCCTAGAAATTTAAATCTAATGGTTTTCTGCTGCAGGCGTTGAACGGAAGGGTCATTTTTGTGGACTACGCAAAACCTGTAACCAGTTTTCGTGGCGAAATCCCTATAGCGAGAGGACCTCCCGAGGGAAAAACTGATAAATGATTGCTCTTATGTTCTGTCATTTATCAAAAGGACGTTAGCTGGAAAGGGAGGAAACAGATCCATGTAGCTGTGCGTGAAAAGTGTGATTCAGACATGTTCTTTCAGCAATGTGCTTCATGCCAGAGATGTGAAAGGCTTCAGGAATAAGAGGTTAGCACGCAGGAACCTTTAAAATTCAATGAAATTAGATTACCAAATTGATTTTTTTTTTTTGGTTTCTTATTAGTTATTAGTTAAGTATCTTATAAACTAAAGTTAAACTGATATTGAGATATTCTTCCATGTATTTTCTGAGTTTGCAGTTTGTGGTATTGTGATAGTATTCTTTCTTTTTGCAGCAATTAATCCTCTGGTTATATATAGGTTTAAGTTACTTTATCATGGTTAGTGTACTCTCAAAATGTTTTGAAAAATAATGAATTTTCAAGATATCTATTTTAATCCTTGAACTAAAAGAAACAATCATTTGATAATTGCTGTTATTTTGTCACCTAATATCTCAATACATACCCATCCTCTAATATATGCTCATTTCAGTSTTTTAAAAAGTTCAAAGACTAAATAGATATGTGAAAGTTTAGAAATTAAAATGGATTGAACTTGAAAGTTTAGGGCTCGTTTAATAACTATTTTCAAATTCACCGATGTGTTATTTTGTTACCTACTTTTTTAAAACATTTTCAAAATCTAAGCTAAATTTTAAAATCTAGGAAAAGTAGTTTTTAAGAACTTATTTTTGTTTTCGAAATTGTGGTTTTTAAAAATGGAAAAACATACCTGAGAAAATTTGTTTAGTGAAAAACATACCACAAGGCTACAAATATCCACATCCACATCACATGTCCAAGTACTTCCGTAACCATTTGGGAGAGGAAGAAATCCATGTGTCTGATAAACCAGACTCCACACCTCTAGTTGCTAAGGCATGGGCTGCCACATTGTTGTTTGCCCAATTGATATGCACTAACCCTTACATGCAAGACTTTAGCCCAAATCTCTYATTTCCTCCCCCATAAACTTTCAATTTTATCCTTTTTAAACTTTGAACTTTAACTTCAATAAGTGTGACAATTTATTACCTCTACTAAATTAAATTTAAAATTGTCCCTAAAGCGACTGGTCGCTGGTAGGGGTGAATATTGGTTGGTTGGTATCGATATTGTATCGTAATCGACACTAAAAATTGTCCATTCAGTTTTGGTTGGTCGACCGGAAACTATAGATACTTTAAGGTTTGTACCAATTGATCAACCGTCCCTCGGTTCGACCGGTTTTGGGAGAGAATGGGAGGAAACAGGGGGAGATGAGAACTTAGAAAGAAGAGAGAATGAGAGGAAAAAGAGGGGAGGGAGTAGAGAGAGATTTCATGTTAGAAAAAAGAGAGAATTTGGTTCGACATGAATCACGTGAACAAGAGAGATGCCGTTTGTTGGAATGGCATTTTCCGCCACTCCGACCAACGTGTCGGTTTCCCCACCTGCAATTCGGTTTAAACCGACCGACCAACGTAGTTTGGTTGATTTTTCGGATTTATTTGTTCAACACATAAAACCATGTCAAAGAAATGCCCAAAACTAATCACAAAAACACAAGAAACATAGCCACAAAATCAAGCAAACACAAAACGTCTATATTTATAGACAGCTTAAATAACCAATACTTGCAAAAATAGTCTTATACAACTATAAGARGAGTCATAGCTAAAGYTAGTCACAAATATTTTAAAAGAAATGAAAACTTAAATAACCGAGAGTATTAATTGCATCACGTATTTAATAAGTATATAGAAATCACAACGCTTATTCAGATTTAAACTTTATAGTTTAAGTCAATGAAATTGAAAGTTTAAGGTTAAAGTTGATTCACCCACCTCACCTAAGTCTATAATAAAAGTTAAAAATTCCCTTATTTTAGATTGGGCCGGGGCCGGGGCCGGGGCCGGGTTAACGACAGAAACTCTGAGGTTGAGATGGAAACTGCTAACTGCACCTCCCGTCGTTGTCTCTAAAATTACTATGGACTAGTTTTTGTTTTTGTGTTTTTTGTTCATTTGCAAGTAGGGGAAGCGAAAGAGACACAGAAATTTGTGGCTGTGGCCTGTGGGGGCGAGATTGTGTTGTCCCTTTTAGAAATGAAATTTGGGAAACGTGTTTTGCCTGCACAATCTTGGAGTTGGAGTTGGTAAAGAAAGTGGCAAATTTTAGATGATTTTTTTTCTTTTTAAATTTGTGGCTCCCAGCCTGCTTCTGTTCATGTCTCTCATCTTGTACATGAATTTGGGACACACTGATGATTGCCTCCACGTTTTTTTCATGCCTAAAAAACTCCCTATTTTTTGCTACCCAACTTTTCAAAAATACTTTCTAATAAGTTTCTAATACGTCTTTAAATTTTCAATTGTCTTTATTGTTGCTGATGAAGCGCTAAATTCAGTGTATGCATTGCATTGCTTAAGGATGATAATTTTTGCAAGTTGAGGTATTCTTAAATTGATGGAGTTGATGATAGAAATCTATTGGATACCAAATTGTTTAGTGTCACTATATTAAAAAAAATTTCTAATAAAACTATACATTTTTAAATTGTCCTTACTGTTATTGATGAAGTGCCAAATTGACACCATGTTAATTGTATTGGATTATGTGATAGATTAATTTTGGGCAGGTTCTTGTGTTTGGTGGGGTAAATGTTAAATTGATGGAGTTAATGATTGTGATCTTGGGTTACTTTTTTTTTTTTTAAAATAAAGTTATCGAAACTTTATCATATATTTTATTTATAAAAAGGGTAGGAAAGCCCTCCACTTAGAAGTGGACTTATTTGGACATGATTTTTGCTGCCCAAAAGTCCTTGTGGAAACTTTGAAATGGTTGAAAATTTAATTATATCCATCACCTTTAACCATTGAATTAGCACAACATTTGATTTGTTTTCGGAAGATGGAAGAGAAAATATGCCATTGGGAGATCCTTCTTTTGAAGAAAATTTAGTAGATCCTTTCAACAACAGAAGAAACTTGAAAAATGATTGAAGAAATATATTATATTTTTAATTATCATCTCTACCAAAATTTGACTGTCGAATCAGCACTCAACATTATTATATTATATTATATTATATTTCTTATGAATTATATAAACACTCGACATGACTTCTAAAGAAGACCAAACATTATTTTAAGATTTTAGTATTTTGTCTCTATAATTTGTGTTTGACTTCAATGTGTTCCCTCCCTAGAAGGAACCGTTTGATGCCTTGACAATTATGCTCCGTGGTTGGTGTCATTTAATATTATGTTTAGGTTCTGTTTATTTACCAAGAATCGGATTAGGAATGAATTAGAATGAAATCAATCGGATTGAGAATGTTATTCATTTAATGTCGTTGACTAGAAATTTTCTAAAATTGGAATCGAAATTAGAATTCCTTTCATGTTGTTTACTAAAATTGTTTGGAATCGGAATCAGATATATAAGAAGTACTAGGATATCCTTTCTTCTTTCTAGTTAATTACAAATACGTTAAAATAGTAATAATTTTTACTTTATTTTATTACTATATTATTGATAGTAGATATATTTATTATAACAATCTATTTAATATTATAAATAATTAAAATAAAAATAAAATTTCATCAACTAAAATATCTTTTCATTTTATCATCATTTAAATATTATTAAAATTTATTATTCTAATATTTAATAATAATAAATTATATTTTTAAAAGATTTATTGATATTAATTAATAATAACAAAGTAAAATAAAAAAAACTAAAAAATTAAATATAAATTTATAACTTTTTATAATAAAATCATATCAACTGATAAAAATTGTATAAATGAAAAAGAAATGATAAAAGTATAAAATAATTAATTAAAAAAGTTATGAATCTCATTAATATACGAGAGAGAAAGGTAAAGGTAGTAAATTACTTAGAATAAAAACTTTGATTCCCAGTTATCCAAGAAAGAAAGAAGGAAATAAAGTAATTACAATAAATGTTTGGGGCCCATGAAATAAGAATGAGAATCAAATTAATGAAGGTGAATGAGATTACTAAAGTCGGTCTATTACGTTCATCTCATAAAAATGTTCAAAATTAAAACTAAACGAAACGACAAAGACCAGCAGTTGCGATGCCTATGCTATTTTCTTTCCTATAGAGCTTGGCCATGCCCAAATTCCTATCGAAAAACTAGTAAGTAGCATTTTCGTTCCCATAGCTTCAAAGCCAAAAAGAAAGTTTCTTCTGATTGAAAGGTTAAATTTGAAGTTGGTCCTACCATTCCTACAATTGGTAAACACCGTCAAGAGATTGGAAAAAAATCATTCCCATTATTATCATTCCTTGAAGTAAATATAACCTTAATGTGTCATTACATAGGTGACTCAAATTGCGGATCCATTAAATATACTGATGTCTTAAATATGGATAGTTTTTTTTTGTCACATCTTTTTAATGCGTGACATGTTTCTTTTAAATGTTACAAAGAGAGGCAAGGACCTAGCAACTAAAAAAGGGCGTCGTGTAAGAAAGATGTCATACAGTAGATAAGACATATTATTAGGTCCCGTTTACTTACTCTCAATCGTAATGAAATCAATCGGAATGAGAATGTTATTCCATTGATATTATTTACTTGAACATATGTGGAATCGAAATCAGAAATCAATTCATGGTGTTTACTTCCCTTTGAAATCGTAATCAGACATATGCTGATTACCAAAATATCCTTATATATTTATAACTAATATAAAATTACATTAATTAAAAAGGATTTTATGAGATTTTTTATATTGAAAAAAAAATTACTTATAATAATTTTTAGATCTACTTATATTATTTTACTTAATAATAATAAATTATATATTTTGTATTTAAGTATAAATTTTTTTTTACACTTTATTTGATATTATTATTACATTATTTATTATAATAAACTTTCTTTTATCAATTCAATCTAAAATTAAATAATTTTATAATATAAACAAGCAAATAAGAAGAGAAAAAGCGGCAATGGAGAAGTTGAAAAAAGAACTCTATGAAAGCAAAAAATCGTGAGTCTACATGAGAGAGAAAAAGACATTGGTTGTCAAATTACCAAAAAAAAAATGTATTGTGAATCTAACAGATTAAGGAATTGGAATGAGATTAGACAGCTATTTTAGATTGCACATTTTTTTGGGGTGATTCTAAAATTGGAGTAAGTCCTACATTTTATTCCCATTTATTTATTTTGGTAAACATAATCAAACGTAATGAAAATTTTGATTACGATTACGAGCAAGTAGACGGAGCCTTAGTTCAACCATAATTTTATTATAATTATTTTTTTTTTAGAAAGTATCCTTACAAAGTAAAACCCAGTAAAATTTTCTGACATTAAGAACCCGAGAATAGAAAATGAAAATTGGTAAAAATGTATAAAAGGCCAAAGCCGAATCTTATTGTTTGTATTTTGTATTATATGACAAAAAAGAGAAAA
>NW_019104520.1:292176-315919 GCF_001995035.1 Momordica charantia | reverse complement strand
GAGAACGCCAGCGGGGGAAAGATCTGACAGGACATCGGGCTTGAAGGCCCGATTGGGAATTGGATTTTGAGATTTCCGAGGGAAAGAGATATATATATACACACACAATAAATAGAGTTTTTAATTTTAAAAAATAGTATAACTCAAACCAATCAAACTTCAAATATAATATAAAATACATTTATAAAAAAATTATATTTAATTATTTTAAAAAAACAAAAAGCTAATATATATTTTTTAATTTACAAACTTTTTGTTATTCTTTGAGGAATGTCTCATTAACGAAATAAAAGTGTGCCATAAAATTTGATAAAATATCTATTACTCTGTAACAATTGTGCCAAAAATAACATTTTTTTCCAAAAAAGAAAAGAAAAAAAAATTGTGTTCTCTTTCTTATGATTGGAAAAAAAAAAGAAAAGATATATTCTATATTGAAAACGTCTTTTTCATCAACAAAATTATAAAATTAACTTAGTTGCATTTAATTAATTGAAAAGTCTTGCCATTTAAATAATAATATAACAACAAATCCTTGGAGACAAGTGAAAAGATATCAAAATTCCTTTGCAAAAAAAAAAATTATATATATATATATATATTTTCAAAATTTCAAATAGCAGCAATTCTATCTTTACATTTACAATTTGTTCAACTTTTTTATTATTATTTTTTCTAATAATTGGATGGAAATAAAATTATTTAATGAATGAGTAGTAGCCTATGTTTCTGAATCTATTAAGATTATAAATTTAAATTAAAATGTGTATGGAAGCTACAAAATAAATAACTATATGCATGTATATTGTTTTAACTGAAATTTCGATTAAATCAATACGATCTTTGAGAACACTCGAAGATAAGGAACGGATCCCGCAAGAAATGAGGTAACACTCCGAAGATTTTGTCTGATTTACACAAAATTTCCAATATCAAAGTTTGTGTACCTTTCCCTTTTAATTTTAGGATATTTATAGAGAGCGTAGATGATCGTTAGCTCTAATTTGGATTCAAATTCACGGTTAATTTGAGATTATACACAATAGAGGTGAAATACGGTTGTATATTTACTCGTTTGAACGTTATGATTAAGTTCGACCATATTAACCATTTAGTTCGGTAATTTGTCGAGCAACTTATCCGAATCCCGTGGGACTAGTACATATGCACGTGATTTCCTGCTGAATTGATGATGACGTGTCTCTCAAATAAAATTAACTATTCTTATTAAGTTAAATTATATATTTCGTTTCCATATTTTGGGCACTATATCTACTTGGCACTTGAATATTAAAAAGTTTAATTGATATCTTAAATTCTGAACTATACCCAACTTCAGTTCGATACCATCCATACGAATTAAATATATATATATATATATATATATGATAATCATTTTATGAAATTTAGATAATGAGTAATATGATCTCGATGCTAGTTGAATAAATTTAAAATAAAACGGATGAGTTAAAAAAATTAAGGAAAAAAACATAATTTGCCTACACAAATTAAAACATTCTAGTTTATTCGATTGACATATAAGATCATGCTAGTTGATTAACATCATCTCATAACCACGTAAATAGAAAATTTGAGACATATTCAATAAGATAATGATAAAAGATGATTTGTGAAATTTGACCCGATTTAAAAATATTTAGAGTTCATGTGAGTAAGAGTTTTTTATGCTCATATTTGGTACGATTGAAGAATAATGGGGCTGGACATAAAAATAATTTATCCCAGGGGATCATTTTTGCCCATAGATAAGGGCTATACTCTTACAAAAGTACGAGTTTTCTCCTTGTCCTTTTTTTTTTCTTTTTTTTTATACAATATGTGTGGGATGAGGGATCGAACTACTCACGAGTTTGTGGTTAGAGACATTTGTCAATTATCGTTGAGTTAACCCTTTTTCTTTTTCTTTATTTCTTGTTCTTTCCCCTTCGAATATATATAATTTTAATAAATATATATTGAATTAGAATAAATTTGTAAATATATAATTAATTTTTACTATAAAAGTTTACTAAATAGTTTACTAAATGAATGTAATTACTTATTTACTGAAAGTGTTAATTAATTAATTAATAATATCTTAAATATATTTAATCAATCAATTTAAATTAGTTAAATTAAATTTAGTATTAAAAAAGTATTTTTCAGTAATTATAATTAACAATTTATTTATTATTTATAATTAATTAATTAATTTATATATAAATATATAGATAAATTTTGATCAATTAATTTATTAATATATAAACATTATAAAATATTTTTGAGATTTATTTCATAAATATTATTTATTCAAATTTTGATAGCACTGGATGACCAAACAAAGTAATCTTTGATTTCTAGCAATGTTATTCTCATGTATCTTATTTTACAGATATCTGTTACTTATGAATATATATTTTGTATGTGAAAAAAAGAAAAAAAAATATAAATATATATTTTGAACTTTAAACCAAACGCTACTTAAACGTTCAAATAATATGGTTTGAATTAAAATATTTGAAACTATAGAAATAAAATCGAAATTAAATTCATGACTAAATTCAAGGTATAAGATTAAATCAATAATTTAACTTACCCTGAGTCGTTTTTGACTGACTTAAATAATAAGTCAATTAAAAGCCATGATGGAATTTGACCCACCTTGGTAATAACTTAGACATTGTCTTATAATAAATAAATAATAAACTAATATAAGATTTAGTTAGTTGTGGAAGCCATTTTTCCACTAAAAAAAAAACAGAAAAAAAAAGATTGGATGTCATTTTAATATTAATGGTTAATGACAAATGTCTAGCTTTTTCAACGGTACACCATTTAATTTAATAGGGTTTATTAAAACCATACACTATAATATTAAATGCACATAGGGAGTAAAATACACTGTGGACCTATTCCAAACCTAACATACCATTTATTTTCTTATTAATTAAACTTGTTGGAAAATAACTATTATTAAATATATCAAACATAATATTATTTGATTTTAAATCTATAAAAATATAGACTCAATCATTCTAAACATCTTAGAATAAATTTGTGGAATTTTTAATAGGTAACTCTGTTTCAGTAGCTAAGAGATTTTAAATAATGATATTTATTTTTCAACCAGTTAAATTATAGACGAAGTTGAATGGGCCACTTATTTAATTTTATATTTTAATAAGGTCATTTGTACAATCTAACTATAAATCTATATTATCGGAAGTTTATACATTTTTTAATACAACCATGATTTATATATTTATAAAAAAAACGATATTAAAATTATATACGTTATTAATGATTTAAAATTGTGTTTATTATATTTCCAACAAATCTTATAACCATTTTCAACACTATAAATAAACCATAAAATTAGGTTTCCATCATTTTCTATTGCCTCGTGACTCACCAACCATATCATTTCAAGTATTGGAAAAAAAAAATTTATCTCACTTCCATTTTCAAACTCACATTAATTTATCTAATCTTAATCGAAATTCCAATAAAAAAAATATCTTGCATTCTATCTTCACAATAACATTTTAAATATTATGGATTATTTTGTGAACTTAATATTTTTTTTGACGATTATATTGATGAAATGTTATAAAAATTAAATATGTTCACTATAAAAAAAGAAAAAAAACATATATTACATAAAAAATAATTACAATATAGTTGATGTTATAATATCTACGTCTATGAGTCCCGTTAAATTTTAAACAGTTCAAATTATGTTCCAATTTAGAATGATGCTTATTGTTAGTTGATGTCATTAGCTCTAATAATATTTCGTTATTTATTAGTATATCATCCAAATTATTATCCGATCATGAATCGTCATTGAAATTTTATCTAATTAAGTGTCAAGCTAACAAGATAAGTATAACCAAATTTAGGGATATATAATTGACTTTTTATAAAATTCAAAACTAAATAGATGCCCTGCTAAAAGATATGGGAAACAAACTCATAATTTAATCTAATATTAAAATCGCAATATTTGACTAGAGTTGTTTTTAATATATATATATATATATATATATATATATATATATATATATATATATAATATTAAAATCGCAATATTTGACTAGAGTTGTTTTTAATATATATATATATATATATATTTTAAAGGACTATCTTAAGCTTCTTGATAAAAAAATAGGTACAGTTAAACTACGTTCAAGTTGGCAAATAAATTTCACATTTAATATTTAATTTGATGGAGTCAATTATGGAATAATTTAGCGGATAGGACACCAATTACTTTATTTGATATTGAAGATTTGACCCTCACTCTAAAAATGGTTGAATTAAAAAAAAACATTCAATAGGATGAATTAATTCATTGCACTAAGTATATGGTAAAAATTAACTTTTCTTTATTAAAAATAAAAACAAAATTAAAAGAAAAATAAAATCTCATTTTTCTTTAGAAAAAATGTGAAAGGGAGAAGTAAACCTTCCACCCAAACTAAGATATAGGTTGTTCTAAATTGGTGAATAAGACACTCTGATGCTACGAATGAATGAGATTTCTATCTTTGCCAAACATCAACGTAGATCGGTAAATAATATCTACTCTTTCTCTAATTCAGATGGAGAAAGCCATAACTAGTTAACTATTTTCGAGTTCGCACATTAGAAATTAAATTTAAAACAAACAAAAGAATCTTTGATTTATTTATTGATGGTATCCTTATTTAGGCTAAACTAAAAAAAAAAATTCATTTGTTTCAAAAATACTTCTATCAAGTTTCGATACTATTCTTATAATGAGTTTTCATAAACGTTTTAAAAGTACAATTTGGACAAACATATGTTCATATTTTAAACAAAAATATGACATGACAGAATCTAGAACGACGTGACAATAACATAGAAGCTTGTTTAGATTAAATCTGAAAAAAAAAAGAAATGTGGAAAAAACTATAACTTTTGGAAGGGTGATTAAGGCAAAATTTGATAGACAATGGAAAAACAAACAACAGAGAAATAAGACTTTTAGGACAAAATTGAGACCTATATATGTGTCATGTCAACTTCTATGTTAATTGTCACGTCCCTTCAAATTTTATCGCATCAACTTTAACTTCAAAGTATTGATAGATGTTTGCTTCATGGCTATTTTTAAACGTTTATGAAATAATGAAATATAATATTGAAATTTTGAAAGAATAGGAATATTTATTAAATAAAAGGTAAGATCAAGAGCATTTTGTTTGTAATTTAGCCTATTATTTGGATATTTCATGGCAAAAAGCGTGTCAAAATTTCGAGTAAAATATACACAAATCTATTATCCCTCTGTGTGTGTTGCAAAGATTAATTTATCTTGTAATCGGAATAATTTACGAATTTAAATACTTGTTCATATAGATATATAATCTATCAAGTAGATGAATAAAACGAATGTACTAAATAATTTACAAAAAGAAAATTATTGATTCTAGCGTAGTATAATTTGTCCCTTGTTATAAATTAATGTTTTGTCTTCTAAAATTAAATTAAAGTTGTTGTATTTTAATGACCATGGTCTAAAATCTAATATTTACGTCATCTTCATTTATTGGTATTAAATTAGTTAGTTAATTATCCAATTTTCCATCAACCATAATCTTTTGTTTTTTTCTGCCTTTTTTTTTTCTTTTTTTGCTGTCTACGTCACATGGTGTTAATTTAGGCCCTTATTATTTACCAACCTAGAAGTTTGGGAACTAAACTTTGTAATTTAGCCTATACAAATATTTTTACTCGTATTATTTAGTTGATAGGTTCAAGTTTGATCTTCAATTTTCAATTTATTGAATTGAGCTCTAAATTTTAATAAGCGTTTTCCATTAGTTAAATTTGTATCTAGCTAGGAGTTGGCAATCCTTTGGACTTTTTGCCCCGAGGTATGCTCTTTACTTCCCAAATAGATCTTCCTACATCTATATATAAACGCTGCACAAGAAAAACACTTCAGATTGTTGATTCATCGCCAGAGATGACTTAGAACTAATAGTTCATTATTTAATGGATTTTTCGATTCTAATACTTCATCCGAGAGTTATCAGTATTTATCAAATCTGTTTCTATCTAACGGAAGGCTATTGGATCAAATGACAAAGACATTGTTGAGAAAAAGATGACTTTTTCCGAATGAAATGAAAATTTGCTTATTTTATTTTCAAAGATGCATAATTCTTGATTTGCTATTGAAGATTCACTATTTGTAAGATACTAATTATTTTGGTTATATATATAATTGGATACGTTTTAGCTAAGTTATGGCTTTTTATTGTTTGAGTTTAGACATTATTTTACCCACTTAATTTTGCAGTTAGATTTAAGTATTTTTCATGTTTAGGTTTAAGCAATTCTTTTTAGCTTGATTTTGAGTATTTTGTTTGCTGAATTTTATTTGGTTTATTAGTCGAGACAACGCTTAGATTAAAAAAAATATTATATATCTTAATAACAATAATTTTGAAGTTTTCTTATATATATCCTATAAATTTTTAGAATTTGAAAATTGTGTTTGGTTAGAATAGAAACTTTGATCCATCTTATGAAAAATCAATTATTTGTGATCATCTATTCAATTTAATCATTTTTTTAAGTTTAGGGTTTAAAATGTCTAATATTAATTTATTTTATAATCTATTAAAATCTTTGGTTACGTGCCAAAGCGAACATGGCTTAGTGGTAATTAGCATGTATTTCCAACCAAGAGATTATGAGTTCGATCCGTCACACATGTTGTACTATAAAAAAAAAAATCTTTCGCTATGTTGGAGGACAAAATACGACCTACCATGTGGACAACCGTAACAGACTGGAGATTCCCAACTATTTAAGCTATTCAAATTGGTATCTCCCTCGACGCTGTCTAAATGAGTGACATTAGTCATATTTGAGTTAAAAATATTATTTTAGTCAATGTAACGGGTCTCTAATATTTTAAGGTTTTTTAGACGTGCAATTGCAACAATATTAAAAAAACTTAAGTTGGTTCAATAACTCAAATGCATATATATGAGATACTTAATCGACTTCCACGAAAAGCTATTGTTCAAATCATTACATGTCACGCAGGAAACATAATTTATGCTATAAAGAAMAAATCACTAAATATATGATAGTAAACTGACTAATAAAAAAAAGCAAKGTCTTCTCCAAGTAAACATTATAATAAATATTATCACCATTTTTTAACATGTTTTTTCTTAAGAGTTTCCTTCTCATAGAATTATTTTCAAGTTTCTTTTGCACTTTCGTGTTAAATCTGCCATTTTCTGGGTTACCCTTCATAAAACAAATACATTTTTTAATGAATAAAATTGTTCATTTATTATATATATATATTCATTTATCTAATACCTACCTAACCAATTTATATGGTTTTAGTGGATGTCCAAGTTGATATGTTTATACACTTATTTAAAATTTCATCTTTAATATAATTCAACCATTAATGCAAAATAACAATGAGAATAAAAATGATTATTTGTAAAAAGTTTAGAGCCCGAGACAATTTAAAATTTGAAATTTTAGGGATTTAAGGTAATAATTTGAAAAGTTTAGAAATAATTAAAAAAGAAAAAAAAAGAAAGGAAGAAATTTGCCAACCATTTCTTAAAAATGCATTAAGATCTTTGAAATAATTCTATTGACTGATTCCTTTCAGACCATTGAACGATCTTCTGGATCTGACTTTAGGAGGAAAAAAAAAAATTTATTATTTTACTATTACAAATTGGGTTCTAATTAATTTATTAAATCAGACTGTTGAAAATGATTTTAATAATCAATTCAAACGTTTCAGAGGAATGAAATATGTTCTGATAATATATTTTTTTCAAAACTATAACTTCAAAATTTTGTGAGAATCTTTCGAAATACGTCCCCACATTCTCTTTTGGAGTTGGTAATTGATTTATGATTTAAATAAATCTATGTTTGTGTAATTTAAAATTTGAAAGTGTATTTTTTGTAGAATGTGATATAGGTGAATTTAATTATTTTGTATTTGTGTGACCTGATTTTGTATATTATGTGTTTAGTTTTTTCTCTTTTCTTTTCTTTTTTTTTTGAAATACGTGTTTAGCTTGTGATCTAAAGAGTCCTAAAAGTTTCATTCAAAATTTACATTATTTATTATATAAATTATGTTTAAATTTCTTGAATTAATTACCAAAATGAGCATAATTCAGCGTTATGAGTTCGAATCCCCGCCCTCACATATTGTATTAAAAAAAACTTGTTGAATTAATTAAACATAATTATGTAGTAGTTACGAAATTATTACAATGATCTTCAAAATAAAATAATAAAATTTTTATTCCTACAAGGATATTAATCTTATAAAAAAAATTCCTATTTAAAAAGAGAGACGATAAGTCAACATTCAATATGTATGTCACATTTAAAAGAAAATATATCATTATAAGAAAACTATTAACCTATAATAATTGAATAAATATTTGTGAGTGATTTAACCATACAATAAATATTAAATTAAAACTTTTAAACTAAAACAAATCACAAAAACTAAAATTTCAATTTAATAGAATATCCAATTACAATATAATTGAAAAAAAGAAGTTATACAAGATGCATTTGGTTCCCACTAGACTTACAAATCAGCAATGATTGGGGGACATAATTTGAATTTTAAATTAAGAAATACAAGTGGAGTAGAATGGTAAAATAAAAAATAATATAATAATAAACAAAAATAAATAAATAAAATTCTAGAAGGTCATGAACATGATTTTGTGATCCTCGTGGTTCTGGTTTTGTTGCACAAAAATCTCCACGTTTTCTTCTTCCTCTTCCAAAAATAAAAAAAAAATAAAAAAAACTGCCGTGTTTCATTCCAAATATTTGGGTCTATACTTTGCACGTGTGAATGCGTGAATCACGTGTCCCTTCGTTTTTTTGCCTTTTATTACGGCAAGGGTAAAAAAAGCTTCTATCAAAAATACAATTTATTCCGATAATTGCTTTATCTACTGAACTATATTTTTTAATCGATAAAAATTAATATAAATATAAATTATAGTTTAGTTCTATAGATATGGATATCGTTTTTCTAATGACCTAGTATCAATAGCTATTAATATTTTATTCTTACAGAGTCATTTGTGTCCGTCCCAAGATCTAAACCTCGAAGACATTAAAGATTTTTTGATATTAAACTAACTTAAAAATTTTAATACAAGATATTTAAAAATTTCATATTTTTGTCCAGAAAAATGCCCTTGGGAGGGATGGATATAATTTTTTTTTTCTTAAAAGAGTTCCACAAGTACCATATTAATATACTATAAGAATTTTAGCCATTGTGTCTCACTTTTTACAAAATCATTTGTCATTTTCAATAACCTTCTCTTTTAAACTATTCAGTGGTAATTTAAAAGATTGATACATTTAATTTATATATGAATATATAATCAATTAGAAATAACAGTGATGACTAAAATAGTTTTTTATGGAAAAAAAAAATGGTGAAGACCCAGACAAATTAAATAACATCCTACTATCCTAGAGGGTAAAAAGACCTAGTCTTGTCTTTTTCAACGTCAGGATTAGTAGCACTTTTTCGGCCACAAAATTTATCATACCATTCTTTGAAAATAATATGGCACACTTTTTAAAATAAAAAGAGAAAAAGGAAAATCGAAAATCGAAAATGAAATCTCAACTAAATTATTAATGACACCGATAAGATATTTAAAATAGTATGGCACACTTTTTAAAGTACAAAATAAAATAAAAAATAAAAAATAAAAAGATGAAAAAAAATTCGAAAATGAAATCTCAATTAAATTATTAATTTTACAGATAAAATCATTTCATTTCTATTAATTATGTTTCACAAGTTAAAAAAAATTAATTTTAGGAAAATTTAAAATCACTTCAAATTGATTATAAAGTATCAGATTTTGAAAAATTAATTCTACTTTAATCACATTTTTCAAAATCACTTCTTATTTTTTATTAATAGTAATTTTATTATATGTTTTTATTAACTATTTATAATTTCTTTCTTCTCTACAATTTTAAATTTTAAAAAATAAAATATTCACAAATTTTATATTATAAGGTTCAATATTTTTATTCCCTATTAGAAGGACGAGTTTAATACAAAGATTTAAATAAATGTCGATAAAATGGTAGGTTTCATTTGTTTTCTTATCTATTTCATATCCTGTAGAGGGTATTTCTATCTAGTTATTTTAGATAATAAGGTATTTTAGTTTGATATAGCTAGAATCTTATTAATCCTCTAATTTTTCTCATAGTCTTGAGATTTGAGAATTGCTATAATTTTTATTGAATAGCTTGCTGGTGAACCTTGTATTCTCGTATTTGAAATCTATTTGATGGGAGCGTTGGTATACCTTGTTGAAGAGATTTTCTTTTATTTGAGATGAAGTTTCTCCTTCAAGAAATCGACGAAAGCTGAATTTTCCTAGTAAAAATTCTCTCCGAAGATAATAGGAAGAGAATTTGTGTTGCCTTTGAAATTGATATTCCACAAATGTTTCTGTAAAACCAAATCCTGATTATTGAATTGTATGGAATCAACATAATTCAACAGTTGAAAGACTTTACTGAATGGTATGAAATCAACGTCTAAAAGTATTAATTCATTTGTTTTCTAAAAAGTTGAAAATTGATATTTTATTGATACTTTCACAAAATTAAAATCTCAACAAATTTTAGGAACATATTGTATTAAACTCTTTTTTTTTTTTTGGTATAAACTTTACAATTTTGTATTAAACTCATTTTTTTCCCAAAAAGTTGTAAATAATATGCATAACTACTTATAAAAAATACTGATAATAAATGTAAACTCCTACATTTCTCTATTGTTTTTTCTTTGAATTGGGCCTTTTCCATAACATTACAGAGAGCCCAAATGTCAAAATCCATTTCAGTTATAAAACCCAAATAATGAAGCCCAATAGTAGAACATTCGAGAATCAAAATTAGTTTAAAAAAAATAAAAAATGTATATAAATATAAACTTTATCTTCAGTATTTTACCTCAAATCGAATATAGTTCAAGTGGTTAAGACATATATTTCTAAAGGTCATGAGTTCGAACCCTTGTTTCTTTAGTCGTGTCACCCACTCACGAGAGTGAACTCCAAATTTGTTTAATATTTTAATAGGATTGAACTTCTTTTCTAATCTTATAAAGAGACCAAATGTCAAGGTCTATTACATAGTAACGAAGCCCAAGAGTAGTAGATTATTCAAGAATCAAAATTAAATTTTCAACATAAAAATTACCTACCTTTAAAAAGGAAACACATGAATATTATATTTGTCTAATAAAAATAATCAGATACTTATCAGTCAATATTTATCTTGTGTTGATCATCATTAAATAGAGAGTAAAGAAAAAGAATAAGGGAATAAATCATTTTACCATTTTTTTCCGTCTATATTTAGCCCACTAAATCAATTTTATCTTTATTAAATGTAATTGATTTTGAATCATCATCCCCTTAAAACTAAAATAGAAAATTAATTATGAACCAATCAATAAATCAAACAAAATAGAGCAACAAAATATTCAAAACAAAATCACAAAAATGCCAAAACTCAACCATAAAATGTCAGAGTGAAATTGAACAATAATGTATGTGGGTGAATTATTGTACCATTGTTTGCCAAAAAAATAAAATAAAATAATTGCTAAAGAATTTGTTTTTTCTTTTGCTCGTGATCCCCCACCTCCGACATATTCACCTGCCTGCCCTACAATTATTTTACATGTCATTTTTATGGGAAAGAATATCAATTTTTAGTATCGATTTGAACAGCTTTATCAATTTTTATTTACTTTTTTTTGAGGAAATTTTATTTTAAAATAAACATAAAAAAGTGTTTCCATTTTTTATCTTTTTCACTAGTGTTTCTTTTGAAGAATTGTTAAGAATTATAACACTTATGTTTGGATGAAATTAATAAGATTTTAGAGAAAAATAATATTAGAGTATTTTTTTTGTTGTTGAAATTTGTGAATTTTTTTGGTAGAGTTGAATGATCTATTTTTAAAATCGATTAAACATAATTTCTTACGACTTTTGATTTCATTGATATTAGTGATATTTTAAAAGATTTTTACATTGCTTACTACCATTAAAATTAGTGGGAGAATCAGTTTAGAAGGTAAAAATTGCAACAGTTATCTAAATTTAAAAATTCTAATTCATTGTTTAAGTTAAAAATTGATTACAACTTGTCGAGTTTAGGGTAAGAATTAATTTTTTATAATTTTTATCTTTTTTCAGAAAAGAAAAATGACAAGAAACATTTGTCAAAATATATTTATAAATTTTCTTTCATTTAACCTTGTAACTAAGATTGTGTTTAAAACGTAACTAAGCTTTAAAGAGTGTTGAATGAGTTTCTAATATTTATTGGGTCTTTCAACTTTAAAAATAACTTTCTGTTTTGTATATAATAGTTATCTAAAGCCAAATAAATAATAACATTCGATAAAATAGTTCTTTTATATAAATTAGTTTAACGACTAAAACTAAACATTATAAAAGTAGACTAAAATAAAATATTTTAAAATTTAAGAATAAGGAATAAAATAAATACAAAGTTTGTTGATGGATGATAAGATATTTTCTTTTCCATTCAAACTAATAAAATTTAAACCATTGAAACAACTAAGGTAGTATAAATAATAGAATTAGACACGTATTTAAAATAAGATTAGAATACTATATTGGTCTCTATATTTCTAACTTTTGTTCATTTTATCTATACACTTTCTAACTTTGGTTCATCATAATCCTTCAAAATATTCATTTTGATCTCTATGTTCTTTACTTTTAAAAAGTAACTATTTTGTTTCCTTAATGTTATTTTTAATCTCATTATTTCTATCATTATTTTCAACACAATACTACACGTAATTTATTTATTTTTATATTAAAGAATTTTCGTTATGTGTAGAATTTGTGTTAATTTTACAAATAGAGACCAAACATTCACTTTATAAAAGTACAATAACCAAAACAAATATTTTAACGGTACAAAGATTAAAGCTGTGATAAAAAAATTAAACGTACAAAAACTAAAATGAACCTTCTAAAAATATATATACTAAATTAAACAACAAAGTATTTTAACTTTAAAACGAAATAAAATTGGGAATGGATTATATAAAAGTAAAAATTGGACATTCATTTCAAGACAAAATTTTGTCCTCTTCCTCCAAACTTGTCTCATTAGTGCTTCACTCTCTCCATTTATTTGTCTTTTCTTCCAACATTTTCTCCTTATTTCCTTCCCATATATTTCTTTATTTCTTCTCCAAATTCAAATATTCTCTCACCTTTTCTTTTTAATACAAATATAAAGTCTCTTATACACTTAAACTCTAGACTCCCTAATAAGACAGAGGAAAAAGATGAGATTATTTGAGAAAGGACTATTTTTTTTTAGTTCAAACAGGAGAATAAAGTTGGGAATTTGAACACTACTTTCTAATCTTAAAGAGACGAAAATTATAATGCTAAATTAATTGAATTATACTTTGATTGGTAAGAAAATGTGAGATTGAGAGAGCGGAAAAAACTCTTCTTTAATTATATGAGGAAAAAAAGAGATTGAAATACCGATGAATATTGGTCATAAGTAATTAATGTATAGTTACTTTAATGGATATCTTAATTTTAAAACTCTTATCAAAAAGAAAAAAAAGTTGTGTTTGCTACTTTACCTTTTCTCTTAAAAAAACTATCCTTCAGAGGTGGTCATCATACTACTCACTATTGTAGTATATGGGAGGGAAGGAGGGAATAAAAGGGAGGGAGAAAAATGATTATTAATTATAATTATCATAAAATGATATGGAAGATTTTTTAATTGATATTTTTATAGTCTATCATATATATATATAAAAAAACAAAATTTAGAAGCCACCTTTTGGCTAGTAGAGCATGCTAACACTCTTTCTTTTCTTTTTAGATACTAAATGACCTGTCTAATGGGGCGGTTGCCTCGTTTTTTTTCCTCGAAAAAATTAATTTTTACCCATAAACTTAAAATGTGTATATATTTAATTTCATCAAATTGAGGGTTAGCTTTCTCCCATAAATTTGAAATGTGCATACATTTAATTTCATATAATTGAGTATTAACGTTAAGATAAAAGTGTTACAAAATTTACCTACGATTTAATTTCACCCATTAGTTTTGACCAAAAATTAAAATATAGAAATATAAAAACCTCTAATAAATTGTTAATTTCAATGAAATTCAAAAGGGACACAAAAATTAAGTTCTATTAATTCAAAAATTTGACAATTGGATAAATCTTCAAAAACTCACAAATTAAAAATATATATAGATCTATTATTGTTGTATTATCAAATTTGTACTAAAATCTATTTTTATAATTCATTGGCACGTATATAAGAATACTTTTCTTTAACAATGCTTTAAAGGAAAGTCTATCAGCATATAAAATTTTCAACCATTATTAAACACACACACTAATCTACTATATATATATGTGGTAATTTCATTGAGATATTAGACTTGTGCATTTTAATTATCTTAGCTATAAGATTATTAATGTCTAAAATTATTATCTTTTTTCGCTAAAAAAAATTATTATATATATATTTTTTAGTACAACATTTTGAGAATATAGAGGATCAAAGCCTCTAATCTTAAAAGAAGGAATACATGCAAATTACTGATAAGCTATGTTAAAACGTTGGCGTTTAAAATTAATTAAAATAATTCCTATAACTCTTGTAGGATTGAATTATATCCAATTTACCTTAGAAGTATTTGAGACTTAGGAGTTGTATTTACCGATATTTCTTTTTTGTAATTATCTCTCTCCATTACTGATCACACTGTTTAAACAAAAAAAAAAAAGATTCGTTGCCATTAGAGAAGGTAAGTTATTCCACATTGTAAGAACATAATTGAAAATATTTACAAAGTTGGTATAAACCTAACTCAACGAATTAAAGAATTAATAACATTTTTACCTATATTTTTTAAAACATAAGTACAATAATAATAATAATAATAATAATTATTATTATTATTTCTACAAATGAGTATTTTCATTGCACAATGAATTCGTGTTTATAATAAATGATCATGAAAGAAAAATAAATAAATGAGAGCCTTCATTTATTTTCATAACACTATTAAAAAATTAAGTTATAATTAAGTATAACATATATATATATACACACACGCAATACGTAGGTATATACATATATATATATATATATATTTTTGAGGAAAAAAAGGCTTAATAATATCTAGTTGGCGTGTTTGAAACAGACACGGAGGATGGAATCTTTTGGGAAATCCGGAGTTTTGTCACGTGGCGTGTCACGTCGTCAATAGATTTCTCTCTCTTTGCAATAATTACCCACGTGTGGATAAGGTTTCTTTCATTAAAGAAAGAACAAAAAGAGTGATAAAGATTTAAATTTTATTTTGCTCACTCGTTGCATTGTGATAGATGAATTTTGAAATCGTTTATTTTAATCCTTCACACTAGAAAATAATTAATTTTTAAAAATCTTAAAATAATTATATTTGTCCTAGTATATCACTTTTAATATTGGTTCAGTTTTTTATCTCCGTGAAACATCTATGTTGTTTTCTATACTTAAAAATGTTACTATTTTGGTGTATTTATTTTTATTTTATCTCATTTTCTCAATAATAATATATATTACTTTTAGTATGACACTTCACTCACTAAATTTTATAAAATATTGTAAACATAAATTTGTATTAACAAATTTTTATTGTATGTAAATTTTACAAATAAGGATCATATTAGTTATTTTTTAAATAAAGAAAAGAAATTTAAAGAAAAAACTTAGAAATAAAAAGAAATTATATGTATAATTGAAGTCTTAAAAAATGTAGGCAAGTAATAAGAAAAGACTTAAGAATTCAAGAAAAAAATAGAATAATCTTAAAATAATTCAAAACTAAAATGGAATAATTTTAAAAATTTAGGACAAAAAGATGTAAACTAAAAATAAAATTAAATAACAAAAGGATTTTAGTCCATATAAAATACCTTAATTAATATGGCACCTTCAATCAATAAAGCAGCCAACTTAGTCTTAAAAAATTCAAATACGATCAAATGTTTAATGGCATCTATCTATAACATGAAACCACAAATGAAGTAAAAAAAAAAAAAAACTACAAATAAAAAAAATTAAAATACCCTTAGCTAAATATGCAGAAATTTACTTTAATTTGCAAAAATAAAAAATAAACAATGAAAATGCCAAGTGTTATTAGGCAAGATTGATTGATAATCTCGATATTATTGCATCAATTAATGATTAAATCTAATAATCAGTCCCATTTATTTTTGTCAAGTTTGACTTCATTCTTGGATTATGAAATAAGGGAAAAAAGAAACATGTTAGTGATATATAATATTGAATGTGGCATGTTCATTGAATTAATTAATAACGATTTATTATGGTTAAATAGAAAAAAAGAAAAGGCTAAAATGATAAAATAATAATAGATTGGCGAAGAAATTCAACGGATGAGTGAGCTAGCGGAATTCAATTGAAATAGTGTTTTATTTTTGTCCTTTTCCAATTAACATACCGTTTTGGGCCATCAATGTGTGGTATCAATATTTATCTATTGTTTTTTTAAAATAAATATATATATATATATATATATATATATTTATCTATTTGTTTATTGTCAAAACGAGTTTTAACTTAATCGATATATCTCAAATCGAGAGGTTGTGAGTTCCGTCCCCATCTCACATGTTATATTAAAAAAATAACAAAACTTTGTAAATCTAAACATAACTCAATTGATTATTTGTTTGCACACTTTACAACCCCGACGTTACAAACTTTCATRAGGTATAATTAAGTTCCTAAATAGTTTTTTTGAAAATTAATTATTTTACCTATCTTTTATTTTGCTATGAAATTTCATCCAACTCAATACTCATCCCTTGTCTCTACCGCCCATGTAAATTTGGTATAATTCACATCAACATGGCTAATATACATCTATTTAGAGTCGGTGAACAATTAAAAATATATCCACGTTAAAATTCAAAATAATTATTTAAAATTAAACTCAAATATAGCACAACAAACAAATTAAGACGATGTGAGTTTAAATCCTCCTATCTAATACAAATTTCAAGAGGCATTTTCTAGAGAACTATGCCAATTTTGTCTCATCTCCCCAAAACATCTCTCTCATGCAGTTGTCTTTTTCTTTTAATTTTATTTCCTTTTCTTCTCTCAGCATTATGTTTACCCCTAAAGTTGGACAAGTTAATCCATTTTAATTTCATCCATTTCAATATATAACTTTTATAAGTGTTACTATTAGTCTTCAAAACTACAATTTTAAACATATATACGTGTAAATCTTACAAAACTCAATTAACAAAATTCTCAAAATTATGTAAAAAAATGCMAAACCCAATAATAAAAATACTCAAACCTAGCCACAAAATAGRGTAGATAAAAGAACACTTAAACTTGTAAAATAATGTCTATACCCAACTAATTAAARGCATTCATCACAAGTAGAAGAACCAATACCTGCAAAAATAGTTTCATCCAACCATATATAAAGACATCATAACTAGTGACAAATCTTAAAAAAAAAAAATTTAATTAATGGCTGGTATTAAGTGTACCACTTATTTAAATATACCGTCTAAATTGCAATATTTATTCAAATTCAGAGTTTAGATCGATAAAATTGAAATTTAAGATTAAAATTAGTTACAATAGGACTAAATTTAAGATATAAATGGAACCATTCCTCCCTTTTTTTCCCCTACCCAAACAATCCCTCCACTTTTTTTTTTTATTCTAACTCAAACTTTTAAATTTCTAGATGTGAAATCTAAAAACTAATTAAAAGTTGTAAGAAAGATGATATAAACAAAAAAATCTACATATGAGAAACAAACAATAAATTACTGAAACACCCACGTGACTCTTAGCTGTGAAAGATTGGAAATATCTTTTAGAAGGGATCAACTTTTCATTTCCCATTGTTTTTTAGCATAAGATGATAGGTGGTCCTAAAAAAAATACTTTAATCATTACTAAAGTAAATATTCATTAATTAATACTTAATATATGAGAGGGAAAAAAAAGCACATAAGTAGATCACTCAAATTTTTTAGCAAATAAAAATATGCCACGTCAAAAGTAAAAGCTTATACGATCGAATTTCTCCTCCTATTTCTTTGCGTATATTTTTCACGTGTGGATAAGGTTTATTTATTTATTTTTTTGTCTTCAGGAAGTAAAGAACTTGCACCTTCATAAAATATTTCAAATTACCATTATTGCATGCCCACATTCAATAAATAGGGAGTCTTTAGAGCGCAAAGAGAAGCATACCATTTCGAGAGGAAGAGCTAAGAAAAAGAGAGATGGAGGTAAAGAACAAGGTGGCTTTGATGGCGGTGCTGGTGGTGGCGATGATGCTTACGGATTCTTTAGCGCAGGGCGCCTCTCTCTCCATGGAACGTCGTCGGTCCGAGGAGAATGACGATAGCAACATTCGACTTGTCTCTGATAGTAGCAACGATCGATTGAGTTGCAAAGTACAAGAACGGTGATAGCTTGAGAAAAATGGTGAACGGTGCTCCGCCGCCGCCAGCCCCGACATGTCTTGGAGATTTCTGCGGTGGCGGACTACTCCCCTGCGATGAACCCTGCTTTTGCAACATTCCACAGGGTGCAGTAAGAGGATATTGTGTTAAATTCTAAGAGCAAATTGTGTTTAAATTCATGTCTTAATATGGCCTCTCATGTCCTTCACTACTACTACATTATTATGTATGCCTAACTATTTTACTTTTGTGTTATCAATAAATAAATTGAGGTCAGTGATAATTGATCTTCTCCTCGCATTCAAAAAGTTTATATAAAATATTAAATATTTAAGATTTTACAGATATTTTTTTAATTTCACAGGAATCGTAGCTGTGTAGCTAGCTTACACTATAGATTCTTATAATTGATACTCGTTTTTTTGGGTTAAATAACATAATGACCATCACAGGATCTTATAATGTCCAAGACTTTTGCTATTACACCATCGAAAAAACTTTTATAATTAAATATTTTAAAACTAAAAAAATCAAACTAAATCAAGCATGGCAAAAAATTTTGGTTCGATTTTTATGCCACATCTGATTTTAGAAAGTTGAAGAATGAAAGAAATTGTGGGTTCAGTTTCATCAATGTATTACAAAAATGAACATAGATAGAATCCAATTGAGAATATCAATTATGGAAAATATTTGGCTCTTTAATAGGAATGAAGAATTTTGTCCTACCACTATTAAATATTTGAGAGAAATGTAAAAATATAATTTTTTTTTGAAAAAATTAATGAGTTATCAACTTTTCATGAGAACAATATTTCGTCCTCGACTCAAGAATTTTCCATTAATTATTAGACAAAACTTAATTACCAACTGGTTAAGCACATGTCTCATGTGCCTTCGACCGAGCTTAGAATTTAAGCAATAATTTAAAATTCTTTGTTTTATTTGAAATGAGGAATATTTAAAAGGAAAGTACTTAATTTTGTTTGTTTGAATATTTTTTGAAAAGAAAAAGAAAATAAAGAATACTAATACAGAATTTGACCTTTTTTTTTTAATACAATACCATACTATGTGTGGTAAAAAATATGTGCCCTAACTAATTAAATTAAGTTAAAATTCAGGTTGGCATACCAAACTTTAATTAGATGAAACCACAGCATAGACTAGGGTAGAAAAAGTGGGATTGATCACATCGTTAGTTATCCAATAGAAATAAAAAGGATTATTAATACTATTTTGGTATTACCATACTATTTTTTCTCCTTATTTGGTCGTAGGCTCAAATCTTCATACCTCATATTTATTGTTTGAATAAAGTAGTTTGATAGTTTGGAAAATGAAGTATTTTTAAAAATTGGGGATAGAGGCCTGAGAAAGGCTAGACGCGTGTCAAGACGTCGTCGTAGGGACACTTGCCCTAGGTAGCAACATGTGAGTTTTGTCCTTAATTATTTAAAAAGAATTATTTTTTATATCAATTTTTATCTTAATCTTTGGAATAACAGAATCAAAAATTTCAAATATAATATAATAAATCTAATTTAAGTATCTATCTCTCCAATAAATTGTAGACCCCACAAAATTAATCTCTCTAAAACAATTAATAATTTACAAAATATTTTTAAAAGTTAAAATACATCCTTTGAAAATAGTTTTGGAATAACAAAATCATTCTTTTTAAATAGAAAAATATAATATACCAAATCTAATTTAATAATCTAATTCTTCAATTCTTTTTTTAAATATAGTTTACCACCTATTTTTCATATAAGTGTGGACCTCACAAATAAATTTCTCCAAAATAATTAAAATCAAAAAAATATTTTAAAAAAATTAAAGTATTATTACTATAAATAAATATTTAAAAGTTGAGAAGACCGACGGCTTACCAAAT
This sequence comes from Momordica charantia, assembly GCF_001995035.1. Next base: position 295,373 of record NW_019104520.1, on the reverse strand, counting down.
ATTAAAACAAATCTTAAAATCTTAAAATATTTTTCATAATAACATAAAAATAGTTTGATAAGTTAGTTAAGAATAATTAAATATGTCTCTTTAAAATTATATTGTTTATGAATTTTATTTAGACAGTATTAAAATCTTCTCAAGTGGTTTATTTTTTTTTGTAACATTTACTTTAAACATTTTGTAAATTATTAATTGTTTTAAAGAGATTAATTTGGTGGGGTCTAAAATTTATTTGAAAGATAGATAATTAAATTAGATTTATTATATTATATTTTAAGAAACAACTAATTATGATATACCAAAGCTATTTTTAAGGTTGGCAAAGATTAAAAACAATAATACAAAATAAAATATTGATGCATCCAAGTAAAAAAAAAAAAGAAAAAAGAAAAATAGAAAAGTTAAGACAAAACAAAAATTGATACTAAAATATATTATTATTATTATTATTTTTATTATTATATCTCGTAAAATTATAAAGGCATAATAGTAAAATATTATACTTTCTTTTCATTACAATGAATTTAGTTCCAATTAAAAATTTGAAATTATTTTCAATTTTTAGAATCTTGGAATATGATTTCATCTCTGACCAGTAAACGGAGCATTAGGGACCATATAAAAGAGGCAGCACAAGGGAGGGACCAAAGAGGAGGAAAGAGAGAGGATGACTGGACCATTTACAAGTACTCTAAGTGAATTAAAACTCGAAATAAATGAATTTGGTGTTTGTATTACTACTAACCTTCTACTTCTCGCTTGTGACGAGACAAGACAAGTTCTCGTCTTCACGGAGTCTATTTATTAGTGATTGTGAATCTCTCAATAATTTCGATTAAAGAAATAATAATAATTTCGAATTATTCCGAATCCAAAGCCTTGCGTCAATGTTCTTTGAGATTCAAGATTTTTACCTCTTCTAAATGTGTTGACAAGATTTAACCAAGATCTGGATACAAAATTTTAGGAATGAAGAGTTTGAATGTATATCCAAACTTAAATGGAATGTTACATTTTCTTAATAACCAAACCAAAAAATATATACAATAAGCAAAGTTGACAATAAGCTAAAAGCTCGTATGGTAACATTTTCAATTTTTAGTTTTATTTTTTTAAAGAATGTTTTTTTTTTCTATTGTTTAAAAGGTTAGAGAGTTGAAGAGACAAGCTAGAAAGATAAAAATTTAAGTGGAGCAAAGATAACAACGAGGTTGAGGTAGGAGACGAGTATCTGAACACTCTTCCTCACTAAGACCCAACAAGTGGAAATCAATATAAAATGGGAAGGAAACGACTACGCATGGTCGCTCTGATACCATATTAAGGAGGAATAAACCACTACTCAACCAAAAAATTTTAACTTATAGATTCAGTAAATTTAATTCATTTATGAGTATCTCAACACCAACGGCTAGTTTCTTGGGCCATTATGTTTGATATTTTCCCATATCTGTAAGCAACTTTAAAGGAAAGATGCTATAATTTTATGGTGCTAGCCGTTGGCCTCCTTTTTTTTCATACTTATTTTATCTCCAGTGTGGTACTTAGCCTAGTTGGTCTCAATAAGTACAACTTTTAAAATGTTAGAAATGAAACCAAATGATATAACCAATCCAATCATGCAATGAAAATAAATTAAAATGTAACCGCCCTCTCTCTCGAGCGAGAACCAAACCCATGGATCCTCGTTTTTAAAGGTTAGAAAGCCACGATATTCTATATATCCTCTTTACTGGTTTGGATCCAACCAGTTATATTTTTCCAAAATTGAAGATGATAGAAAAGAAAAACCAGTACACGAAACTAAGCTCCACTAGCTTTATTGATAAACAAGAAACAAACTCGTGAAAAAGGATACACAGAAGACGACCCAATTAGTTGAGGTCCACGTTATTTATTGTTACAAGGACAAAGGATCGACATACCTAGAGCGCACACAAAACACAAAAGAAAAGGATTGTAGTGGAGGATAAAATGAAGGTCAAACACATACTCCTGCAACAATACCAACTGGAAGGCAAAAGCAGCCAGCATCGCAAGGGTCAGAGCCAAGGATGTTGCATGACTTTCCAGCGCATCCAAGCGCCGAATTGTGTTTCAGCATTTTTCTCCATCCACCATTTGAATTGATCTTCAAGTACTTCACACCTTCATTATTTGTGTTGTCCGGGACAAGCTGGATCACCATCGTATTTTCATTTTCAACAATGGCCAACGCCGATCGGGCGGAACAACTGATAAACACCAGCGCCACCAACACCATCATCATCGCCGCCATCTTCTTACCCACCATCTCTCTCCCTTGATCTTAATTAATTACGCAGCTTGTTCTTATTATTGTGTATCCATCGAGAACTTATCTCTATTTATAATCTGTATTTGACAAACACCTGTACTTGTTCAAATCTTTCTTTCACCATCTTCTTCTTACTCTTCAAACACTTGTGTGTGTGTGTGCTGTGTTGTTATTTTTGTTATTTGTAATTTGGGAGCTTCCACTGCTTATTTAATATATATATATATTGGCTGCCGGTGGCGGTATTGTTTGTTTGATGTTGAAGGTGTGGTTGAGACTTGACCTTGAGAGAGAGATGCTGGTGTGGAAGAATTGTGTGTTCCACTGCCACACACGTAAAGTAGAACTAATTTTGAAGATTTGTACATGTTCTTCTTCTTTAATTTCTTATTTGAGAATGTTTGGGGAAGAGAATACCCTGGACACGTGGAGGATCCCTATTGGTGCTCCAAGATGACTCATGAGTCATGCCTAGCTCGGACGGCCGAGATCACCACCACTAACGTTGACAGATGCTAAGTATGAGGACCGAGGTGAACCTGGCCGAGGTCCGACCTACTGGGAAGCTCTGTGGGGGCCGATGTGAGCTACTGTCAGCGACGTGATTATCAGGTGTAACCGTCGGTCCCGAGATTACCGGGTGTAATCGACGGTCCCGAAATTACCGGGTGTAACCATCGCGAGATTAGCGGGACTACCACCCATAAGTAGAGGACCTCACTCCGCGATCAGGTACGATGATTTCTGACCTCGAATTAAACTGGGAATCCGACCTATACTGACTTGATCGTCGGAGTGCTCACCTTTTTGTGCAGGTCCGCCCAAGTATTCAGATCGGTCCGGAGGCCGAGTTCGAGCTGCAATCTGAAATACACTGTTGTGCATATCCTTGCATAAA
>NW_019104520.1:261779-286047 GCF_001995035.1 Momordica charantia | reverse complement strand
GAATCCGACCTGTACTGACTTGATCGTCGGAGTGCTCACCTTTTTGTGCAGGTCCGCCCAAGTATTCAGATCGGTCCGGAGGCCGAGTTCGAGCTGCAATCTGAAATACACTGTTGTGCATATCCTTGCATAAACAGAGAGCTTCCCCTGCCACCCCTCGTGAACACTTTTAAGATTCTAAATATTGCAAAGATTTTAATCCATTTTAGTCTTTGGACCGTTGCTACAAGTTTGTAGCTTTTCATGACAGTTACAAATAATAAAAAATTTGGAAAAAAACTGTCATAAATTCTCTTGATGCCAATTCGGGTCGGCATGACTATTTATATCAAACTCATTTTAATCAATGTCATGAGTCTGCTATTGACTATTTATAAAGAATTTCAAATATTTTGAACTCAAACAATGTTTGGCGTTTGCTAGATGTAACGTTCCAAATACTAGACCCTAATAATAATAATTATTATATATATATATGTGTGTGTTAAAAGAGTTTTTAAATAGTTAGCAATTCGGATTAAAATGATTCTTTTGACCTGATTTTAAAAACTAAAACAAAATATTCTAAATAGCCAGGTTTATTTGCCGCAATTATTTTTGTTAGTACAGTATGTGAGAGCTATATTCTAAATAGCTAGGATTGAACTCGCAACTTCTTGATCAGAGATATATGTAAGTTACGCTCATTTGGGCTCCAACAACTAATTATGTAGCCTATTAGTTTTGTTTATATAACTTTTTTTTTTGCCAGTTTGTTGCAAAATAACGGCTCTCATTAATTAATCTATCTAATATATTTTCGAAAAGTGAGATGCATGATGAAATTTAGAAAGGACTAAACAAAATCATTTCAATTTAGTATGAATATCTTTCTTATAGTTATTTATTTATTTTAGGAAAAAACTTATCTCCTTAAAGCTGATAAGGAATGAGTCCTAACACCATCAAATATTTGATAAATTATTATTTTTATATTTCTCTCTCTTAGAATGGTCAAATATTTAATGACATTACAGAGGAAGATCTCCGCCAAGTTTCATTTTATTCTATTCATGCTTTAACGATGATTTGAACTTTCGACATTTTAATCTAAAATATATACCTAATAAATTAAGTAATGTTCAAGTTGTTGGGATTATGGAGCCAAAATAGAAAACCTATATATCCTATGAAGAAAAAGATTTTTCAACACTATTACCAATTTCTACCGGGAGTAGGATATTGTTGTCTTATTAGGATTACAATATTGTTTTCCTATAAGAATTAGGGTATTTGGTCTCTTATAAATAGAGCCTTTATGTTAAGGTTTCATTTRTACGTAATCCAAATGAAAGAGACTTGAGTGGTTGTGGGCAGTGTTGAAAAGGATTCTGTATCCAGTGGGTTTAGTGAATGTTTTTCATTTCTGTACCCAAGTATATTGTGTTATAATAGTTAGAAGCTAGAGGGCTTTTGTTGGGACCTCGGGATATTTTTTAGGAGAGTTTTGTATTCTAATCCTTAAACAATTATTAGTGGATTACCCATATCTGAGTGGAAGACTGGACGTAACCCTTAGTGGTGAACCAGTATAATTCGCTGTGTCGTTATTCTTGTGCTTTTACAGTTTTCTTCCTATTTTCATATATTTTGGTTGTGTTTGGATATTTTTGTGGAAGGGGAAATTATTCAGGGTCTTCAATTTCCCAACAAGTGGTATCAGAGCTGTAAGGTTGCAGCATCATGGGTGACAGATATCAAGCACACCATTATTATGAAGGGGTCCTGAAGTTTAATGAGGAGAATTTCAGTTTTTGGAAGATACAGGTAAAAGATCTTCTTACATGCAAGAAAATACACAAGACTTTAGGGGAGAGACCAGGGATGCCGGACAAGGATTGGAATGAGATGGATGAGCAGGCCATTGCCAACATTAGAATGGCGTTATCAATGAATATTTGTAGTTTCGTGGCGAAAGAGACTACAACGAAAGATTTGTTAAAGGCCTTGCAAGACAGGTATGAAAAACCTTCTGCTAATACAAAAATACTTCTATGGACAAAGTATATTAATATCCACATGGAGGAGGGAACCTCGATGAATTCCAACATTAATGAACTCACCAATATCTTGAACAAGTTAGAAGGGATGGGTGTCAAGATTGACGATGAGGTGAAAGCTATGAGGCTGTTGACGTCTTTGCCTGATAGTTGGAAGACGATGAAGACCGCGATGTCGAATTCGCTAGGGGAAAATAGCTTGAAATTTACAACTATTTGTGATGCTGCCATATTTGAGGAAGCCTGGAGAAAATTAGGGAAAATGTCTGCATCTACTTCGGGGGCAGAAACCGGGGTTGAATCAGCTTTGGTAGCTCAGAACAAAGGGAAGGCAAAGATGAATTACAATGGGAAACAACAGCAGAGATATAGTAGGAGTAGTGTGAGTTCCAATGGAGAAGTAGAGTGTTATTACTGCCACAAGAAGGGACACGTTAAACGCTTTTTTAGGAAGTTTAAAGAAGATCTTGAAAAGAGGAATACTACTGCAAATGTTGTAAGAAAAGAAGAACAGATTGAGGAGTTTCTAGCTTGTGTTTAGAGGAACATATCTGTAGACCAGTGGGTTGTGGACACTGCAGCATCAGCGTACGTTGCTTCAGATAGACGTTGGTTCTCATCTCTTACTGCAAGTGATTATGGCTCAATGAGGATGRGGAATGTGAGTATCTTTAAGGTGAGAGGAATTTGAGATGTTTGTTTGAAGACAGGCGAAGGGGCCGAGTTGGTGCTACAAGGCGTTAGGTATACTCCTAGCTTCAGATTTAATTTGTTATCCGTATGGAAGCTAGATGATGATAGCTACAACAATGAGTTTAGTGAGGGTTGCTGGAAGCTCAGGAGGGAATCCAGGGTGGTGACAACAGGCCACGAAAGATCTTCTGTTTGTGTGTCAGAGTTTGGGGTTGCCAAGGGTTCACTGAGACAAACTATGCATAGAGTAGCTACAGATGGTTCAGAGCGAGACCTYAGAGGACCAGCAACAATGATGGCCAGAACAGATAAGAAGAATCTGCCATCAGCGCAAGTTAAACGGTTGAGAAGTACAGAAAAAGGAAACGAGAATTTGATAGGTCATCGAGTTCATACCTCAGCTGTCAGACGTTCAGACGAGTTGATGAAAGCGCATAGGCGAATTAGTGCATTGTAGGGTACGAGTTCTGTTTCTAGTGTGGCGACAGACTTGGGTAGGAGCGCCAAGTCATAAGGGGAATCTTCCTTCAGAGGTCGTTGGGTTTGATCGAGAAAGGAAGCGATGGGGACTACTTAGATCAAGTGGGAGCACGTGTCTATGTGTCTAAGTCTGGGGGACAAGACCACGTAGAGCTGCCTAGTCTCGGGGCAGAGTCCGACGATGCTTGGGTAGGGCTAAGCAGTATTGATCAGTTCGTTGATGAAGGAGTCAGAACTGTGCCTTGACAGATGGTGTCAAGATGATGAAACACTGTTGATGTAGTGAGAGGTAGAGAATTGTTGTTTTGTCTCCAAGTGGGAGATTGTTGGGATTATGGAGCCAAAATAGGAAACTCATATCCTATGAAGAAAATGATTTTTCAACACTATTACCAATTCCTACCGGGAGTAGGATATTGTTGTCTTATAAGGATTACAATATTGTTTTCCTAGAAGAATGGCCAAGGTACCATTTGACTTCTTCCGCTCGGATCTACATCAAGAGGTTAAACACACCTGTTCGGGCCCGAACCCAACATCCACCCTCTTCTGTTGATTAACAATTGTTGGGCCTTGCAACTCTGAATTAGGGCAAGTAGGGGCAAGTAACATACTTGAGACTCACTATTTTTCAACTCTCTTTGTTAACTTAGCATCGGAGCCCGATTAAGGTCACACCGGTTTGGTTTTGCAGGTATCAGTTCCCGTATCATCGAGTTGGGTGTGTGCGAGGAGGAAAACTGGAAGGTCGAAATCCATACATCAACAGTATATATCTCCGTGACTTCGATCGCCCACCCCAAATTCAAATTTACATTATTATTTTATTAATATATTTGAAAACGTTGGTGAATATATGTTACACAATTTGATGTTAATTGATACATTTCTCTCACCAAAAGATCATGAGTTCAAATCTCCCACCCCAGAAGCTCGAACACAATTCTTCAAAAACTCCTTTGGCTTTACGTGTGTGGTAGTGGAACAACACACAATTCTTCCCCACCAAAATCTCTCTAAAGTCTCAATTCTCAACCACACCGGCCTTCAAGATCAAACAAACAATACCGCCATCGGCAGCCAATATATATATATGTGTATTAAATAACGAGTGGCAGTGGAGGAAGCTCCCAAATAACAAATAACAAAAATAACAACGCTACACACAAGTGTTTGAAGAGCAAGAAGAAGACGATGAAACAAAGATCGAAGAAAAGTGGTGAGCTGGCGACGGCGACGACGCACAGGTCTTCATGAAACATACGTGTCCGACACCACACCAACACACACATTATAAATACTGCAAATTAAGTTCTCCATCGGTACACAAAAAAGAAACGTATTTGAGAGAATTAAAAGAAGCAAAGAGAATAATGGAGGGCAAGAAGATGAGGGTGATGATGGTGTTAGTGGCAGTACTGGTAGTGTTCATGAGTTGCTGTTGTGGCCAATTATCGGCCTTGGCCACTGAAAATATGGTGATCGAATTTGTTTCTTCTGATGACAAAAATGGAGTAGTTGGGGAATACTTGAAGAATTCAAATAATGGTGGATGGAGAAAAATGCTGAAACACAATTCAGCCCTTGGATGTGCTGGAAAGGCATGCAACCTCCTTGGCCTCACTTGCGATGCTGGTTGCTTTTGCCGTCCAGATGGTGTTGGTATTGTTGCAGGAGTATGTGTTTGACCTTCATCGAGCTCCTCCATTTTACCCTCCACTACTACAATCCTTGCATCTTCTTTTGGCAATTTCTTTTGTGTGGTCTAGCTATGTCGATCCATTGTCCTTGTAACAATATAAATAACGTGGACCTCAACTAATTGGGTCGTCTCGTCTATGTATCCTTGTTCAGGAGCTTGTTTGTTGTTTATCAATAAAGCGGAGGTTAGTTTGGTGTGGTTTTTCTTGGATTTTGTATTATGTCTTCGATTGTTTGGATCTTTGAACCAGTAAAAAAGACATCGAGTGTTTCTCTAGAGGGTTGGTCGGTTTGGTTCTCCGAGAGATGACCGTTGCATTAAAATAACCAAACAATAGTCTTGGGGTTGGAAGAGCTTGGAACGACTTCGTCCATGTACTTTCAAATTTGAAGCAATTTGGTCCTCAAACTATAATATGTAACAATTTAGTCTCAATAGTTTTACATTTATAACGGTTTAGTCCCTATCGTGAATTTTTTTTATTAAATTTCTTATATATTTAGATTCGATAAACCAATAAAGGACCAAATTGTTTTAATAAATTACAAAAATTAAATAGTTATGCGACAAAAATCGATACTTAATTTTGACAAAAATTTCACCACTAAATTGTTGTAAATTTTAAACTATAGGGACTAAATTGTTACCTACTTACAAAAAACTAAATCGTTTCTTTAGAAAAATATAGGTATCAAATGTTTTTTTAACCTATATATTTAGATTGATTCCTTAATTTGAAAGTTGCAGTGGATGGAGCCCCCACATTAAATAAAAACACAAAAATTCTTGATCAAGAGGTGGACCTGCATGAGTATGTTAATTAAAAGCAGTTGAATTAGTCATAAATTTGTTTTGGTTAGTTATGTTCTTGTTTAAAATAGGAAGGTTGTTTTGTTTTTATAATTCTCTATATATACCCAAACCCATATTTGTTTCTCTGGTACTGAACTCAATTTGCCAAAGAGATCAATGGAGGGTAAGAAGTTGGCGTTCATGGTGTTGGTGGCACTGGTGTTTATCATCACTTCTTCCGCACAATCAGTCGTCTTTGACATCGAAAATCAAAATCTCGTCGCTGATCATGAAATTAGTGAGTTGAATGATATTAATTCTTACCTTTTAATGTCGATTCTCAACCGATATCGTATGTCAAAATTTCGAAACACCCGAAATTTATAAATGGCGAACTGACATCAAAGATTTCAATTGTTGCAGTGAATGAATGGAGAAAAATGTTAAAAGGTGGCCTGCAGGGAACATGTCGTGGGAAACCCTGCAACGACTCCACTCATTGCGGTGCTGCATGCCAATGCTTTCAATTTGATCATTTTACATTTCCAGCTGAACCTTTTACGGGAACATGCCTTCCTCGTTAGAATCAAATGATAAGTAATATATAGGAAGGTAATTAATTTTATCTTTTATGCAAGACTCAGTTTGAATAAAGTGGAGGTTAGTGTGATTTTTCTTTCTTAAATAATATCATTTGATTTCATTTAAGAAGTTTAATATGCTGAGGTCAATTCTTTCCATCTTTGCGTGATTATTAGCTTCCTCGTGTAAGTATTAGTATTTTAATTAGGAAGTGATTCACGGCAAGAAAAATGAGGTTTTTTTTCCGACACAAACCGCAGTCGTCCAGACTTTTAGTCGGAAAAGATATACATCTCGATTATTTTTTTATAAACAATCGGCGATATTGATTTAATTTTTTTTTTTACCAAATTGAAAAAAAAAACCCTAAAAACTAGGAGTCATTGAATTATTTAACACCAAAATGAATAATTGAGGTATGAAAAGAAAGAAAAATAAAAAACTATATATATTAGATCCTTCCTAATAATATGTCAACTTGAACCTAATTAAGCTCGTTAAGCATTTATCTCCCATTAGAAAATTATGAATTCGAATTTCCACCTCACAATATACCAACAGAAAGATTCCTCCCCTGAGTGGCAGTGGTGGTTCCACCGTATAGTTCCCTCTGAAGAAAATTTGCATGGGGGCAGTGGAAGCTCCAAAATAACAAATGAAAAACAACACGTACAATTTTTCCAAAACTTCCTCTACGTGTGGCAGTGGAACGCACAATTCTTCTACACATGGAGTTGCGAGGCTATTATAAATGGAGGGTATAGTAGAGGGAAGCAAGAACAGTTCATTCGAAAGAAAGAAAGAAAGAGAATAGCCATGGCGGTTGCGATAGCGATGGAGGGGAAGAAATTAAGTGTGATGGTAGCGGTGATCATTGCTATGATGATGATATTTACTGTGTCTTTAGCACAATCCGCTTCGTCTTCTGAAAACGCAAGGATTGAACTGGTGTCTGATGCGCCAAAGTATTTAAATGGAATGGGCACCAGAAAAATGATGAAGGGTGCCGACAATTGGGATGGATGCAGCGGTACTACATGCTTTTTTCTCCCATGCAATCCAGGATGCACTTGTGTTAGTCAACAAGTCGTCCTTAGTTTATGTTATGCTAATCAACTCTAAACTCAACTCATATCTATAATATCCTTTCCATTCCATCGATCGCTTCTCCCTCTAGTCTTTTATGTTTTAAGCTACGTGTAAGAGTTGTCAACTTAAGTATTCAATAAAGCATCTCGAAATTTTAGTTATTTCACTCTTGTTTTCCATTTTTTTTATATCTGTGAGTATCTGAGTCAATTTGTACGTATTTCTACAACATTTAATATCATGAAATACATAGTAAGTAATTCTTAAAGTTTGTGGTCATCATGCAGTTTTCCTCTCAATTGACCCTAATCTAGCCTTTTGGACCAATGACGTTAGTTCTTTCACTTACTAATTGATTTGTTCAATTTTTTTTATTTTCTCGTATTTAAATATACTGGCACATGGTTTTGATTGCCTGATTGTATTAAAATTTGGTTGTTTTCATTTTTAAGTGTAAAACTTTTAAATAGTAGAAATTAAATAATCTCTTGGATAAAACATTAATTTATCCCAAATTGATGTTGCAATTAAAACAAACTGTATAGTTATAAACAAGAGTAGAGGCCAAAATGGAGAATACGTTGAATTTTCAGTACATTATTCAAATAATTTTCATCACTAATATACAAGCTCGATCACCATATATATTAATGATCAAGCTCAAAAAAAAAAAAATAATAATAATAATAAATTTAAATTTTAAAAAAATATACGGGTCTTGTTTTTTCCTCCAACCAAAAGTAATTATATGGCAAATTCACATGTATAAATGTATTTTATAAGAAGGGATTGGAGTTTCCAGTTTCATCTTATTGCTTTAAAATATTAAATCTGTACTCAATAATGTTGTTAAAATGGAATGGTGAAATGAGCGCACACGGCATACCGTTTAGAATGTGACATTTATTTTTTGAATAGCTTAGATTATATTTACTTCCAAAAAGTTATATTCAATTTGAACTAAACTAACGATTTAGTCCCTAAACTTTGAAAAGTAATAACAATTTAGTCCATATAGTTAAAAACAAGATTAGATTTGGAAATTAAGAGACTGTTTGATAACGTTCCTGCTTTTTGGGAACATTCTCACAATTGTATAGAAATTTTGAAACAGCTAAAATTAGTTTCTCCTGTTCTCATTTCCAACTTGTTCCAAAACATAAATAAAAATATTATTTTATCATATACTTGAATCTTAGAGGTTGGAACTATGCAAGACATTTTTCTTCGTTAAAAATAAAGATTTAGAAACAAAAAATATAAATGTTACTAAACGAACCCTGAGTGATCAATTATACGAATTGGTTTAATCATGGGTGAGTCCAAACTTGAACCGAATTTGAAATTAACAACAAAAATATATATAATTATGAAGTGACTAAAAAAAAAAAGGTAAAGAAATAGAAATCAGATTCCTTGGTTAAGGTGGGAGTGGGAGTGGCAGTGAAAGCTCCCAAAGAACAAATAACAAAAATAACAACACACTAAGTGTTGAAGAGCTACGACGAGTACAGGTGGCAGAGTAAGAAGATGAAACAAATATTTGAAGATGTGGTGGTCGGCGACCGCGACGGGGACAACACATGTTGGGATTATTTATTGGGCCAATAAATAACAAAACCCATTATAAGGTTTTTAAACCTAGCCGTGAAGAAAAAAAAATCAGCAGCCGAGAAGAAAAAAATAAGAAGGAAGTGACGGCTGGTGGTTTATTTTTTGGGTGGCAGTAGCTTGTTGGCGGAGAAGAAAAAATGAGAACAAGAGTTTGTAGAGTATCGTCGGCAGCCCGTTCTCTTGAGGTTAGTGAGGTTTTTCATTCTGTATTCCTAAGTAGTTATTGTCGTAGTGCTTAGAACCTAGGTGATCATTGTTGTGGCATCTAGAGAGAGCTTTGTAGAGCATTTGTGAGGCTCATTGCATTTATCCCAAAATCATAGTAGAACCCGTTATTGCAGGACGTAGCCCATAGTTGGGGTGAACCAGTATAAATTGCTTGTGTCATTTTCTGTGCTTTTCCTATTTTTCTTAGTATTTTGTGTGACTTAGTTTTTATTGACGAACCGTGGAAGGTGAAAATATTATTGGTGAGTAAATTTTCCCAACAAGTGGTATCAGAGACAGGTTGCAGAGTCATGGGAGACAAATATCAAACACACCATTACTATGAAGGGTTCTGAAGTTCAGTGGAGAAAATTTCAATTTTTGGAAAATGCAAGTAAAAGATCTTCTTACGTGCAAGAAGATACACAAGACTTTGGGGGAGAGACCAGCGGATATGACACACAAAGCTTGGAATGAGATGGATTAGCAGGCCGTTGCAAATATCAGAATGACACTAGCAATGTGGGTATGTAGTCTCGTGGCGAAAGAGACGACTGCAAAAGAGTTGTTGAAGGCTTTGCAAGATAGGTATGAAAAACCTTCTACCAATACAAAAATACTTCTATGGACGAAGTATTTTAACATCCACATGGAGGAGGGAACGGTGAATTCCCACATTAATGAGCTTACTGATATCTTGAACAAATTAGAAGGGATGGGTGTCAAGATTGAGGAATAGATGAAGGCTATGAGGTTGTTGACATCTTTGCCTGACAGTTGGGAGACGATGAAGACCGCGGTGTCGAATTCGCTAGGAGAAAATAGCTTGAAATTTTCAGGTATTTGTGATGCCGCCTTATCTGAGGAAGCCAGAGAAAAATAGGGAAAATGTCTGCAACTACTTCAGAGGCAGAAAACGAGGTTGAATCAGCTTTGATAACTCAGTTTAAGGGGAAGGGCAAGATGAAGTACAACAGGAAGCAGCAACATAGGAATAATAGGGGTAGTTGGAGTTCCAATGGAGAAATTGAATGTTTTTACTGCCATAAGAAGGGTCACTTCAAAAAACACTATAGGAAGCTTAAAGAGGATCAGGAGAATGAGGACACTCTAAATGACGTGTCAGCGGAGGTGTTAGCTTGTATTGAGGGTAACATAACACCTATAGACCGGTCATCAGAGTGGGTAGTGGACAGTACAGMTTTGGTGCATGTAGCTTCAGATAGGAGTTGGTTCACATCCTTCACTGCAGGAAATTATGGCGCGGTGAGAATGAGAAACGGGAGACTCTCCAAGATCACAGGACTTGGAGATRTTCATCTGAGGACTGACAGTGGGATCGAGTTAATACTGCATGATGTGAGGTATGTACCCAGTTTCATGATGAATTTGATATCAGCGGGGAAGCTGGATGACGAAGGCTACAGAAGTGAGTTTGCAGAGAATAGATGAAAACTCATGAGGGGATCCGAGATAGTGGTTGTTGGCCATAAAAAAGCTTCAGTGTATGTGTTGAGGTTTAATGTTGCCAGAGGATCAGAGAGACAGGTTATGCACAGGGCTGCAGATAGTTCAGAGGGAGACTTGAAAGAACTAGCAGCATTGACAGTCGGAACAGATCAGAAGAATCTACCCTTAGTTCAAGTACAACAGCTGGGAAGTAGAGGAAAGGTAAAGTGGAACAGCTCAGTGAGACGTTCAACAGAATGTCAGTTTCGAGCCCCAGTTGTCAGACGGATTAGCGAGCTGATGAAGTCGCGTAGGCGAAAAGGTGCATTGAGAAAGACTACAGTAGGTACTGAGGTCAATGTTGAAGTCTCTAAAGTGGCAACGGACTTGGGTGGGAGTGCCAAGTCAATCAGTGAAAAAGCTTTCCTTCAAGAGTCGTTGGGTKCGAGCGAAGAAGGAAGCGTTGGGGACCACTTAGTTCGAGTGGGAGCACGTGACTGTGTCTCTAACGTCTGGGAGACAAGACCACGTAGGATTGTTCAGTTTCAGAGCAATCACAGATGAAGCCTTGGTTGGTGCCAAAAAGAAGTTAGAAACTCTTGGTGCAGTAGGAGTTGAGCCTTGGTTGGTGCCAAGAGGATGTTGATCAGTCAGAATATGTTGGTGCAGTCAGAACTGAGTCATGAGGGACAATGTTGTCGCAGTGGGAGACGATATTGTTATTTTGTCTCCAAGTGGGAGATTGTTAGGATTATTTGGAGTCAAAATAAAAGAAAGAAAAGAAATAACCTTTGCTAGTTATTGGCCCAATAAATAACAAAGCCCATTATAAGGTTTTTAAACCTAGCCGTGAAGACAAAAAAAAATAAAACAAGTAGTCGAAGAGAAGAAAAAACTAAGAAGACAGTGGCGGCTGGTGGTTTATTTTTTGGGTGGCTGTAGCTTGTTGGCAGAGAAGAAAAAAGGAGAACAAAGGTTTGTAGAGCATCGTTGGCAGCCCGTTGAGGTTAGTGAGGTTTTTCATTATATATTCCTAAGTAGCTATTGTCGTAGTGCTTAGAAGCTAGGTGGCTATTGTTGTGACATCTAGAGAGAGCTTTGTAGAACATTTGTAAGGCTCATTGTATTTATCCCAAAATCATAGTAGAACTCATTGTTGTGGAAGACTAGACGTAGCCCATAGTTGGGGTGAACCAGTATAAATTCTTTGTGTCGTTTTCTGTGCCCTCCCTATTTTTCTTAGTATTTACGTGTTTGACTTAGTTTTCATTGACGAACTGTGGAAGGGGAAAATATTATTGGTGAGTAAATTTTCCCAACAACACACAGCTTCGACAAATACACGTGTCCGACACACACATTATAAATAGTGGAAGTTTGATAATTGGGTAGACAAAAGCCATCGACAATGAAAATATGGTGATCCAACAGTTCATCTCTAATGAGAGAAACCAAGTTGAGGAATACTTGAACTGTGGATAAAAATATGGTGATCCAGCCGTTCATCTATGTAAGAAAGTCAAGCATAGAGTATTCTAGGGTGACAGTATGAAAGGGAAAAATATTTTCATGAAAAATAACATCTTTGGTCATGAAAATACTTCTATTGACAACGTCAAAAAGTTTATATGCTTTCCTATCAGAAGGGTATCGATCCTAATTAAGAAAACAACAATTTTGTGTGTTTAGAAGGAAGAGTGGAAGCAAAGACAACCAAATACGTACCCTTGGAGAATCATAATCAAGTGCAACTTTATTTAGTAAAGCAAAGTGAGTACAACACTTCAATAGAGGAGAGATGGTGTTCGACTGATAAAAAATGAATGCAGTGAGTATACATTTGTTCCAGAAGCGAAGAGGTACATGAGACTAGAAATAAAGAGCTCTAGCAACATTCAAGAGATGTTGGTGTTTTCTTTCAACGATAGAGTTTTGTTCAGGATGTTCAACATGGGAGAATAGATGAATAACACCTTCATTCTTAAAAAAATCCTCACGTCTTCAGAAGTTGAAAAAATTGGGGAATAATAGACAGCACATCAGATTTACGACCTAACATATATATCCAAGTATAGCGTGTGCAATCGTCTACAACAGTCAAAAAATATTTATAATTAGAATATGAAGTAATAGCAAGAGGGCCCCAAATATCAAAACATGTACAAGATCAAAAGCAGACTCAGAAAATCTATTATAACTAATAAAAGATAAACGCCTTTGTTTAACAAGTGGACAAACATCATAATGATTAGGTGTAGTTTGCTTTAAAGAATCGATAGATATGAAATCTTTTAAAGCATGTAATCTAGTAAGAGATGCGTGTCAAGTCTGGCATGCCAAAATTAATGGCAGTAGAGCTAGCCGCAGCAAAAATTGAGTTTGCTAAAAAAGAAACAATAGTAGGTTCCTCGAGATATAAAGACCCTCGTGTTAGCTACCCTTGCCAATAATCTTCAAAGTAGATTTGTCTTGAATTTCATAATATAATTAGCAAAAAAAAATTGTACTTCCATGGTAAGAGTACTAATGGACAACAAATTATATTAGAATTCAGGCACACACAGGACATTTTGAAGGACTACTGATCCGAGGATAACTATGGTTCCAATGTAGTGAACAGATATGGTGTGATTTGTTGGGTAAAATAACCACCGTAGAGATTAGTTCCATAGAAGAAAAGAAATCCTTAGAATGACAAATGTGCATTGAGGCACCAGAGTCCAAAATCCATCTGGTATAATATGAAGATGGAAAAGAAATATTTGGACATGTACCTGCAATATACGAAGAAGAAGGCGTCAGATCTATAGCAACATTATTCTTCGTAGCAGAAAGTTGAGATTGTAGGAGATTCTGACACTACATAAGTCGATCAACATGAGGAGAAGTAGAAACCACCGAATTATTAGATGAACTCACAGGAGAAGCGGCAATGGTCACGGCTCCTTGTCCAGAGAAATTGATGAATTAGAAGCTAAGTTTGGAGAAATAGCTCTGTCTGTAACCAGATGGATAGTCATGGAGTTTGTAACACCGATCGACGGTGTGACCTTGAAGACCACAACTAGTGCATATAGGTCGCTCTCTGTGTTGGTGAGAGAGGAATTAGAAGCAGATGCATTAAGTTGACGAGTACTCTATTGAACAGCAAGGCAAAGAGCGGGGGAAGGAGATGAAAAAATAGGGATGGCGCGTTGTTGATCTTCCTGAGAAATTAATGAAAATGCCTTGTTGATGGAAGGCGGTGGATCCATGAGCAAAGTTTGCGCACGAGTTGATGCACAAATTTTTTTAAGGGTGTCTTTTTGTTTATGAATAAATAAAGGGAGGTAAATTTATTTTACTACAAAATGTGGGGGGAGAGATTGAACTAAAACTTCTTGATTTAATATATATGCCAATTACGATTGAGTTAGGCACATTTTGATATGCGTGATCAATTTAATCCTAAGAAAACTAAGAGAATTATAACAACTTTACACAAAAGTGTGGGTAGTGCATAGTTAAATTACCATTAATACCTTAACTTCAAACTAATATGACTTTAATGTATACTTAAAAATCTATAAACTACCATTAATACCTTCATTTTGATGTAAATATTAAATATTATTGTATGAAAAGGCAAATGATAAAATTGAATTGCAAGAGGAAAATGAAACAAATATTTGAAGACGAGATCTCCATGGGGGACAAAGATTAAAAATAAATTATAMAAATAATGTTAGTTTAGAAATGACTACAAAATAAATGTAATTTAAATAAATAAATTCTTTAAAAAGATAAAAGTCAAAACTCGCATACAATGCCTGAGATTTTTACCAATCCGACCACTGAATAGATAATTTTATTTTTAAATTTAAAAATGTTTAAGATATTTATCATGTTCCATCTGTGTCTAAATATAAATTGATTTCTTCTATTCACATTAAAAAAGTCACAAACTTCATTTCACTTGATTCAACATGAATTTCTTTTTCTTCAAAATATAGTCTTAGCCCCTAATATCTTCACCCTCAATTTCTAATTTAATATCTAAAATCTAAAAAAAGATAAAGAAAGGGTTCGATTTTAGCCCTTCAAGTGTTTGATAAAGTTCCAAGTTGAGACAATATTGGAAAAGCTTTTAACAAAAAATTAAAGTATCCTAATTTCTTCTCCGGTATGACATTTTTTTTAGTTTGAATACTCCAAATTTTGAACCAAAAGAAAGTACTTTAGATTTTCGGAAGAGACTTTCTTTAAATTCCTAACGTATTATGTTTACCGTCTTCTCTAACTATCGAACACGTTTATCCTTAATTTTCTCCATTTTTATGGGRGTGGAATATAAAATTTTCATATCTCCATCTATGTACAATGAACTTACTTTTTTCTATCAAAATTAGTAATAAAAAATTAGTTGGTATATTCCAAGGTTCGAAATGTCAAGATCTCGATTTTACAGACATATCGATGTCGATGAATATTTAGAAAAAAATCACGAAAAATTGTGAAAATGGTTGGAAATTATTTGAATAAGTAAATAAAACTTTAATTGTAACTTAATTAAGTTATAATTTATCGCTTTTAACCCTTATATGTAAAAATATAAGTAATTAACTTATCAATGAAAATATCGAGGTCAATATAATAAAGATTGATCGATGGAAATTATTTGAATTAGTAAATTAAATTCTAATGTTGCTTCGTTATGTTTTATTGATAATTTCTAATCAAATCTAGTCCTAAGTTACTTTTTTTTTTTTACTTCTCTTTTTAAGTTACTTAATTATATATGTTTATTTTGACATATAAGTTAGAAATCTTCAAAAACAATAGAAAGGGAAGAGAAGGAAAACATGGGAAAGTTTTTTTCATGAACTTGTCCTACTTTGCTTGTTTTCAAATTGGGAGTGCCAACCTTCTCTATAAATACCTCTTTTATCTCCTTCAACTATCATAAACGAACTTGTCGTATTGAGTATAGATGGTCAATACTCAATAAACGATGATCACGGCTTTAATAAAAAAATTTTAATTGTGAAATGTCGTTAATTTTAAATATCGAAAATATATCGAGTTGCTTGATGCAGCGACATGTTGGTGTCGAGCGATATAAAATTATGTTGTATCCAATTATCCCAATTAAGTGGCAGTGACATAGCATTATATTTAACCTATTTATATATAAAACAAATTATGCCCCATTCGTGATTCAAATTTTAAAAATAAAGAATGAATTTGTATGGACATCACGAGAAATATTGTAGACAATATTATGCAAAATGAAATCAAAATTAATCAACTGCAGAACAATGCATTGTCATAAAAAATGCCCCAAAAATACTTTTAAAACATAGTTTTTTTTTTTTTTTTTTGAGGAAACTCTAGAAACATAGTTAATATTCTTATTTACATCTTTTTCAACACCAAAATACAAAATTGAATGAGCGATTGTACATGTTTTTTAGTATTTCAGAACTCCAAAAAATTTAATCCAAACTGATCCAGCGGCTGAGATTTATTAGGATAATATGAAAGTGAAATGAGGACTTATCTGCAAGGGATAATTCCTTGAATTCCTGTGGTTGGAGGGCATCTATCAAAATTAGGATTAGATATGTAGCGAGGGTCATTTTAGTAATGACGTGATTCTTGTTTCTGTTTCTTCCTTTTCAATCAATAAAAAATACAATTGAATGGTCTCAATCCTTACCAATTCAAAGATGATCAAATAATATTTATATTTATATTTTGTAACAAAGTAAAATTAGAATTGAATTGAATGGTCTCAATCCTCACAAATTCAAGGATGATCAAATAATATTTCTATTTATGTTTTGCAACAAAGTGATATTAGAAACAAGAAACAATACCATACAAGAAATAAGGTTTTTTCAGACACTTAAAAATGTCAGGAAAAAGCTTAAGAATGTTGGGAGTAACTTTTCCCGACGAAAAAAATGCGTCGGAAGAAAAGTCGGGAAAAGTTCAGTTTTCCCGACATTTTGAAAAAAGGTCGAGAAAAATGACTTTTCCTGACATCCCAAAAAAGTCAGGATCAGTAACTCTTTCCGACCTTTTTCCAAAACCGTCGGGTTTTTTCCCCCATAAATCCATGTTAATGTGAATCTCATTCTTGTTCAAAGACCTAATTTAAGATATTTCAATTTAAAAGTTACAACATTGCCAAACAAAAAAAAAATTACAAAATAAATCTAGGTAAAAACTTCGTATCCTTCGTTTCATGAAAGATGTGTTTGAGAGTGATTTTGACTCCCATTTTCATTGATCATGTTTAGTAAATTAAAAAATTGATTTTAGAAAAACATAAAATCACTTGAAATTGATTTTTAAGGTATCACTTGAGTAATGATTTTGAAAAATCAATTATTCTTAAATCTCTTTTTTCAATATCAGTCCTTCTACCATCACTTCCAAACACACCCGAAATCTACTCAACTTGAAAAAGTACATGAGTAGCCAAATCAGAAGAACCTTAAAAAAAATACACTTATGCCAGCAATAATTGCAACAAAAATACGACTAAAATCAAAGTGAAAAAAGAAGCTCATATTTTAAAATCAACCTCTTATACTTAGAAACTAAATTTAAGATAGAGCATCCTAGAATTCTATAAAAGACATCATGCTCTGACAAATTCAGTAGAATCTGATAGTTTTATTTATTTAAACACTATATTCAATTGAAATACCAAAATAGCCGAAAACTACAATAGTTATATTTATATATAAAAACTACGATATTGATCAAAAATCTATCATTCTAAGGAAGAATAACTCAAAAACTCGCCTTTGATTAGAAAATTCTAAATCATCGGGAGTATTTCACCTCTACCGACTTCTTCTGCAAAATTGTCGGCAGTTATTATTATTATTATTATTATTTTTTATTATTTCTTTTTTGTGTTTGCAACATTATATATCATAAACGCTTGCTCCCGGTTTTTTTTTCTTTTGCAAAACGTCGGAAAAAATAAATAATTCTAGACCCTTTTTTAAAAAAAGTCTCGAGGAAATTGGAACATTTGTTTAAAATATTATTCCCGACATTTTTAAATTAGTTCGGAACAAGATTCAAAATGTCGAGAAACATGTCGACATAAACATAGGGGGAAAGTCGATTTTCCCCATGTCGTCGACATGTCTTTTTTTTTTTTCTCTTCTTCCTTTTAATGTTATTTTATTTTTATCATCTTCTTATTATACCACTGTAATCTATAATTTCTCACAACCTCGACGACTGTATGTAATCTTAGTCTGTTCAATGAAACATTCGAATTTTAATACTGTATAAAATATAACTAATAAGATTTGAAATTTGCTTTATTGATAATTTCTAATCCAATCTAGTCCTTACTTATACCATTGAACAATACATGAAATATTGATATATATATAAAGATCGAAATAATCTTAGAATTTTTAAAAAATAAAATATTATTATATATAAATAGTGGTGAAACACGAAGTAACTTAATTAATACCAAAAAGATGATCTCAGAGGATCTAGTGCACTATCTTGATAACTTTGATATAAATTACAATAATTCTCCACGGTCATCCTAGACTGAAAGTTTTGAAAGTAGTTGCTCAAATGAGTAGAAAATGAAGCACATATAGACCCTAGTGGTAGATAATTTGGATGAATGATACAATCACGAGGTTGAGGTGTTTGAAAATTGTGTAAATTTGATTAGAAAGTTGGATTGATGATTAATTTGAAAATGTGTTTGAAAAATGTGTAAATTCAAATTTGTAAAGAGAAGTAGGTAAAAAGTAAATTGTAGGAGTTAATTAGAATTTAGAAATGTGTTTGGAAACCAAGTCGGTAATTATCTCATTTCTAAATAAATCCTATTATGAAAAACATAAAAGAAGTAGTCAAAAGTTTACAATTCAAGTTTATTTTACATATTCAAATAATTTACATCAATCTTCATTAAAGAAACAAATATTTTTCAATATTTCCATCGACATCGACATTTTCAAAAGTAAAATGGTTATATTCTTACTTTTAATGGTTAAATGTGATCAATTATAGGCTAATTAAGCTACAATTCAAGTTTTATTTGCTAATTCAAAAAATTTCCATCAAATTCCACAATTTCTATTATTTTTCTTGAAATATCCATCGACATCGACATGTCTATAAAATCGGGACCTCGATATTTTCATCGACATCGATATTTTGAACACTGGTTCGGAATAAGTACCTTTGTCTCTACGTTTTTTGAAAACCGTCAATAAAAGTCGGTATTTCCCGATATTTCCCGACGTTTTTAAAAAACGTCGGAAAAAGGTTTTCAGGGGAGTTTTTATTGGCATTTGTTAAAATAATTATTTGGGGGAAAGTAACTTTGTTGCGACGTTTTGTGCAAAAAGGTCGGGAAAAGTAAAAAAGTCATTAGGGGCAATTTTTTTAGGCATTTTTTAATATCATTATTCCCGACGTTTTTAATTAAAAGTTGGGAAATATCAAATTTTTCCGACGTTTTTTAAAAAATTACCATATGTAGTTTACTTTTCCCGATGTTTTCCAGAAAATGTTGGGAAAACCTCACTTTTTCTCGACGTTTTCGATTTTGTCAAGCAAAAGAACTTATCACGATGACTTTTCAAAGTGTCGGTATAAATACCATCGGGAAAGCGATAAATTCTTTGTAGTGATAAGCTTGTTTGGATCGTTTTTGAAATTTCTATATAATTTTGAGAATGTTTTGAGAAATTAGAAACAAAAAACCTGACTAGTTACAAAATGTTTTAGTTTCTTAATAAAATTTGAAAACGAGAAATAAGAAACAGAAGCGTTATCAAATCTGCCCTAAAAATTTACATTTAGTCAATAGAAATATGAATAGTTATAATTATTTAGTTCTTAATTATGATACTTTTAAAAAAATTTAGTTATAATTATCAATAGTTATAATACTTTTAAAAAATGTAATTATGATCCTCTAACTTTGAATTCTAATTCTAATACAACTATTAATATCGTTAACTATATTTCAAAAAGATGTGATTCGGAGATCCAACCTCCAACTTGAGGTAGATAATAAGTCTGTTATCATTTTTTTAATCAATAAAACCACAAGGGAACTAAGAAACACCAAAACCAAGGGTCCTAGAAGCCCGACAATCATCGAATAGGGGTGGGGTACTCTTCCAACTACATTCCAGAAATCCCAGCATCGACAACCATCCTTACCAAATCATGCAGATCAAGGACAGTAAGCTAAAGAGAATCTAACTCCACCTCCAAATTAAGGAAGAGGAATATTAAGGATTGATTGCACATCTTCTTCGTGAAAACAGTTTGAGGCAGCATGCCAATCCTAAACACCATTTGGAAGAATAAGGGACGTGACCTTTTGACTGGCCACCCCCTTAATAGGGAAAATTGTGGAGAAGGATGACGGGTAGGAATCCATTTGTGGGCCTTAATATCAATCCTCTGACCATTTCCCACTCTCCATCGAAGACCTTTATTCAGTAATTTCTTCCCCCACATAATACTATTCCAGATGAAGGAGTCTTGGTTACGAGCTTTGGCCTCCAAGAATTGACAGTCAGTGAAGTACCTTCCTTTTAAGGTCCTTGCCAAGAGAGACGAAGGATTAGAAAGAATTCGCTGTTGAGTTTTCGCAAAATATTGAAATGGAAGTCCGGAATTCTCACACATTTTTTTACGAACAAGAGAGGTGAACATTTTAAGAGTACAATGATGGTTTCCAAGTGCTAGAAGTTGTTTCACATCGGAAAGATACAAGGAGAAAGGTGTGTTCCAACTACAATAAAAGGAGCTCATGAGCTTGGGTTTTAATCATCCCAAATTGAAATACTTTAAATCTGTTATATAAGTTCTAGTTAACTGAGCCGTATTTGCTTTGAGAGGGTATTTTGTGTAATTGGATTCAGGGAGAGAAATCTATGTGATTGTAATAATTTTTCAAATTCTAGATTTTTCCTTGTGAGTCGTGGTTTTTCTCCCGTTTGGAGTGTTCCACATTAATTCTTGTGTTTCTTTATTTTATTGTTTTCTTTAAATTTTTCATTTATTTTTTGCTTATTCCTACAGTAGAAGTAGGAGATTTTTTCCCATCAAGTGGTATCAGAATTTTAGGTTTGTAGTTTTCTAGAATTTTTTAGTATGCTCTCTGGTTGCGCCATTGTCTGAACTTCCACATCATAAAATATTTCTTGAAATAAGTTACGGTTATGTGAATAGTGTAAGTTGTTCACTATTTGCATATTCACTAGGAGTGTGAAAGCAGATATGTCATTCTTTCTAAGTCAAGTGAAGATTGATGTGGAGAAATTTGACGGAATGATCAACTTCGGCTTGTGACAAGTGCAAGTCAAGGATGTGCGTATACAATCTAAATTACACAAGGCGTTGAAGGGAAGATCGAGTGAAGGTGCTTCTGAAAAGCTAAGCGATGGTTCCAACAGAGTATCTAAGAAGTCTAGCATGAGCGATGAAGATTGGGAGGAAATGGATTTGGGGGCTGCAAGTGCGATACAAACAGGATTGACTAAGAATATTCTAGCGAATGTGCATGGAATTTCGACAGCCAAAGAACTTTAGGAGAAGCTCA
Source organism: Momordica charantia (assembly GCF_001995035.1). The sequence goes on along the minus strand of NW_019104520.1, from coordinate 264,800 downwards.
AAGTGTTGTGTCAAGCAAAAGGCATCTTAAATCCGTTGTACCGGAAGGAGCAGCTTCACACCATGCAAATGGAGGAAGGTACGAAAATTTCAGATCATCTGAATAATCTCAATAGTATCATCTTTGAGCTGGAGGCAATCGAAATGAAGATATAGATGATGAAAATAAGGAACTCAAGCTCATCATGTCACTTCCACCTTCTTATGAACACATGAAGCCGATCTTGATGTATGAGAATGATACTTTAAATTTTGCCAAGACTACTAGTAAACTGTTGTTAGAGGAAAGAAGGCTGAAGAGTGAAGGGCATACTTCACATGAAGATTTGGCACTGGTAGCTAGCAATTGGAAGAAGAAGAAAGATTCTATACAAAAAAAAGCTTTTTATTGGAGATGCAGATAGTCTGGGCACATGAAGAAAGATTGTCCTAACAGAGCAAGTTCGTCAAAGGGCTCTGGGTTGGATGCTGACAGTGATTCTCTCATTAGGGAAGAGGATGATCAGTTCCTTTGAAGAGAGATAGAAATCATCATCATGGTATGTCCGCTTTACCATGAGAGAGGATGTGATGTTAGCGGTTACAGTGGTTTACACACGGGCATTGGCTTGGCGGTTATTCAGGGTGTATGTGTGGTGGAAATTATGTCGATGGTTGAAGAACTTCTAGGTGAGCTATGTAGGTGGAAGTTGCACCATAAATTTTCAGCAAGATTTATCGACATGTGACGAGGAAGAAAAATCTTGGAAGGCGACATTCCAAGCGATCTACTTTTATGGCGGAGTAGGCTATAGTTCTCTGAGATAATTATGATTATGGTTAAAGACAATGAGTGCAGTAGAAATTGTGAATTTTATCAATATCTAATATTAGAATGGAAGTTGTCCCACAGCACAAAATGTGTGATTGCTCTAATAACTTTTCACATAGTGGATTTTATTTTCTGCATATTCCTGCTAGGAGATTTTTCCCATCATTCGCCACCCTTCCTTAGTAAGGAGGGATTGGTTAAACAACTCAAGATTACGAAAACACAGCTGTTGAGTTGGGTAAATTTTAATTCGTTTGTATGGATTCTAACATTAATTTAACTATTTTTTCATTCTCTCCACTCTATCCATCTTTAATTGTTGTAGGTTTATTAATCTTTAAATAAAATATGAATTAATAATTTTTGGTTACAAAATGCAATCCAAAAATATAGAAATTATTTTAGTTTTCCAAAATATTTTTCCATATACCTCTAAAATACTAAAAACCAAAATTTTATTTTTCTAATCTCGATCGTTAGGTCTTTTAGAGAAATTTTGATGTATTTAAGAAATAAATTTAAAAAAAATTTACTTTTTTTTTAAATTTATCATAGATTTTTTAATTAGTTTTGAAAATTGTCTGGAAATAGTGAAATCTATTCTAATTAAAATTTTCACATATTTATGGAATTTAGAAAAATTCATATGAAGAACTCTATCTTTTTTTTTTCCTCATGATTATGGAAATTGTGGTTTTTGTTTGCATAATTTNATCATTCTTAAATTTATGTCTTTGTAAAACAAATAATAATAATAATTTTATGAAATTAAATTTAGAAGAGTTCCACATATTTATGATCAAATTTAAGAAAAGTTTATAAAGAAAACACTAACTCAAATCTCAACAACTAATAATCCTATCTTTTGTTTATGAAACCTCAAAAACGCCTTGTAGTTTCATTTCCTATTTTCATTTTTGTGAACTAATTTTATTTTTGGACACACGTGGAAATTGAAAATGGAGACAATAACTTGGGAATCATTTGATAACTATTTTGTTTTTTATTTTTGATTTTTGATTTTTAGTTTTTAAAAAACAGGGTTGTTTGATAATCAATTCGATTTTATGTTTTTTTGTTTTTCAAAAACCATTTTGAAATTCTATATAAATTTTAAAAAAAAAAGTAGTTTTAAAAAACATTGATAAAAGAAGGGACCTGCAGTGGTTTATAATAGACATTGGCTACTTAATTGGTTTTAAGATGGAACACTATGAATATTAATATGGTATCAGAGCTCAAAAACGCTCAAACGAGCAACCGATCCAAAAATGGGATCCGATCAAAAATTGGTGAACCCAAAAGAGATACCATCTTAGGGGGTATGGAGAATACAACAATTATGTAATATTTGTGGGCCCCGTAGTTATCATATGGAAGTTTTTTTTTTCACCACTAGCCTTGTGACCCATGGGGCATGAGGTTAAAAAGGTAAGTTTTGTATTATAAATAGTGTAGGGTGGAGCCAAGTTAAGATATTAGCAAAGCAAGAAAAGAAAAAGAAAAGAAAAGAAAAGAGAGAGATTGCAATGGCGATGGAGGGGAAGAAAGTAGGTGTGGTGGTAGCGATTTTGGCAATGATATTTACTGTGTCTTTAGCACGATCTGTTAGTGAAAATGTAAGGATTGAACTCGTGTCTGATGCAGAGAAGTACTTGAATGTTGTTGGCAATGGCATGAACATGAGAAAGATGATGAAGAGTCAAGGTTTGAGTACATCATGTGGTGGAGTTTTTTGCAATCTTTCAAATACATGCGATGGTACCTGCATTTGTTTCTATCCCACAGGTTTGCCCGTCGTGGGAATATGTATATGAACTCTTTAACTCTCACTTCAATATCTCTAATATCCTTCCAATACTTTCTCTTATTATGACTCTGTTTTCCAAAATATAATCGTCAACTTTGACTTTAGGTATGTGTCGGAGTTATCAATTTAAGTAATGAATAAAGTATCCTTTAGTTTCGATTTCATTTTTCTCTTGTTCGTTCTTCTTAATATTTTGTAACCATCTCCCTGTAATATTTTGCTATCTAATATACTCTCTCTCGTAACTATTTAATTCTTATAATATTTTCATGTTTATGCGACGAAAATACTACATGCGACGAAAAAAGAAAAAACAGTTTCAGCGACGGAAATATTTCGTTGCAAGATCGAGGTCGTCGAAGGACAACACCCACAAGGAAAAGATTTTCGTCATGCTTGCG
>NW_019104520.1:231448-261699 GCF_001995035.1 Momordica charantia | reverse complement strand
AAAAGCTGCTTTTCTACATCACAACCTTTTTTAAAAGGTTTTTATGATGGTCAGCTTTGTGATGAGAGAAAAACTCACCAAACTTCTTAGAAATTTGATGGGAAAATGAAAAATTATCTCTCTCGTCGTCTAATTTTCGTTTTCTAAATCTCTACTAGGTACATTGCTAGATAAGCTTAATTATAATCAATATTATTATTATTTAAAAATGAAAATTGTATAACTTATAAATATCAATGCAATTAAAGACTTAAATAATTTTGTTTTAATAGAAAAAAAATTGCTTCAAGGTTTATCACAAACAACATCTTGGTCCAACCTTGGACACATGCATGGACGTGGGTACAATTATTATGACTACGAAAGGGAAAATTCTATGTTGATTCACATCATATTCACATCATATTAAAAGGGATGGGGTCCACTAACCTACAAATAATTTGTAAAGATAAATTTGAGATCCCTTGAGTTAGGTGTTAGAGCTCGGGTTGGTGTTCCGTGTACCGTCAGTACAAGGACATTTATTTATTTACCTATTTATCTATTTTAGTACGAAGTAGGAAGTTTGAGCCTCCGACATGTAAAAAGGAGTAAATATCCACTACCGTCCAGCTATGCTTATTTTAGTAGCCAATATGACATTTATGATTTCGGATATTCCAATTTTTTAACTAAAAAAAAAAAAAAAGAAAGAATACTCTAAATTTTCTAAAGAATTAAAAAAAAATTCCAACATATATTGCCTTCTTCTCTTACTGCCAAACACTTTTATATTTATATTTTTTCAATTTTCACGGAAGTAAAATATAATATATCCTTATAATCAGCTTTATCAAGAACTATTAATTTTTGTATCAAAATTGATAATAGGAAATTAGTTTGTATATCCAATCATCTTGTTTGCAACGACATAACATTTAATTTATTCCAAAATATTATATCTTAATAGTAATTGACATATATATCTCTAAAAGGTCGTGAGTTTGATTCCCACCATCACATGTTGTACTAAAATAAATAYAAATTTGAGCGAGCGATTTTTTCAACAAAAAAAGAAAGAGAGAGAAAAAAGGAAGAACTGAATGAGCAATTGAATATGTTTTTCTAGATTTCCAACCTCCAGCTTGGGAAAAGATGGTCCAATGAACTACGTACCAAGTAGATTGAAAGGATAAGATTTCCTTCCAATGGTGAGGAACCGACGTTTTGGTTGGCAGTAAAACATCAAGTACTTTTTAGCCATGAAAATTTCCTAATATTAAATGGAGAGGTTAAAACGAACTTAACTTAGTAGTAATTGACATATATCTCAAAGCAATAAGCTTTGAGTTTGATTCCATCAAACATGTTGTATATATATATATATATTAAATGGAGAGGAAATGAAAATATAAGAATGCCTCTCCTAGTCAGTACTATCTCTACCAAGCTGAAGAGGGAACGAGTGGGAGAAATAATTAATAGCCTGTGAGTTAAGATAAAATTTAATAATTATGCAATCACTTTGAATGGTAATTGGTTTGATTTTAGAGTAAGAAGGGGAAAAACAGTAGCTGAGAAGTGTTGAATAACTTCAAATGTAATGCATTGGTCTGAATAACTGTCTAAAGATATTACATAAATATAAATGAAAAGTGCCTAGGGAAGAACCGTACACATTTATTATGGCGGGACGCTCCAAATTGAGAATTGTGAATTTTTATAAATAAAGAGATATAATCAAATTAGAAAATATAATCCTAAATTAATTATGAACTATTTTATTTAATTTTTTTTTAAATATAATTTTCTCAAATAATTATAAATTTCTTATCGGAGATAATAAAATTAATCTCTATAAATAGAGAAGCATTGGCTTATTGGATGGTCTATCATCCCATCTACAACAAAAGTCCTTTCTTCTACTAAAATCAAGGCTTCTCCCTCGAACATGAGTGGCTAGACATTAATTCTTCCAATTCAATGGTGATTCAAGTTCAATTGTAAATTTGGGAGGCTCGAGTTACATAGAGATTTCTTCTTTTTCAAGTATTATTTATTTCTTGTTTTTATTGTTCATGAACAATTCATATTAATTAAATTGACGTCTTAATTCATATTAAATGTTCTACTGCAACCCATAAGTTTGTGATCCGTAATTGTAAATGAACGATTGAAATATAGTAGCAATGGGTTGGCTTATGTGTGCGTATTTATGACTTTTCCATGTTACGTAACTTGCATAATAGATTCCAATGAAACAAAATGACAAAATTAATTAATTTGCAGCTATATCAAATCAATTGATTTTAGTTTAGTCATTCTAATTATCTTTAATGTTATTTTTTGATTAATATGGAGCGCTATCATGCCCAATTGATGAATTAATAAGATTTAATTTTGACGCTTGGTTTAAATTAATTAAATTATGAGAATTACAACTTACCACAGTTAGTTTCCAAGTAAGTAGATTAAATTCTTGAATTAAGAAATCAATTTTGTAAAGTGTACAAAATCACGATTAAAATATTGATGAAAATCACACCTTTTGCATGGGAAATTTGGTAAGATTGACTTTCATTTTACTTTTAGTTTATTATTTTAAATTTCAAACTTCAAATTCAAAACTCTATTTTTTTAATTGTGAGAAATTAATTTTATTGATTTTTTTATTCGATCTATTCTCACTCCTTCTACAAATTAGATAGAGTAAAATCAGTAACTATTTTAGAAAGACTCGATAACCCCAACCCCAACCCCAACTAGAAATTCTAACCTAATAATCTATATGGTAATTGATAAGACACAAATGCTTCGGCCTTCTAACTTTTTTTTTTTTCTTGAATACAATATGTTGGAGAGGGATTTCGAACTCACAACCTCTTGGTTAGAGATATATGTCAATTAGCGTTGAGCTATACTAACTTTGGTCCTCGACCTTTTTACTCATGCTTAAGTCTGAGTTTATAATCAATATTCATAATACATATTTTTTTTATAAGATAATTGGGAAGACAATGAAAAGTAAAAAAATGAGAAATGGAGACAGATTAACAACTAATAATATGTGTGCAGGGGCGGTGGCAGTGGAAAGCTCCGAAATAGCAAATAACAAAAATAACAACACAACACAACACACAAGTGTTGAAGAGTAATTAGAAGAAGATGAAACCAAGATTGAAGGCGTGGTCGGCGGCGGCGACGGCGACGACACACAGGCCTGCGTCAAATACACGTGTCCGACACCACACCGACACACACCATTATAAATACGTAGTGCAACGAGAGAATTCAACTAATTAAGAGCATAAGAGAAATTAAATTAAATTAGAGAGAGAGAGAGAGAGAGAGAGAGATAATGGAGGGTAAGAAGTTGCAGGCGGTGACGATGGTGTTGGTGATGGTGGCAGTGGTGTTCATCAGTTCCTCCTCCGCCCAATTATCGGCCTTTGGCCTCTCCGACGATACAAATAATCAAGTTGTGGAGAAGTGTACTTGAAGATCAATAATGGTGGACCCAGAAAAATAATGCTCAAACACTACAATTCACCGCAGGATTGTCATGGAGCGTGGTGCCACCCCATTTATTACCCCTGTAGTGAAGGCTGCCATTGCGTTTCACTTTTTATGGATGGCCATATCTGTCAAAGGGCGTAAACATCTAGGTGTTAAACTAACAATTAAATTAATAGTTACAAACCATTCTCCCATCCAACAAAATATCATCCATTTGTTTATCCAAACTAACTCTTCTCGGCCGAATAGTTTTTCTTTTCTTTTTTTTTAACTAATATCTCAAATATTTTAAAACTTTCAATATCATGTTGGGAAAAAATAATATAGATCAATCGATCCTCCTGAAAGTTCTTCAGGAATTATTTGATTTTCCCCTTCCACGGGCTAACAGCAGATAAGTAACATTAACAAATGAATAAGAGATATGGATAGAAAAGCTTAACACCACAGGGATTATACTGCTCCTATCTTGGGACTATGTCCAGTCTTATACAAAAAAACACGTTCAACTATAGTTGGAAATATTACGATGGAGATCTCACTCAAGATATTACTATCTTGCTTCTAAGTACCTTAACAATGATTACCTAGGATTACACAATTGGAAATACCCTCACTAAACCCACGAGATACAAACTCTTTTTTCATACACGGTCCACAACCACTCAAGTCTCTCTTATTTGGACTCTGTACAAATGAACCTTAACGAGTTCTATTTATAAGAGGTCAAATATCTCAATCCTTATAGGAAAACAATATTATAATCCTTATAAGACAATAATATCCTACTCCTTGTAGGAATTGGTAGTAGTGTTTGAAAATCATTTTCCTCGTAGGACACGGGTCATCTGTTTTGRCTTCCATTATCCCAACATATCATAATCATACATCATACTAAACTTTCATGTACAAATTTGTTCTAGTTTTGTAGTATATTTTGTTATTAATTTTGRTAATCTAATTGAAATACAAATTTGACTACGTAATGAGATACAAATGTGCAACTTTTAAAATGTTAGAAATGAAACGAAATGATATATTTAACAAAGATAAGAAAGAAAAACCACACCAAACTGACCTCCACTTTATTCATAAACCATAAATACACTCTTGACCCTTAACATAAAAAGATCAATTTACACCAAATTGATCTCCACATTATTTATTCTTACAATGTCAGTGGATCACAGAGATCGTAATTGAAAAGGAAAAACAATCACACAAAAGAAAGGAACATGTAATTCGAAATGTGTAGTGGAGGCTAAAATGGAGGAGATTTTTAACCTCCAACACACACTCCTGCAACAAGACCAACTGGAAGGCAAAAGCAACTACCAGCGCAAGGGTCAGAGCCAACGATGTTGCATGACTTTCCAGCACATCCCAGTACAGCTGAAYTGCCTTTCAACATTYTTCTGAGGCCACCATTATTCAAGTTCTCCACGACGCCATTTCYATCTTCAAAAACGAGTTCTATCATTGAATTTTCAACGCCAAAACCAGATTGCGCTAAACATCCAACAAACAGCATCGCCACTATCGCTACCACCACAGCTGCCTTCTTCCCCTCCATCTTCCCTTTTTCCTTCAATTTTTATTTCTTGCTTCCTATGTCCTCTGAGGGTTCTCCAATTTATAGAAATTAGCCTCTCTAAACTTAGACGCAAGATATTTCTATTTTTAATTTAGGGGACTTGCCTAATTGGTTTTGTAAATAGAATACAAACAAAGTTTCACATTTGCTAAGCAAGACAATAGTCTTTGTCTATGATATATAGATGAGGATAATTATCTCTATTGGTATGAGACCTTTTGGGTGAAACAAAAATAAATAATATAATATTAGTGTGGAGATACTTTARGGTGTTTGGGGTACCGTTATCCTTAACAAGTGGTATCAGAGTCATGGTCTAAGTCTAGCTGTGTTGGTGAAATCCTCGGGTGCTGAAGAAAGAAATGRTGACCCTCGGAAGATATAGTCATGGTGTGATCTATGGTTGTGCTCTATCAAGATGTGCGAAGCCTTGGATAAGATCAAACTCTCGTTCTGACCWGAGAATGAACAATGAATATTTGAGGGGAGGCTCAGTGGTTACTTTGTTCAATRAGAGAATTGTTGGGTTTGTAAGGAGAATGCAAACAAAATCTCATATTTACTATGCAAGGGAATGATCCATGGTAAACAATGACAACAATTATCTCTATTGATATGAGATCTTTAGGTGAAACCAAAAACAAAATCAGAAAAATTATGTCCAAGAGGAACAATATTTGTATTTGAGCCACCAAAGAAGATAATGTATTAAAAGCTCACCTTTAATAATTCCTTTTATCTTTCAAATATTTCTTTACCTTTAATAATTCCTTTTATCTTTCAAATATTTCTTTTGCATCCTTACCCTATATGGAAGTTGGGGCCACTATAGGACTTTCCGCAACCGACAACTCCTAACGTAATTATTAGATATCATATCTTTTCTTACCTATATCATTTTTTTAATTAAATTAAAAAGTATCTCAGGAGTCACGACCAAAATTTTAAATATCGACGTTGATGAAAATGTTGAGGTCTCAATTACRTAGAAATGTCATATCAATAGATTTTTCAGAAAGATTATTATAAAAATAAAAAATTAGAAAAATAAATATTTAAATTAACAAATAACCATTCACAATTTCTAAATAAGTAAAAAATGATTTAATATTAATATTATGTCTATATTAACAATATTTTATTGATAATTTTTCTATTTTGTCCATTTTTTGAAATACTATAAAAATGTCGATTTGCTCCTTATGTCGATGTCAAATATTTATAGACACATGGAAATGTCGATAGAAATATTGACATATTGATAGAAATTTAATATTATGTCACTAATTTAAACCCCATTCGTTAATTACTTAATTTTTAATTTTCTTTTTTTAGAAATTATATGCTTGTTTGCTCATTATTACCAAACATATCCTAAGAGGCTAATTTCTATGAATAAGATAATGGACAAAAGAAGCAAGAAATTTGGAAAATATGGGAGTCATATTAAGATATTAGGGAAAATGTTGGAAGATGGGGGAAGAAAGGCATTTTATTCTTGTACAATAAAAGTGGGATGAGAATCATTTTTTTTTAGAAAATTTATAATTAAAACATTTGATAAAGATCTGTTTTCTTATTCTTTAATATGTTGATTAAATACCTTTTTGTCTCTAATATTAGAGTTACGTGTCAATTTTATCCCTGAAATTTCAAAATACACTTTTTATTCTAGCTCCCTAGAGGTTTGGAAAATGATTACAAATGATTCATGAGCTATTCTAACTATTCTAACAGTTGGTTGATTGATGTAAGATAATGTAACGGTTAAGTTGTTGACTACAATTTGTTGATTTGGGTAAATTTAAGATGATGGATTCGTGTTTGATTTTAATTCTATAAAAACACATATTACAATCTATTCTTTTAATAAATATAATAAATATCTTGTACACTCATAGACATTCATAATATTATTAGTTATGTTTACCCATCTATTAATAGATATAGTAGAACATTAATAATTAAAGTATTTTATAAGGACTAAGTTTTTTAATCTTTAATATATTTTTTTCCTTAGCAAAAAAAACACGTGAAAAATATTGGACAGAGAGAGGGATTCCATCTTTCTTGTCCATTTCAAACACACCAGCTGATCTTAGCGCACTAAAATTTTCTGTATTAATAAATTTAGATTGTGTTATGAAAATGAGGATACAGCTCATTTATTTCTTTTGTCTTTTATGACCTTTATCATTATATTTATGCATATGGAGTTAGTAGGTGGTGCCTCTAGTTGTAGGTCAATCCTCCTGCAGCTGGCAGATTTCAGACTGCAGTCYTCGATGTCTTCTCCGTACAATTATGGGTGTGACACGCTTATATGTCTGCACAGAGTACGGTAATAACCGTCTGTGTCTCGCGTCTTACGATTGCTCGTGGAATCTGACGCGTGTCGTGCTCAGATTTCTCCCTCAACAAAATCCCTAAAACCAGGTGCAATAATCTTCGTTGTCTTTCCTTTCTTCTTATGGCTTTGGGTTTTGGTAACGATTCAAATTGAATTAGACTTCTTCATAACTCCAAACCCAAAATGTYGGGAAAAATCTTCAAAACGTCGGGCAAAACTATTCTCGACGAAATTTTTGCGTCGGCAAAAAAGTCGGAAGAAGCGCGTCGGGGGAGGTCACTCCTGACGCTTTTGGCAAAAAGTCGGGAAAACTTGACTTTTCCCGGTGGAATACAAAAGGTCGGGAAAACTTGACTTTTTCCGACGGAACACAAAATGTCGGGAAATGTTAGTTTTCCCGACCTTTTCTCCCTGACTATATACAAAAAGTCAACAAAGTGATATTTTTCTTTTTCCCTTTTTTTCCTCCCATGCTAATTTGAATCGCATCCCTATATAACGACCTAATTTATGATATTTCAATTCATATTATCAAAATATCAAATAATATGATTTTATATTAAATAAAATAATATTCTTGTAAATTCAGAACAATAATAATTCCCAAAAGTCGCTACAAAAACAAAACAAAACTATTATGAATGTATAGTAATTCGAACTAGGTAAAGAATGAAAAGTAAAATTTTATACCATCACAAGTTCTTAATACAATACAAAGAATCTTAAAGAGATATCAAACACCAAGAATTTCTCACATTTCATAATAGGAAACAAACAAGGAGAAGAAACCAAAAYATTTCTCGACAACTCCAATATTAGATTCAAGAAATTTATACTAATAGACAAACTTTACAAAAMCTAAACCTATTGATCATTAACATCTAACAATAAAACATTTAACATCAAAAAACTTCCAAGCTAATAAATTTTAATACTCTGCAAACATCACGTCGAGAAGCACCGTGGCGCCCATGGCAAGTCCAACAAGTTCACTCATCTGTAAGATCAAGAAAGGCAAATCAATTATTCAAATTGGATATACAAGATAAACCGAGAAAGTTTGAAGCTTTGAAGTTGAGGAACTAATGGCTGGCAACACCAGACACCACAAACATTAGATAAAATGTGATTATGAATTCAACCATAAAGTTATGAAGATATGAGTCGCTTGGGAGAGTCCTCGAGAAGTGGTCTTGATTTCCATTAAACATTAGCCTCAGAGTCCCATTTGCTAATGTTGATTCAATAACTTGAGCTACCTCGTGAAGTCATTCAATTATTAATCATTTGATACACTAAATCATTCATCAGATGAATTCATCTTTAGCTGATAAATCAACATATAAAGTAATTTTTGACATAGTCTATATTTATCAATATATGTATATACATGTCTCCCCTCTGTTGGTCTCTATCCATAAAAAGACTTAAGTGTTGGAAACATGCATAATTTTCAAACACACTCCCTAGTTTCTGCTACAAACTTACCTGACAGAAAAACACAAACCAGACAAAGAACCTTGTAGAACTTAACATAATGCTAAAGATATAAAAAATTTGAGCCTCAAAATGATTCTTTCATGGTGGATAATATAATATATATACCAACATTGAGATTTGAGGACTCAACAGCAGTTCACCAATTTAATAAAAAAAAAAACAACAACAGTCCACCTTCCTCCTTTCTTATACTACCACTGGGAAGGAAGAGAATTTTTCTGATGATAGCGTAATATGTAAATGGTGTGGATTTTCTTGTTCAACCACGCAAGATAGGGATATGAGTAGGCCAGGACTTTTCCCTATAAGCTTTTACCTCTATCTTGATATTGATTTCCTCCAAAATTTAAAACAAAGGCACAAACAAAATATGGATCCGATTCAAGCATCACAACTTCACAGAGTTTTTTAGGCTTCGTTTACAACATGCATAAGGAGATTATATAAATTCACGACTACTCAATCACTTGAAGTCGCTAATGAATTGTTTAGTTGAAAAAATCACAGTAGCTTGAAGAAGAAGATATAACAAATATACAAAATCAAGTCGGATCTCCAAGCGAACACTGCGCGTTCACTTCCCAATCCCGAAACCTACATGCGGATTACGAGTCTTCAAATTTTAAAACAGAGAATCAAAGATTCAACATGCATTTAATTTCAAGAAGCTACGACAAAAAATTGCAAGAAACTCCCGATATCAAGACAACATTTATTTTCAAAGAGGTGAACTAGAATAGAATCCTACTACTTTCTCGAGAAACAAAAGAAAGAGCAGAGTAACAAAAGTTCAGATGTGTCACCATTTTGAGTGCCGCTTTTTTTCCGGTGACGATCTGGCGATCGAAATCAAGAGGTAAGATGCTCTGATGAAGAAGAAGAAGAAACCATGGTTCGAAAATGAAAAAAAATGTAGAGAGGATTTTCTCGCAGTAGAATAATCAATTTTCTCGCAGCAAACTAAATAGAACATGATCGGCAACTACGGATAGCAGACGGTGAGCAACGGACGGCTGCGGTAGTGTTGAGGGCCGGGCAGATGGACGGCAAGGAACGGCAGCTACCGGCGGCAGTGCTTAGGCGATGTACGACAGTTGGGAGAGGAAAATCGATTTGAGGGGGTAGGTGCGAATGGGGCTAAATCGAATTTAGGGCTATTTTGTTAAACACCTCGCGACGTTTTTCCAAAACGTCGAAAATTTTAGAGATCTCCCAATGTCCATTCGTAAAAGTCGGGATAAGTCTGCATCTCCTACGGTTTTAAAAAACCGTCGGCATAACTAACTCTAGATTTTTTTTATTGTTTCCATAAAAAAAAAAAAGAGGAATACTAGTGACCTCCCAACCATTTTACACAAGACGTCGCGAAAAAATGAAAGTTCGCTACGATTTTAATAAAACGTGGGAAAAATATTCCAATTTAGAAATCTATATGTAAACTTCCCCCGACTTTATGTAAAAATAGTCTGTAAAAATTAACCCATTCCCGACTATTGTAAAAAGGTCGGGAAAAAGTAGGGTTCGTAAGTGAATAGGAAAACTTTCTTCCGAAAACTGTTGGAAAATATAAACTTCCCCCGACGTTTTTAAAAACTGTCGGAAAAAGTAAACTTCTCCCGAGGTTTTTTAAAATCCGTCGGGAGAAAGTAGATATATCGCGACAATATAAAAATCATCAGGAAAAGATTTTTACCCAACAGTTTTTGATGCGCCGGAAAAACTATTAATTCTTGTAGCGAAAAGATACCTGTCAAAAACCAATATAAAATCGAGGCCAAATCCCTCACCACTGACAAGCTCGTTGGTATCGAAGTTCGGTGAAAGTTGAAGGTCATCATATAACCAAACACAAGGGAACTTGTTCCACAAATCATCGAGCATGAGCTGAATCAAAGAATTTGGTAAAAATTGCCATGTGGCCGATTGATCTTCCACACATCACAAACATAATTAGACTTAATTTAATTTTCCCGATCTATGTGTTTTTACCGAGGAGAAGAAAGGGGTTAGAGTTATAGTAGTAGTTGAGAGGTGGATTTAACTATAACTGTTTTAAATTGTCTGCATCGTTCCTCGACCACTCCATTAGTCTAAAAAAAATGGTTAGTTTCACATGTTATAGGGAAGGGACTAATTAAAATGGAAATATCTGGTGCGTAGTAGGCTAACCAAACTTGCCGTAAGAGGTTAGTTTCCACAAATGGAAGAACCCTTGAGAGTACAAAAGAAGCAACAAATTTTAGCATAAAATGGTTAGCCCTTATGGCAAGTACTGCTTTTGCTTCTTGTTTTAGGAATATGTATGGGATTTTAGAACCTCTCCTACATTTTGGCTTCCACTCAATTATGTTACAATCATGAACTTACGCCTGTTTACGTACACCTCTTAATTAATCCTAGCTCCTGACCAATGAACCACCATCACGATGATTCATTAGATTATGTTATCATCATGGGTTTATGTGTGCTATTGAAAAAAAAATCACTTGGGACATATGTGATCCATTATTTCTGTAACAATAAATAATGTGGAGATCAACAAGGGTCTGCGTATTTTTTTTCCAAGAGTGTATTTATTGTTTATTAATAAAATGGAGGTCACTTTAGTATGATTTCTCTTTCTCATCATTTTTTTTAATACAACGAGTGAGAGCGGAAAGTTTCGACTTCATGACATCCTAATCAGAGACATATGTATCAATTAGCATCGAGCTAAGYTCATGTTTGGCTTTCTCATTCTTATTTCTTTGTTGAATATATCATTTCCTTTCATTTCTAACATTTTAAAAAGTTTTAGTTCCATCTCTAACCTTTTTTAAACAAATATAACTAATCAACTTTTTAAATCACGCTATCAAAATTAATATACCACAAAACACACACAAATGCACGTGCAAGTAGTATCAAGTTTAGTATCATGTATGATTCTGATGTTGAAAATTATAAAATTGTTGAGATATTAGATTAAAAACAAACAAATTCAAATGACATCCTGCTTCAAACGAGAGAAGTTAGTTTGGATAAATAAATTAGCGATACTTTTCTCAAAAGGATATCAATGTCTCACCTATTAATTAGATAAGAGAAAATTTATGAGGCTTGGACATTAAATTAAGCTTGAGGTAGAATTTCAATTTACATGAGTTTTTTTATTAAAGAAAAAATTCCGAATATGAAAATTAACCTAGAGATAGAACCAAAGAGGAATCTGAGGAGGGTTTAATCAAACTACCCTAGACTGCGATCGGACTGTAGTTTATTATTTTTTTTAGGGGTGGAGGATGRAACTCACGACCTCTAGTTGGAGATATATRTCAATGAACYTACTTGCCTATTTACAATATATTAATTTTAATTGACCACATTGATGTCATTCATCTTTAAGACAGAGCTCRTGATTATTAACAGAGTTTTAATGGTGAGGATGAAAATGAATATTATTAAAGTATGATTTAAATAAATTTATTTAAAAAATTTATATTTATTCGTTAAGGATTAAAAGACAARAGACCTGATAATATTCTATAGTATAAGTGGGCYACTCYTCTTGTTATAAATTRGTTTTGAAATGTAATTTCATGAATATTAATATTACCTCCCTTCAATATATCATTTTTAACATATTTCTCTACTTTTCTTCAGGTCATTGTCGCAATTKAACATATTTCTCTACTTYTCTTCATGTCATTGTCGCAATGTGGTAGCGACGTGAAGCAGTCGAGTCTTCTTTTATGGGTCTCATAAAAGATTTTAGGGTCGCCGCTAACTACGTTGAGAAAATCTCAAATATCTCACGCATCCAATTTTTAAAATAAAGCTGACTTGTGAAATTAATAAAGCATGTATTTAAACACCGAGAAAGATTAAATGGAATGAAGGAAAAAGTGGAAATAATATTGTTGAAATATATTTGGTATTGTATTCAAATAACTAAGGCCCGTTCGAAAACCATTTTAGTTTTTGGTTTTTGGCTTTTCTTGTTTTTAGTTTTTGGTTTTTGGTTTTCTGTTTTTAAAAAACAAAAACCATATATGTTTGATAACCATTTTTCGTTTATTGTTTAAACCAAAACATGTTTGGTAACCATTTTTAATTTTTTGTTTTTAAAAAATTAAGAAAATTGAAAATACATATTAGAGAGAGAAAATTTTAGGTAGAGTAGAGATGATGTGGGTGCGAGTGAGAATGCTCTCCCCCATTCTCGGGTTCGTGAAAATTTTTAGTCTCCGTCTCCACCTCGTTCTTGGGTTCGAGAAATGTTTTTAAGAAAAATTATCGATTTTATAATTATTTTTAKAATTTAAATATAAAAAAGTGTAATAAATATATATTAATTATTTAAAAATGGAATCAGGGACGGGGTTGGGACATGCATTTTCTAATTTTGGGACTCGACCCTGCGGAAATTTATTTTTGTCTTGTAGAGACATGAAAATAGATATGTAAATAAACTTTTAGAAGATAAATTTTAGAGAGATGAATAAAAATATTTAGAAAAAAATAGTAAAAGAAAAGTTAAAACAAAAAGTGAAAAATTTTGGACAAAAAAAATAAAGTCGAGAGGAAAAGATACGCTAAAGAAAAAAAATTATAAAGAAAGATAAAAAATTATAGTGGAAACAAACTTAGCGATAAAAACAAGATTCAAAATATAATTTTTATATAAAATAAATAAATATAAAGATAAATAAAAGTTACAGTGAAAGAAAATTGAATGAAAAAATAAAATATAATTTTTAGAAGAAAAAATAGATTACGAAGAGACAGAAAAGTTATAAATTATGAAATAATAAAATATAATTTTTAGAAGAAAAAATAGATTACGAAGAGACAGAAAAGTTATAAATTATGAAATTTTCGAAAGAAAAAAATTARGAAAAATATTAAATTTGTAGAGAGATCAATTAAACTGGTCTATTAGGAAAAAAACAAAAATACAGAAAATGTTGGAGAGASACAAATAACAATAAATATTCAAAATATGAAAATTTTAGGGGGAGAAATTTAGAAATAAAAAAATTATAAATTTTTTAGGGATAAATATGAGAAAGAAAGAAAAAATTGAGTATTAGAATAAGAAATGAGATTTTGAAAAACAAAAACATGTTTTTGAATATTTTTTTTTAAAAATTTACATAGAATTTCAAAATAGTTTTTGAAAAACAAAAAACAGAAAATTGAATTGGTTATCCAATAATCTATTTTTGAAAAACTAAAAACCAAAAACRAAATGATTATAAACGTGGTCTAATTATTTTAAAAGAAAAGTAATTCTTTATGAAAATAATGTTATTTATACAAAATAGTTTACCATCACTATCATTACTTTTACGAGAAAATGTCATATTTTATTGTTCATGGCTTCAATAATGAAATCATAAGAGTGGTATTTAACCATAAATTTAGAAATATTAGAATTATCTTTGAATATTTTTCTTTTAATTATTCACTTCAAGACCGATGAAAATATGAAAGAGAGGGAAGAAAAGGGAGGGAGGGGAGGACACGTGAATCACGTGATTCACAATTTTAAAAATTATTCACTTGTTCCTTTCCCTCCCACCCTCCCTTTTTTTCTTAATTTAATTTAATAATAAGTCTATTGGTTCGAATGACACACTTTTTGGCTACTTTGATTAGCCGACAATCAAATTTAGTTCTAATCAATTTTTCAAAATTATTGGTTGGTCCGACGTTGAACCAACGTTGGTTTGGTCTATTTCAATCGGTCTAATCAATTTTTCAAAATTATTGGTTCAACTGACGTTGATTTGGTCAATTTCAATCGGTCTAATCAATTTTTCAATGTTATTGGTTCAACCCAATAGACACAAGTCTTTCCCTCCCAGAAGTATTAAGCTGGGTGAGCATTTTTTTAACCCTTACTGCAAGATTTGTGGTTTTGAATTGTATTTAGGTTTTTTAGTTCTACATTATTTATTAAAACATTTTACTTCTCTTTCTTATTTCAAAAAAAAAAAATCTTATCTTTGTTTTATTTAAATAGATTCAAAGAAATTTCGAGCGAGAGTAATATTTTTCCTTCATGGGATTTCCTATAAAAACAAAATATTTTAAGATGGAGTAATACAACATCTAATTTATTATGTGTGACTTTAAATATTTGTATTGTTTTAAATATTTGTATTGGAAACATTGTTTTTATTATATAAAAAAAAATTCTTCCAAATGCATGACGAAAATGAGATTTAAAAAGATTATGGATGTGTCTCACCTCAATTCAAAAGTTTTGGTGGTTTTTTCTAAAAGATAATTTGTTAGTAATTTTTTGTGGTTACAAATAAGAAACTAATTTAATAATTTATTTTTATTTTTAGAAAAAGAGTCCATTGATCTTATAATAATACGTGTGAGCCTCCTAATTACYAGCGATTCAGTTGAAAGATATAATGGGAAAAACCTACTACAGAATAAGTAGATAATAAGCAGAAAATAAGTGAGAAATATAAAGAAATAAGAGAAAAAACGTGAAAATTATGAYCATCACACAAATTTCTTTCTCCGATCTCTATTACACAAAACACTCCTTCAAAACAAACACCGCTCAGTTAACTAGAGTTAGTATACTATATTATTACTCAAGGTCAAGGGCTCTTTGGAGCAGACTTAGTTGTATCTTTCCGACGTGGGACAATTCACCCTTTTAATATTTTACCAAAATCCAACAAGCCACAGGTCCCAGCTACCACATGGGGGTGAAGAAGCTATTTTGTATAAATAGTAGTACCCTTGAAGGGAAATTTAGGGATTGGCAAGTCACGTGTGATATTAGGAAAAAAGGGTAGATGGAGGGGAAGAAGATAGCTCTGGTAGTTGCAATGGTGGCGATGATGTTTATCGGTTCTCTAGCGCAATCGACTTTTGGCGTCGAAAATGCAGTGATTCAACTCGTCTCCGACGACAAAAATGAAGCTGTGGAGTACTTCAATGGCGGATCCAGAAAAATGTTGAAACGCAAACCAACTGATGATCCCTGTGCTGGAAAGCTTTGCAGCATCCTTATTTTCAACACTTGCCATGGTGACTGCGTTTGCCTTTCAGTGAGTCTTTTTGGAGGAAAATGTGTTGAAGATTAAACACACATCTCCCTCCATTTCACCTTCACTAAATTATGTAATCATCAACTGTTTATGTGTTCTTTTGAAAAGCAAAGTGCTTAAATCATGTGGAAGTCAATTCCTTGTGTAAATTGGTCTTTTATGTCAAGGATTTGTGTATCCTTTTCTTTTTCAATTGTTTATGAATAAAGTGGAGGTAGTATGATTTTTCTTTTGTTACATCCATCATTTAATTTCATTTCTAATGTTTTAAAAGTTTTACTTTTTTCATCAACAACAAACAACGAAYATGGTGCACCACTAATTGACATATATCTATAATTTAAAAGGTAAGAATTTACACCAGTAGATAGAAAGAAGACTCATGATTTATAAATAAGGATAAYTGTCTCTAACGTAATTGGCCCAATATATAGAGTCAAACAAATTAATTAGTTTGATTAAAACTAACTTTTTTTTAGTACAATATGTGGGGGTGGGGATCGAACTAACAACTTTTWGGGTGAAGATATATGTCAATGGCTCGTTTTGACAACTACTCCAACTTGATTTGTATATCACCTTTTTCCCCGATATATTTACAATTAATTAAGGACTATTTATTTTAGTAATAATTAGAATATTTTTAGGACAACACATTTATTTGCATTATTTTTTCTTCAAAATGCATGGAAGCTTGTCATTTTGTCCCCAATGAAATCTGCATTAATCTTTCTTCTTGGATGGAAATGCATGGAAGGCTTATCTTTTTGTCCCAATGAAATCTTATCCTATCTTATCTACACTCAAAAATATTTATAAGTTTGAAATATATATATATAGTTTAAAAAAAAACATTGTTTAGTCGCAAATGAGTACAAATATCATTGAAACAAATGAGTATAAATATCATTGAATTTATCATAAAGAAAGATTCACCTTACCGATCTAATTAAGCTTAGTTCAACTGATTATCTGACTAATAGGTTATGAGTTCGAATCTTCAACGATATGTTGTATTTAAAAAAAATAAAAAAAAAAAGAAAGATTCACACTCCATTTCTCATTTTAAGGGTATTTTAGTTTTTTATCGGTTTTTAGTAGGATAGAGGTGGAATATAGGATCGAACTTTTTTTTTTTTATTGTTTTGTGTTGATAAGTGTCATAGAACATTTATAATTAAAGCATGAGGGCCAAGTTATTTTTTTCTTTAATATATGGGTAAAATACTTTTCTTTTCTTTGTCTCTAAAACATTTGAGGTACGTATCTATTTGATCGGTAAGAGACATTTTTTTTATCCCAGGAATTTGGAAAATTGTTCTAAATAGTCGGTGAGACTAATGTTAAAGATGATGCAAGGGTTAGTTGCTTACTGCACACATTCAGCAAAATGTATTAATTTAACAATATTAATTGTTGTGGTGATTGGACTTAATTAGCTCTCTCTATATCCTCTTCCCTACTACTCTTTCTCCTCTCCTTCTCCCTCTCCACTAGCGAACCTCGCCGAAATGAGACTTATCCCTCACTGGATCAAAGATGTTCTGCATATATTCCATATTTGGACAAGGAGCATTGTTAGCTTTTTGTTTTGATGATAATCAATATACTTAGTACTAATTATTACTTCTAGTATTTTTAGTGTTGTAATCGTAGGAGTTAAAATTACGACGGAACCGGTTTTTGTATTTTCAACCAAAAAAAAAAAAGATGTCGTATTTTAAACGAATAAAATGGATTAGGGTTCGGTATCTTGCAGTCGAGTTGAAAATCTTTTATAAAAACAAAGGAGAAGTTATTTGTTGTCCAAAGCAAATCTTGATCCAGGGAGTAGATCTTAACAATATATTTAAAAAAAGTATTTCAATATATTTTCTTCTTTCGGTGGCTCCTTTTTAATCAAGTTTTAATTGTCTAAATCTCAACCACTCCATTATTTTAAACTTATTTTTCTTTGGATCAATGCAAACCACGTACAGATTGAATTGCAAGATACATGGATTATTTTTCAATAATCCATATTTGCGGTAATCAAATATTCTTCTCCCTCCCGAGTAATCATAAATAATTAATGTATGATTTCTATTCTCTATAAAAGATAAGAAATACCTTGTTTACGTATATTGAAAGAATTTAGGTAATTAAGTATTTGTACCTCTTCATAAAAAATTTGAATCTTTTTAAAATACTTACTTCAAACACTTGTACTGAAAACATTACTTTTGTTATATCGAAAATTTTAAAATTCAAGAAAAAAAATATATACATTTTGAAATAAAAAAATCAAAACAATTATGTTTACAATAACTGAAATAAATCGATTTCAAAAATTCGAAGTAGAAAGCGAAAAAAATCTGGGAAATGCAGGGAGAAAATGGGAATTAGAAGGAAGGAAGGAGAAAAAAAAAATGGACGTATCCCAGCTAAAAAGTTTTGGCGAATTTTTCTAAAGATAAATGGCGAGTATATTTTTGAGGCTATAATTAAGACAATAATTTAATAATTCCTTTTTTTATGTTTTTGGAAAAAATAATACATTAGTTTTAAAATAATRTGTGTGAGCCCCCAATTATTAGGTGTTTTTAGGGCCAGACATTGGTCACAACTGGCGTATCACATATGCTAAGTTTTCTCCTCCCTACGATATCTTGTGTACAGATGTTATCAAAATAAAAAATTAAAAAAAATATATAGATATTTTCTAATTAAAAGTTACTACGATTTTGTATTTTGTTTTAAAAATTATTTTTCAAATTAAAAAATTAACTTCTAAAATTTTGATTAAGATTTTTAAGAACATTTKTTATTTAACACCGTTTATTTTAATTTTAGAATATGAATACTTTTTAAATTTTCATAAAAATAAAAGAATAAATACATGATAAATTATCATAATTAGAAGTAGGTTTGGAATTTTAAAATTATAATTTATAAATCAAATTTGTATTTTAACCTAAAATTTATAAAGTTTAAATCTTAGTTTGGTCGATGAGCTTTCATGTCTAATATTAAAAATTTTGCTATGCTATTTTGCTTCTAATATTCGTGTATTGTACTATTTATTTATTTGTGTTTACTCAATATCCATCTTCAACCAACATAGTTTGTATATGCATTTATATTAACAAATTAGTTCACATGCTTGAAACCACGTAATCAATTTGTTAAAAAAAATCAAAGTTGAAATTATTTTTAAAGTTTGAAAATAGACATTTTTTTTAAGTTGAAAACAAAAATAGAAATTAAACCCTTTTATAATACCGTGTGTCACGTGTGTGGACTCGGAGTTGCTAGTGTTTTCACGTTGGACTTGGATTGGTATACAGTTGGGCTTGGGCCGGAACATCGMCTTAAGCATAATTGGGCCATACACAATGGGCCKTCCATCGGGTGCTAACCGGCAGAACTGGCGGAGAATTTGGAGGGTACCAAGGACTTCAGGCCGCGGCGGAGCACCGGAGCCGGCAGCGAACAGCCGTGTAATTTACCATCTTGCCACTCGCCGGAGGCAGACTCTCCCTCGGCCACCGCTATTTCGAGTAAGATTCTTTCTCATGCTATGAATTTCTTTTTCTTTCTCTGAGTGAACTTGCGTACCGATTTCTTGTTGAAAAACAATTTGGAGCAGACTCTTCGAAATGCTTGGAATGTTGTAATTCAAGTGAGCAAATCTCATGCAGGAATGAAGACGAGGATCGTTTTGAGGAAGCTTTATGATTACATTCGGTATGATCTGAAAGAAATTGCGTTTCCTTCGTCGTTGCCGGATCCTCCGCATGTAAAGAAGCGGAGAAAGCTTACATGGCATGAACGATTCTTGGTAGATGCTTATTCTTTGATGTTCTCGTTTTCTTTTGTTGGCTTGTTGCTATTGTTTTATTTCTTTTGGAATTATTTGAGTAAGGATTGATAAGTTGCAACCAGTGATTGAAAGGAAAAGTTACTTGTTAGGGGATTGACTTCCGTTTCTCTTCAAATCTTTTGCGTATAGTTCTCTCGAGTGCTGATTGAAATGTATGCGTAGTATTTAATTGGCCATTGAAGATTTGATTCTGCTAAGCCTTCTTTGCGTGTGTTTTTTCTGTTCTTATATTGGTTCATAAGTAAATGCTCATATTCGAATGTTGATCTTAGGTGTTGAAGGAGGCTTCCAGGTTATATGCTGCAAGCTGGGTCCGGGACATTGGTCCTGACCTGCGACCAAATGACTATAAGGTGGAAGAAAGTGAAAACAAAACTAATGCAGCAAAAAGTGCATCTAAAGAGAAAGAACCTTCAACACTGGAAGATCTTGGTAACCAACCTTTGTATCATAGTTTTATTTAGATGCTTTATATTGAAGTGAAATATTTTCTACTTCTTGTTATCGCATATTCATGATTAGTGGGAAACTTCTTATATACTACCCTTTGGACGGAGGTGCTAATTAATTTTTACTTGGAATTATCAGTGTAATAGTGGTTGGTGTATTTTGTTTACTGATTTCTGGGTCTCAGTCAACTAAATCTCAAATCTGTTGATGCATAAGATAAAATTGTTTCAAGTTTGAGTACTTGATATTGTAGCTCTTGTCAAGAATGCCTTGTCACTAATGGAAAAATCAGAAGATATGAACAAAATGGTCAAAATGGTCAAAAATATGTTCAGTGTTCTACCAGAAGTTATTAAATTGTCTAATATTTCATATGAAGTGTCTTTTTTCTTCCTCCAGAAATTGGATTTTTTTTTTAAATTTTCTTGAAAATAATTGTCTTTCTAAATTTATCTCTATATCCTTGTTTGACAAAATTTTAAGACTCATGGTTTTTCATGAGATATCAACAATCAATCATGAGGATACAAATAG
This sequence comes from Momordica charantia, assembly GCF_001995035.1. Next base: position 240,853 of record NW_019104520.1, on the reverse strand, counting down.
CAGCCAAATAACATCAAAYTATGATGCTGTGTAATAATACTCATTTCTTTGCCTAGATGCTTGTCTCAAATGATCCTTCCCTTACTCTTGTGCCTTACTTCTCTGTTGTGAAACTCACTTTCACTCTTTGATTAAAACTTTGCAAGAGATATAAGATATGATTTGTTTGGTAATTTAGAAATCCTACCACAGTACCCTATCAAAAGGGACAAAAAATGATAGAATGCTCTGTTATGGGATCTCATTCATTTTATCTACTAGGAGTTCTAGATTGCAGTTCACTTTCCTACGAGTTGATGCTAATCATTTATTGCATCAAAAAGTTATTTAAAACACAAAAGAGAGGTCAAACAAAAAAAAAGGAACAAAAAGGAGCCAGAGTAGTACAAATGGAAAATAGAATATAATAGGCAAACAGTAGCAGTTTCCCTTTATTTATGTAGAGAATAGAGATTTACAAAGTTCACAGACTTTCTAGAGGTCTGTTCTCTCCACAGTACACATAAGATGATGATTTCCTCTTCTATAACTACAAGCCTTATATACAATTTAATATTAGTAACTATCCATACATATCCATATATTCTAGCCTTGTAACTAAACCCATAACTACCCATTCATCTCCATATATCCCAGTAACTCCCTTGTAACTTTCCATACATATCCATATATATTAGTAACTCCCTTCTAACTTTGATAAGTAAAATGAATTTGAGGAGTGATTTGTCTATCAAAATAACAAAGAAGATTACAAGCAATATCCACATTGATCAGAAATCAAACAGAGGGTGTATCTCAGAAAAGAAAAAGAATGGAAGTCCAATGTGAGGTATAGAAGTATGCAACACCCAAAACCTACTTCTGTCTTCAAAGATCTTCAAATTCTTCTTGCAGCCAAATACTTCACATGTTATGCAAGAATCAATTATTCTAAAGAAATACTCCCTTTCCCACAAAAAGAGGATTCAGAATAACCACAACAATCTTTAGAGTCATAATCAGGTGCAGGGCTAAACTTAAAGTTCACAAGAATCTATTTTATGTTTGTGTCAAAAACAAATAATGCCCGAAAATATGATTCCAATCCTCTACTGAACACCATTGAGGGGAAAGGCAAAAAGAGACAAACCATTGCATMGTGTCAGTGTCAGTGGTGTCAATTCTCCCTAGAGCCACTAATCAAGCAAAAATCTTTAACYCTTACAGAATGTCAAGATTTCAAAGCTTGGTAAAGAAATTAGAGTTGGGTTAAAAAGAGTTTCTCAAAACAATTTTGAGCATAATTATTTTGCATAGCTATTTGAAAAATATTGGGTTCAGTATGAGAATATGGTTTAGTTGTATCAGTTTGAGCGCAAAGTGGGAAAGAAGTGTGTTATTATTGGCCTGTAATGGAGGTTGGAAGTTTGGAACTGTAAGCCGACGGTGGTTATCCCTGCGATCTATTCATCTAAGTTAGACACTCATTGTATGTGTGTCTTTTCTTTTAAAACTATCTTGTTCGTGGTCCCTGATGTGTAAAAGTTTGCTCTGTAAATAAAATTTGAAGTCTTATCATGGTAAACACCACTCTAATAGGATGTCTTTCATGTACCATACTAGAAATATTATTTCCTTTATTTAAGTTAATCATGAATTATAATTTTTCTTATTTTGTTATCTTTTCTTTATTGTCCAGTACATTGATTTTGGTGCATCTTATGTTGCAATTAGATTTTCTTTACGCCTTCTTTTACGTTCAATCTGTTTTACTATCCTTTTTTTTTTTTTTGTATTTATTGAATTGGGTTATTCGTGATAAGAGTGCCATTTTTATTCTGTCAAAAAAATGAAAATCCAGCTGTGGCTGCAAGAGGAGGAATGGAGACGTTAAAGCCAGCTTTGCAGCGGGTGTATATGACTAGAGCTTCTGCATATAGAGACGCTCTAAAAAATTTTATAGATGGGTATCAAGAAGGTGTTCAGCAAGTCATGGAGAAAAAGGAAGCTTCTGATTCTCAAAAGGGAAGCGATAAAATCAAATAAATATTTCCCACTCATCAGATTTATGTTTTATGTTAAAAGTCAGAACTGTGCTAAACAAGTTTGGATTAGACTGTTAAATTTGCAGTTGTAAAAGTTGGTTGAGTTTAGATTTTTAGTTTCATTTCAGAGGTGCAGTTTGAAAAATACAGTTTTGAGCATCCTCGCAWATATATACAATCTTGAGAAAGGATAGCAAATTCTTCCTCTGTGTACTAGAGAACTAGTTGTATGACTCCTATGCTTACTTTCCTCTTCTAATGTTTGTTATCCTACAGTTCTTAGTGACTGTAGTATTTGCTAACAAGAACGCCTATGGAAATATTAGTATCGAGGAAGCTACTATTGATTGCTAAATAAACCATTCAGTAGTTCTTTTCTTGTTTCTTTCTATAAGGTCTTCCTTTGGGGCTCCAAGGCTTTTTATCTTTGTTTTTTCCGGAAATTGGATTTTCGATTCAAATTTACCCCCTGAGAAAATGCGTGAAAKTAGCAAGATCCCAGCAAAATAACTTCTGCTTTCTGTTAGGTCCGGTTAACCAGTTGTCTCAAGTTGGATAATTTTTCCTCAACACTGCAGATCTGAATTGTGCATTGCTGCTAGCCCCTGCATTCACGTTAAGATCACTCTGGCTTTTCAATCATGTCATGAGGTATCTGCATGATGGATTGAATTTTCAGTGCAACCCTAACTCTATGATTTGACAAGAAAGAGTTGGTCGCTGATTTTGCTAATTGAGAAAGAAATGTAGTGGCAGAGTTAGGTCATAAGATGCTGTGGAAATGCTCGAGTACACTTTATTGTGGTGAGGGGGAAGGCTGAAAATGACTGGCATTACAGGGATTGAAGGGCCCATTTTTTCGGAATTGGGTTCTTGCTACTAGCATGAGCCCCCAATGTTCAAGCTACAGTTTGACTTTTACCAGAGAAGCCTGAATTGTTGAAAACTAATGAGGTACCAATTGCTCTATCCTTTTGAATCTCCTTTGGGCTACGATTTTAAAAGGAAATCAATAGTCAGGTTGCCTAAAAACATGTCTAGTTTCATGCCTGGCGTTACTTCTAATCTTTTTAAGCACATGGTTCTTGCTTCCAAGTCTTGTGATAATAGGTTACAAATCTTTTTTTTTTTTTCTTTCTTTTTGAGAGAATAGCCAGCTGATTTGCCTAAACGATTAAATTGACAGAGATTGACTTTGTTTATACATTAATAATTTTTCCCCATTCAGTTACTGGTGATAAGAGAATCAATTAAGGTAGCATAATCTTAGCACCCTTATTGTCTAGGCTGATCCCAATTTATAATCTAAAGAGGTTTGCCCATATATCAAATAAGTATGCAAGATTCTGACAAAGAATCAAGTGACTGCTTCCTCTTTTACCATTATCTTTATTGATAAATTAATGATTTTTTGTCGTTGTATGTTTCACAAAATCATATGCAGTCATTGAAATGTTAATTACCTTCTGGGAACTCAAATGTTGGCTATGTTAGTTTTGGTACTGTTGCTTGTCTCTGTCTTCCAGGGGATTCTTAAGTCACAAAAGAGTCTTTATTTTCTAATGGTGAAGTTTGGTTGGCAAGAGATCATATAAAGGCAATGATCTGATGGATGAAAAGATGAGTGGAATGGACCATGGACGAATTATCTTTTGCTGTTACTATATATGTACTGTACTTAATCATGCATAATTGAGTTATGCTTGCCAAACATATCCCTTTAGTAGGAGTCTTTTCACTCCTTTGATTAGCCATTTCTTCAATGCCAATTATAGGTTGCACACATATCTGGGGACCCTCCACTTTCAGAGACACTGATGAAGATTGGAAAATCATCAACCAGGGAGGTCAATGGCTATCTTCTCTCTTGTCTGATATTCTGTTTAATTCAGCCACTAGTTGATGATATGTTCTCATAATTCTGCAAGTTGTACTGAACATTTGCACCACATTTTAGATATCTGTAGATACAACACAATACCCATGTTAATCATCAAATGCATAATCTCATTAGTTGCTTTCCCCCAAAAAAGGAACTTAAGTTGACAAAAAAGAAGGGCTATGGATACATTTTGTCAAACCAATTCAAGGACTCCTCATCTTTTACTGTGCTGTATTTTCTTTTGTCCTATAGGCTACACTACAAACATAGCTAGAGACGAAATGCAACAAATAATATGTCAGCATATTGTACAATTAGCAGTTAGGAGTTGAGGACTTTGGCGTACTGTAATTCTGATTGGAACTGTGTTGATCGCAAAAGGACTTGTTGGTTTCTTTGAAGTTTTGTGCATAACGTGTTAAAAAGTAAGAAACATATTCTCTGTTTGAACGAATGATAATAGAACTGAAACGGACTCCACAGTGCCTGCAATACCAGTTACAGTAGAGAGAGATGGGAGGGAACTAGAGTTTTCCTCTTGCCTTTTTATGTCACTGGTACTTACTCGACCTGGAATTTGGCAGCAGGTTTCTTCCTTAAGTTAATGGCTCAGACACTGCAAACTTTCTCAAACGATATAGCCGTGCAGTAAATGGCCAGGACTCGGGAGGATTTGAAGGTTCACTTATGGTGAGTTTGGTCTAGCATTAAAAAGTGTAGTCTTTTCAAATAAACTACAGTATAGCTTCTCTTTTTCAATATTTTAGCTTATATGACCAAAAATAATTACAAATTTTGAAATGCAGCTAAAACCAGTTTTTAACATTTCAAATCATGTCAAACACACCTTTTATCTCAAATTAACTCCCAATTCGTCTCTCTTCTCTCTCTCAAACCAATGATATAGGTAGACTTGGCTACACATCAATAAGTATAAACTCTGTTATTCTGTTCATAGTTCATTAACAGTATGTTTGATACATATATGGATTTTAAATAGCTATGTRCACCTATTTGTTCGTGGCCTTTTTTTGTTTCTTTGTTCCTATGTTTGAAATGTGTTTATCACAAAGTTGAGTTGCAGGGTGAGAAAATATATTATTCTTTTTCTTTTTGATGTCATCTCATCCCGAACTTATCTCAATTTCATCACAGAATTGAATGCAAGGGCAGACATGGCATGGCAACCACGGAAATTAGCATCCTCTTCAGAAGCAGATCAGATCAGATCAGATAAGATGAATTCACAGGAAAAGTTGAAAAGGACACGACAATTGAGAAGTAAATCTTTATATAAATGAGGTAAGAAAGAAAGGTTAGATTTTGCTAAAACTTATAAAAGAGAGGAGTAGGAGTAGAGGCAGGGTAGTACGACAGGGCTGTCACCGATCCATCCAATCCCACCCACTCAAATAAAAGCACAAGAACAGCCCCATACCCCCCTCCATTAGTTATACTTTGAGCCTCTCCCAAAAATCTTGAGCCAGAATCTCAACAGTAGTCAAATAGATTCCTCATTCCTGACCTTCAACGACCCTAGTTTCCGGTTTGCATGTATGACGTCAGCCCTAGTTAGCTTTCTTCTTGGACCCCACATTTTTTGCTCTCTCACACCCACCTCCTTATCTGTGATATCTCTCTTCACCCCCACCCCCCGATCTTGGAAAGTTGGCCAGAAAATCTGGGATTTTTTTTTTCTTTTCTTTTCTTTTTTTTTCTCTCTTTCATTTTCTCATTCTATGTTTCCTTGTTTTTTTCTTGATGGGGCGACTCTTCTCAAGTGAAGTGGTGGGGGGGATTTCGATATAAAAAGAGTGGGTTTTGCACAGGGACGTCACGTCCACACATCTCTATCCTTGATGATATTTAGTCTGCTTGACATCTTGTGAAAAAGTGAAATCCTGTTACAACCACATTTTAGAACCCACCCCATAAAACAACCTGTTACTGCCATATAAATAAACAAATGCGTATATATATATAATCAAGTAGATTTTGTTAGATTAGTTGGTTTCATGTGGTTAAAACTTGTGGGACAGAGGAGGGGTTTTGCAGAAGAGTTTTTATCTGAATTTAGTAACAGTTGAGAAGATAGAGAAAAGAAATTAGAAAACTCCAAAAATGGGATATTAGGAAATAACTCTCAAAAAAGGTAACAAGAAACTGAAAAGGTCATGGCCCATTTTTTGCAGGTTTCTAAGAAGAGAAGGTTTTGAATTGTGGAAGTGATTTCTGAGACAGAGTGTGACCTCAAATTTTCAGAGGTTTGGTTTATTTGTGCAGAGTTTTTGGTCCGATATCATTTCCCTCTTGCTGTCCAAGTACGATGTCCCCCTTACAATCTGGAAAACCTACCATTTTCTCTTTCTTTCCATTTTCTTTTTTCTTTTTCCCTTTTTCCCTTGAGAGAAAAAAAATAATAATAACCCATCTAAATCAGTACCATTTTCTTTTCCTTGTCATATTTTCCCTGAATGAATATGAGCAGAAATTTTGTGGGATTTTGTAGACAAGTGTTCTAAGTAGCAAGCACACTTTGAATTGGGTGTCAGATTTAAGTGTAGAGACCAAAATGGAATGATTAAAAAAATTGTATGATTGAAGTGTAAAGATGTAATGTATAATGCAACAATACCAGTTTGATCATCCCCTTGCAATTGTTATTTAATATAAACGATTGAGCATATGGCAATGAATCATCATTAAAATGAGCAATATTTGCACCTACAATTCTAGATTCATTTAGAGATTTTGTTGGGAAAGGAGGAGACCATTTAATTTAATAAATGCAAGAAATCCATTTTAAATCACTATTTCTTTATCTTATTTTTCAACTTTTATATATATATATATATATATATATATATATATATATATATTTTACCACTTTGACTCTAATCTGTCTGATTAGAGGAAGCAATCCAAAAAGGGGAATCAGAGATGCAATGGCTTTCTTTTTAATGAACAAATAAATGGTATGAAAAAAAAATAAACGATATTATTTGGTTGAGTTGGCATACCATGTGATGCGGAAGCGGAGGGGAATAATGTGGATAGCTGTGGTGGCGGGTCGGATCGTTTCGACCCGATAAATCGAACCCGCCACCACCACCCGAGGGCGGAGGTTCGGGTTCCGACACGTTGGTTTGGCACTCCAAATTCACTCCGAACAGCCGCAGGATCTTTGAGTTCCCCACGGACACTGTTCGACTCTGAACAGAGGACTCTGAAAACAATGCATATACGAACATACACATATATATCATCCTTTTATTTAGCTGTTCAATAAAAAACTCCATTGAAAAGAAAAARGAAAAAACTTGAAATTTAAAACAAATTATGTAAAAAAAAAGTAATAATAATACTTCAAATCGGTGCAATAAGTTGAGGTTAGAGATTCAAATATATATCTAGATATCGAGTTAAGCTTACTGCTAATTATTCACCCTATTATTCGCTAGTTAATAGCCTCTTGAAATCTCTATTCAATTTTAAAATTTTAATCTCGAATATTACTTTCTAATACAACAATTTAACGCTTAGATAATTACGTTACATATATCACATTTTTAACGGTCAAAATTCAGTTTCCCACCCCTATATTTGTTTTTAGAGTGAAGCTGATTTTCGTTCTGGATAACTAATTTTTCTGAACAAAATTATTAGAAGATTTTTTACTAGAAAAAAAAGGGTACCTGGATGAGAAGATTGGTATGGCGGTGGAGAAGGATGATAGGGATGTCCAGAGCAAAACATTGAGGTCCATCCTCTACTACACGGCGGCGCCACCCCGGGGCTACGGCCACCGTCCGCCGCCGCCGCCGCAGCCGGGGAGCGGCGCTTCCAGCCAATGAAGAGCCTGTCGCCGTCGAGGCGGTGTCTCTCGAAAACSACGACGTCGCCGGCGTCGAGGCGCTTCTCTTTGACATAACGGCTCCATCCCTTGGTGAGAACGTAGCTCTGGCTACTGTTCCAATACGAGTACCGGAAGCGCCACAGCTTGCCGGACTCGTCCTCGAAGCTGAGGAGCAGGCCCTTGTCGGCGGCGGTGGCGGCGGCGCCGGAGAGTGGGAAGTACTTCTCGGCGTACTGCTTGGGGATGACGAGGCGGTTGAGCTTGCCGACGTCGCTGGGAGTCAAGGGCTTCTCGAACATGGGCTGGTGGTCGGCGGCGGACATGGCGGAGGGCTGGTGGCGGAGGGAAATCCAAGTGGGGTTGGGATTATTTTGCATAATGGGAAATATGAAGTACACACAACACAAGAAAGGCCAAGAGGGGTTCTTCAAAATTGAAACTTGAAAGTGATTTCGAGAGAAGTGGTTTATTATGGGCACATTTTAGAGAGAGAGAAGTGATTTGATTTGATTTGTGGGTTTTTTTTTTTATTTTTTTGGTTGATGGGGAAACTGTGGGAACTATTTGATGTAGCTCAAAAGACATGACAGAGAGAGAGAGAGGGTTATGAAAAATATGGGAGAGAGGCAAATTGAGGTTTTCGCGTGATCGAATGCATCAATCATTAATTTCAGTGAAAATATATTTTTAATTTCTAAGATGCAACTTTTTCCCCTTTTTGCTATGTTTCTATTATTATTTAATCCAAACAAAACTTGTAACTTCTAATCTTACAAATGTATTGCCCAATTCATCGACTTTCTTTAGAAATTCTATTTTCGATCTTATTAAATAATTAATAAATTTAAAATTTTAAGTTGATAGATTCCAATAAATTAGTTATTTATTAAGAATTATTGAATTGACATGTCAATTTAATATATAATTAAGTATGATTATGTATATAGGTTTTTTAGAATGGAAAAACAAAATTCTGGATTTTGAGTAACGAGAGAGAGAGAAGTAATCTATTTTTCCTTTGTGTTGCTCATCGTTCTATTTCTTTTAGCAAAGTTATACTTCACACACATCTTATACTAAATTTCAAGTCCATATGGCTTAACTATAATCCAAATAATCCTAAAGACAAATTAAGATGTAGTACTATGGTGTGGGGCAGCGACAATAAGCACACCTATAAATTATTTATAAAAGAAAAACTAATATTAAAAAATAATTAATGGAAGTGCAATGAGATGAATGATGAATAAGTGGAATGGTCCTTTTAAGAGAGTTTTGGGATCCCAACTTATGAATAAGAGGAATTTGTAGTGTCGAACAAAAATCACAACATGTCACATGGATCTTTTTGGGCGTCTGACCTGGAGAGCTTAACATCTATCACTTAGACAACCGTACTAAAAGTCGTAACATTCCACACGTGTATTCAGAAGTAATCACGTGTATTCAGAAGTAATCCAAACAAAGGCTGGTATCGCTCCCCAGGATCCCAACTGTAATTCTTGCCACGAGAATACTCCATTTATATCCGTGTAAATACACCCTTACTCCACCTATCCAGATATGCAATTCTATCTGAAATTGACCTGACATTCAAACTTACAACTGACTTGAGCATCAGATCGTCTTTTCTTTACTTGTAG
>NW_019104520.1:205420-224235 GCF_001995035.1 Momordica charantia | reverse complement strand
CAACAAAATTTAAAATGTTATTTTTCGTTTTTTTAATATTCTAAATCCCTTCTTGCTATTTCTAGAAATCAATATACTTAATATGCACTATGTTTCTTCTTTACTTGATATTTGATAATCAATTACATAATTTATATTTCGAATACTAAATATATCACTAATATAATTAATACTATATCAATATGATACATTTTAGATTTGGATATCACTTATAAATTATATTTGAACTAAAAATTTTGGTTTTAATAATATTATAGGTTTTTATCAAATATATCAATAATATACATTATTTTAGGTATATCACCGATGTACTTAAAAGGAAGTATATCACTGATATACTTTATATCAGATATATTATTTATATAACTAATATACAGAATAATAAGTACACATCACTAAAGTATAGAATATGAAGTATATTAGGTATATCACTATTGAATCTTATTCGGATTTTGGTTTAAGTAACATGACAAATTTCTTAATGGTATATCAAATATTTTATTAGTTATATACCTAAAATGAAATTGATATACTTAATATTAGATATTACAATTATATAACTAATATACTAAATACTAAGTATATCAATCATACTAAATATATGAATAATATATTTCATATTAATTATATCGAATATTTTGGTTTAAATAATATTTTGTAGGCTTTTTTTATTAATATATCTAAATATATAAATGGTACACTCATATTTGGTTGATCAACTTGTGAGTTTTTCGCATCTTCAGAAAACGTCCTATTTAGAGTATATTTGACCTTTTTTTTGGTATATTTATAAATTAGAAAAGCTATATATATATATTTTTTTTCAAAAAGTGGTTTTGTTTGTCAAAATTAGAGGCGCATCGTAATTGGGTTGCTGACACGTGGCGAATAGTGGATTCATAAAGTGTTATGATGTAGGGCTGTGATGAACTGGGACCATTCCTGATAATTAACAGAAAGTCCCAAAATGGTCCCGTTTGCGTGCCCCGGATGAATTTCTTTCTTTCCCTTTTTGTCAATTTCCAATAAATTTATATTATTTGTTTAATTTTATCAGATATTAGTGGTCAAGACATCTCACTAGTTAAGATATCTCTATATTTTAGTGGTGTGATATATTCTATACTAAATAATAATAATAAACTTCATTTCACATATATCAAAAATTTCAATGGAATCTTCATTTCAGTAGTACATACATAATTGAGGGGCGGAAAAATGACATCACAGATAATACTTTAATGAATGATTTTTTCGTAAAAACAGTGTGAGCTCATATAAAATTAGGTAAAAATTCAACATCGCCCATCTAAAAAAGGATATTGAATGCGGCTGCTATAACATGGGTGTCGTTATAACCATTTGATGCAAGCTTATATATGGAATAGAATAACCCTATCGTTGTAGTCTCCTCCAATAACTTTGTTCGTGTTTTCAAAGATTTGGATGATGAGGAAGTGAGAGTGGGAGGGGAATAAAGGGAAAGGAAGAGCCCACAGAGTTAGACTTTTTATTGTGAAGAAGAATAAGAGAAAGGTTGTGTTAATGTTAGGTCTAACTTGGCAGAAGGAAAGTGATGAGTGATAACCACCTGAAAGTCACTATCACCAAAATGGCGGTGCCAATTTTTTCCAAACAGAACAATTCTCAGCATATTTTATTTTATTTTCTTAAATCCATGATGTGTGAAGTGATGATTTAAAGTYTCGATTCAATTGAATTATTTATATGGTTATTCACTGACCGCTTTTAAAATTGTGTAAGAATTTTGGAAATAATCAAATCAAGTTTCTTGTTTTGTTTCTGTTTAATTTTTTTTTCTAAACCATAAACAAAAGTATTATTTTATCGTTCTTGACTTATAAAATATATAATAAATATTAGAAATAAATATAGCATAAAAATTTTAATATCTAATTTTAAAAATTTAATTTTTTAGTTTAAAATTTTGGAGAACGAGAAATAAATAAATATTTATGAAACATGTTTTTGTTTCTCTTTTTATTTAAAAGAAAAACAAGAAATCAGAAATAGTTAGCAAACTTAGTTTTTTGTTTTCGTTTAGAAAAGGTGAGGAAAAGAGAAACAATAAATAGAAATTTTACTAATAATGAGCCAACCGTAATACGATGAACTAAACCATAGAGAAATTAATGAAAGTTAGAGGTCGATCAAAATATTTCAAAATTAAAAAAAAAAATATTGGGTACATGAAATTTGGCTAATGTCATGTCACAATTATTTCACCTCATTTTTATTATTTTGAATAAGAGATAACATAAAATTTAATTATATGTTAAAATATCAAATAAAATCAAAAGAATAATGCCAAAATATATGGTATAAATTTGTTTACTAGGAATTATAAGACGAGATGACTAAAATAACTTTGATCTTGAAATAGGGTGATTAGAGAGAAGACTTAGTGTAAATCAAAATGGAAAAGATTTATTACCCGTTAAAAGTTTTTGTCTCTTCGTTTACCATCAACTTTATCCTTATCCTTGTATTGTTAGTTTGATTGTCCTTAACAAAATTGAAAAGATAAGAATTTAACAAAAATTTATAATATATATGGACTACTTCTTAATTTTTCGTACAAATTAATGGTTAGTTTTTAATCCAGACTAACTAAATCATAGCTGAACCCTTGATTACGTTACATATTATTATTATTATTTTGTTGGGATTACTAATTCAAAGAACAAAATCTTATATTTGTAGATTTGATTAAAATAAATAAAAGAAGCTAATGATTGAAATGTAAAAGTAGCTTTTGAAATGGGATTTGACATAGTTGACCAATGATCATTAAAATTTAAAAGCAATTTGACTTTGGCCTAAAGGTGCTTCATGACATCTCTCTTTTGGAATCTGTAACAAACTTATCAATTTTTCTTTTCATTTGCCAAGAGAAAAAGATAAATTCCATTGCGAACTCAATTATAACACCCCAATTCAATTGGAATACAAATTCCAAGACACAAGGCTGAGTATTCTTTAAAGGTTCTTCTTCTTTTAACTGGTAGCACTTTTTTGGGTACATTCTGAAGCATAATCTTTTCAATATCGAGTATGTTTAAACATAGTATCATATCCGTTAGGAGTGGAGGCAAACGATTGGTATATAAAAGTATAAGGGGTGTGTAGATTCGGAATCGTACGGTCTTTGAAAAGATAAACAATATTTTGACCGATTGAACTATACCCGTGTCAAAATATATATATGAAACATATATAATGAAAGTAGGGGATGGGGGGTTATGAGTTTAATAGGCCAAAGTGAGAGTGGGTTTAGTTTTGGGCCAAATCTTGGTAATATTGGGAAAGCCAATCCTGAATGATGTTGAGCTGCTGCTTTCTCACATCTTTCAGCCATTTTGGGTCTTCAGGAGTTGAGAATCTCAAGTCTACGTGATGAGCCCCTGTTTCATTTACCAATTTCAAATAAAATTTTAATTCCTAAACACTCCCTCCGCTTCTAAATTTGTAACAATTTAATCCTTAAACTTTAAAATGAGACAATTTAATTCATCTAATGTAAGTGGGAATAAATCTATACAAATTAATCAAGGGACTAAGTATATGTTCTGGTCTTTTTTTAGTCCCTATTGGTTAAAAAGTTCCATTTTAGTCTTAATTATGGTTTAACGATTTTCAATTTAGCCTCTTAATTATCGTTTAACAATTTTCAATTTAGTCTTTCAATGTTGATGAATATTAAAATCGGCCGACGATATAAAATTTTACATGACATAATACTTAGTGAACCCGTGGAACAGTAGTCCAAAAAATAGTAATTAACATAAAAAAAACTTGAAACTTCTCCAAATTTCTAGAAAATTTTCTCCCTGAACCTGACTTTTTTTTTTCTCCTCTATATTTCTACCAATTTACTAAGATAAGTTTATCATCGGCCAACCTTAACATTTATCTACAATGATGGGCTAAATTGAAAAATGTTGAAATATAATTAAGAGACTAAATTGGAACCTAGTAAACCGTTGAAACACATCCACATTTGGTCTGCCTTGCCTTGGTTAAAACATTAGAAGTTAAAATAGTAAAAATATATTTGATGTAAATGAATGCTAACCTTCTTTTGCTACTATAGCTATTATGCTTGAGGATATGTTTTTCAGGACCCTGTAGGAGATATCAAAAGAAAAGAAATGTTGAACATTATATTATGTTTAAGCCAAGCTCCATTAATATTGCAACTAAAATTAAATAAAATCTGCCATAAGATGAGAGAGAGAGAGTACCCTCCTGCACTCCAAGGATCTCTCAAGCCATTGAAGAAGATTATGTTGCTTCCAAACCTCTTCAAAACTCTCTCAATCTTCTGCATATCAATCACTCAAAACTCATTTATAGGTAATTTTAGTTTGGAATCTAGATTGAAGAATTCAAAGGAAATCTAATTTTTCACAAGTCTAATGAAATTAATTGTGATTCTGAGATATTTTTAAGTTGTGAAAATTGGATCAAGTTCAGTCATCCGATTAAGGCACAAATTAACATTTTGTGAGGTTAAAATTCCTACCTAGTTTTTCACTACTTAGCCCCTAATCTCCGGTTAAATTGGGATTGGTTAAGGAAAGTTTTTTCATCTAATTATTTTTTTAGGATGAAGAACTTCTCTCCCTAGAGATTGACGGAAAACGATAGAAAAAATAAATTTTTTGTTTTTTTTTTTCGAAAAAATGTAAATTGAGAATTCTTTTAAAAGTGATAAGTAGTAAGATAGCTGTTCATAAGTTTAAGACAAAAAAAGTACTAGACATATTTTCCCAAGGGACCCGACCCATAAACTAAGTAAGGAATAAGGATTATTCACCGACTCGGACTCAGATATCGACTCTCCTATACCAAATAAAAGGATGGAGACGAAGAAGAATGCATGTGAGATTTGACATTCAATCGTGGTGGTGTGATGTTGATGAGAAATATATGTATAGATTATACGAACATGGCCTCCAAAGTGTGTGGTGATCCAAGTACGGCGAGGCTCCACGCCAAATAAGCGTTTACAGAAACTGAGTCGATCTCCATAGCTCCATTTTGAAGCTGGAAATATGCTGTCCTTCGTGTTCCCTCCGGTTGGTAATATCATTTCCGTACACGCCTGACCAAAAACAGAGCACACAATTTTGGATATATGGCTTAAGAATAATGGGCCATGGCCATGGGGGGCCTTCAATGAAATGAAATCACTCAACATCACACCACCAACCAACTCAATTAATTCATGCTCTTGCTCATCATGTCACATAAACTCAACTCTCTCATGAATTTTGATGTTTTTGATTTAGCCTAGGTTGTTTAAAATGTTTTAATTTAGTATGGTTTCCACGTTGATGTGTTAAGTTTGGTTGATGGTAAGTTTAACTATTATAATACTTTGTGAGTTGACATAAATTATTTTTTATGAAGGAATTTTCTTAACTTTTCTAACTCATCCTCCAAATTGATGAGAAAGTTGTTGACAATTTAGTTTGATTTCTTTCTTGTTACTAGGTATCATGTCACACGTAAGTCTTTACCATAAAAAAAAAAAAGAAATTATATATATATATATATATATTTAACATCCACTATAGAAAGTGATATAATTGAAAAATGTTAAAATTATGTGAGAAGACAAATTTCAACTTTTCAAACAATATTAACTAAATTGAGAAAACACACCCCCAAACACAGTAGTATGAACTAGAACATATATTTAGCATATTTTTTAAACTCTCGTTTTTAAAATTTTATATATATATATATATTTTAAAATTTATGATAAAATAAAATTTAATACTTCATTTCTCTAAATTTTTTGTCCCACGTAGAAATTGGATTTCGTTAATTTTTTGGTTATACTCTCTCCACGGTGGATGTTAAATATGGCAGATGATAAACTTACTCCATATATGATGTTTAGTGAGTTAATTAGCACAAATTAAGAAGAGGAATAAGTAAAAATTTCTAATTTATCTGAAAGTTGCTAAGAAATTTCAATTTTTTTCCCTCTAAAATTTTCTTATTTACGAAGTATTAGGCTACGTAAACTTATCATAAGTCATGTTTAATATTGAATAACGAAAATGATATAACTGAAAAATGTTAAAATGTAAGGAATTAAATTCTATGAAATAATAAGGGCTAAATTGAAAAAATACCTGAGTAATGAGAACAAGCTTAAAATACTATTTGGTCCTTGTACCTTTAACTGGAGTTCATTGTGGTTACTGTAGTTTCAAAATGTTCCTTTTTGTCCCACATTTTAGAAGGGTGATCATTTTGGTATTTATTTGCAAAATGTTAATATAAATTTTACACAACGAAAACTCTTGAATATAAAATCATTGTTACATTTCAAAAAATGTATTGAGCGTAGTATCGCGTTGAAATTATGATAGAAAAAATGATATTAAAAATAAAATCAAAAGATCAAAATAGTCACTTTTAAATATACATGAACAAAAATAAATACTTTAAAAATATAGCCACTAAAATAAACTAGAATGGAAAGTAAAATAGATCAAAATAAATATTAAACATAAAGATCAAGTTAAAATTTATTTTAACTTACGCACTAAAACATATAAACATATATTTTATTTACTTGTTTAAGTAATTTATTTAAAATTAGAATTTCAGTGGGATTTCTTTCATATGAAAACTTGTTAAGATCTACTCTCTCATGAGGTAAATAATTTCTCTATCTCATGCCCCATTTTGTTATACCAAGACAATCCTCAGTTAAACAAAGTTTAAAATGAAATAAAAAAATCAAGATGAAAAAAATCTTAAAAAAAAAAATAATAAAAGCTTTCCTTCTACTTCAAAGACAGTGTAATCTAAAGCTTTTCTTTTTCCAAAAAGAAAAGAAGTGTTGGCGATAGGTTGCGTAAACTCTAATTTTGAATCAATATTTTGACCAATTTGAAGCTTTTTGACATCGGATACACCAAACATCACATCATTTCCATCATATACTTGTCCTTATCCTTGCCAATTCCTAATTTACGTATTAAATCTTACAACTATGTCGTTTTTCAATAATATTTTAAAATTTCTAAGGAAGATTTAAATATTATTTTGATATCTTCGTTTTTTATTTTGATCTCATTTCTTTTAATAATAATTTTAATATTGTCATTTACTTACTAAACTTTTTAAAATGTAATCATAAATTTGTATTAAAATTTTATAAATAGAAACTAAATTGATATTTAAAAAAAACGCATGATAAAACATACATCTAGAAAGTACTAAAACTAAAACAAACAAAATTGAAAGATATATAAAAACCAAACTCCAATAACTAAAATGAATCAAAGTAAAAAATATACGAATCAAAATAGTACTGGAACAAGTTACATAATAATTACAAAACATTTTTTAATTTGATATTTTAATATTGAATATCCACTTAAAAACTCCAACTAACCTAAGCAATTTATTTTTCTTTTTTTAGAAAAAATCTCACGTATCCATTTTTTCTTTTTTGTTCTTGCAACAATTTATGTATTAATGTTATTTTAACATTTGAAAAATCCAACTAAAAAATAAAAGAAACACAAGTGAAGTCCCCAAATGATATTATTTAGATTTGAAAAGCTTCGTAAATAATTACCTGCCAAGTCCAATCTCCAAGATCGTGAGGATCCGAGTCATCGTCAAGATCAAAACACGTGGCAGTCCCACTGTAGTTATAGTAGACGTTAGCCGCACCATACAACTTCGCAAATGTGTCGTTCCCAGCCGTCGGATCGTCAATCGCCTTGCACATCTGCACCGTCCCCACAACACCTTTTTCTCTTTCATCATTATTTTCTCATTCAATCATATGAATTTGCAATTTGGGTTTTTAATAATAAAAACAAAGCGAGAGAGGAATTAGCATTAGCAAGGAATTTTAATAATATTTTCTTACCTGTTTAACTGGATAAGCTGGCAGCGGATTTAAAAAATTCCCGGCCGTCGGATAATCTGTCATCGCCGTGTATAAAATTGCAGTATACAGCCAACTTTTAATCGTTTCAGAGTCAGCCTGTCTGAATATATCCTATAATCTATATTAATATAAATTTAACTATCTAATACATTTTTATACAAAACTTCAAAAATGCCTTAAATTTTAAACTTTAGAAAATATTTAATAAGGTCTTAATTTTCAATTTTATATCTAATATATTCTTATCATATTTACCTACTTTTAAATCTTAATTAATAGCTCATAGATTTATTGGACATTTTTTTGGGATCTATACCTTGAAATTTCATACACTACAGCAATTTAATCAAATAAAATGAGTATTAAATAGCGAATAAACTTACTTGCAAAATTTGAATGAGTTGCGAAGCATCTCGGGGCCTCCTGGTTTATTTGCTGCAATTTCAATCTGCTGCCATGAATCTTTAATCACTGTGTAGCAATTCTGGCTCTCACTCTGCAATCACATTATTCAAGTAAATTAAATTATCAAAATAAAGCAGTCCTTGTGATACTAATTATTAAATATTATTGTGGTTTTATTATAGTTGTTTGGTTATTTGTGTCGCAATATTGTTGGCATCTTTCTTGTTAATTTTATTTGCCTTTATAGAAAAGGACCACAAGGCATGTGGGGTTGTCCTTACTTGGATGAAAGATGATGTTTAATAACTATGGTCTTTGCTTTCAATCTCACCCCTCAGCATGAACATTATGATTAATGGAGGACCACATTTTATGTTTCCTTCTTTTTAAGTTTACTTTGCACTTTCCTTTCTCAATTTAGGTTGATTTCCATCCCTTCAATAAAGTTAGTGTTTCTTGCAGTGCTGACCATCAGCCGATCTGGGTTGCTTTTCGTCCAAAACCAATGACTTATCTACAGAAATTGACGTTGACCGAACCAAACTGGTTCGGTCGATTAGTTTGTCGAGAAACCGACAATGCTATTTTTTTCAATTTTTTTTTTTATTTATTTCCATCTTTTTCATTATTACTATTCAATTTCTCAATTTCTCTTGTATAACCTGTTTTTCATTATTGTTTACATTCAAGGGTTCAAATTCTCTTCCTTATAGGGAGGGGTGAGGGGTGAGGTTTCAAATCCAATGTCTAAAAGCATAAAATAAACTAAAAAATAAAAAATAAATTTAATGGATATATTATTGTCGGTCAATAGGTCGGAATTCGGGGGTACATGATCGCCGACCGATTTGTTGGTTCTAAAAAATCAGAATTGACAACCAAACGATCAAGGAACCGAACTGATCGGTCGGTTCGAGTCGATCAGATCGATATCTTTGCTCACCCCTAATTTCATTTAACCTTAAAATTATAAATTAGGAGAGTGTGGAGGAGGAAGTAATAACCTTGAAATCTTGGGTGATGACATTGTTGAAGGCATAAGGAGAAGTGATGTTTTCAAAGTGGAGGATGGGAGCAGATGATGCTACAGCTCCTATGCTAATGTGAGGGTATTTCAACCTAAACCATGCTGCCAGCACTGCCATGCCCCCACAAAATTACCAAATTAAATGTATAATAGTCATAAATAATAATAATAATAATAAAACCACCACTCATCAATTAATACATAGTTACTTAAAAATGATTGTTCAATTACTTTTCAACAGCCAACCAACACCCACATATCTCAACCGTCAAAATATCTACTCTTTTTTTTTTTTTAAATAGGTGGGTCAAATTTGTATGTGTGCTAAAAACAAAAAGTTTTCAAGATTTTATTGAATGGGATTTACTCAAAATTACGAAATTAAAAGGTTAAATTACAAGTTTAATTTTTGAACTTTGAAACTTGTGTTTAATAGGTTATTGAGAAGTTTCTAATAGGTCCTGAGACTTTTAATTTAATTTAATGTCTAATAAGTCTCTAAACTTTCAATGTATGTCTAATAGATCATTGGCCTATTCGGCATTTTCTTAAATTTACAGATCTACTAGACAAAAAAAATTGAAAGTTTAGGATCTTATTAAACATGGAATTCAATTTTATGTCTAATAGATTGGTTAACTTTAATTTTCTTTTAATATATTAGGAATTTTGTTAGACACAATCCAAAGTTCAAGAACTTATTAAACACACTTTTAAAATTTAGGGACGCATTAGACATAAATTTAAAGATTTAAGGATCCATTAGATATTTTTAAAGTGTAGGAACCATCCGGTACAAACCTAAAAGTTCAACAAAATTTGCAATTTGCAATTTAACTAAAGTTATATTTTAATTTAGTGTGAAGGAAGATTTTAAGGAGTAAAAAAATATATATATATATATTTTTTGGTAAATTATTAAACTTCTAAAATCCATTAAGTTTTACAAATTAAAAACCCTGAAATAAAATACCATAATCTAGACATATCACAGCAACTCAAGTTTTCCATTCTAGGCTATAGAAATTTGGATTTTTCGAACTTCGTAAGCACAAATTTTAATAGTTATTAAAATTACTGTTTGAGAATACTGATTTCATATAAATTAATAAATTGTTGCCACTTTTTCAAATAAATGTACACTATGGAGTATCACTTGATTATTCTCACCTTCTTGAAATAGAATCTTAATTTTCTAATATCATATAATATATAGTTTGATTGAAAACGAAGTGGACGGGAAAAAAAATGGTTGTCGTTGTCAAATAATGTTATACAATAATCATTTCTAAATTGACCAATCAGCCAATTAAAAGTCAGCTCTATTTCTCAATGAATATAATTTTAAAACTTTGGCCATCTGATTTGGAGTTGATTTCTATTTGGTCAATAAATCTAAAAAAATCATCCTTTTTAGTCTTTGATATTAATTTAATATCAATTTGATTCTTGAAGTTTCTAAAGTGCAGTTCATACGAGATTTTCTATTTTTTTTTTGTCTAAATAATATTGTGACATCATCATTTCATTAGATCAACTAATGGTCTACTCCACTCAAAGACCAATTAAAAACCAAATTCAAACGTTAGGGATCAATTTAAAATTATCAATCTCAAACCTCAGTGACCAATCAAAAATTAAATTCAAACTTCAGACAGCTAATATGTCATTTCTAAAACGTAAGGATCAAATAGAAACTAAATTTATATCTTAAGTAATGGTCTTTTAAATTCAGGAAACAAATACAAACCTAAATCTAAAGGTTTGGATCTAAAAATGTGTTTTACCCCATGTAAAATTAAGCAAATAAATAAATAATAGCTATATACCTTGTGATTTTGTGAGAGATTAAATTAGAAAATATAAAGACTGATTTAAAACGTTTTAATTCTTATGAAAAAAAAACTTCGAAACAGCCATAGAAAAAAGAATCAAGAAACTGGAAAATTTTGGGAACGGCGATGGACTTACTTCCTCCA
This sequence comes from Momordica charantia, assembly GCF_001995035.1. The sequence goes on along the minus strand of NW_019104520.1, from coordinate 212,873 downwards.
TAAGAGCCGCCGAAGACGACGACCGGCGAATCAACCGCCGTCAAATTAATCTTCAAGTCGGTGATGAGAGTCGCATAATCCGCCAACGCCTGCGTGGAGCTTAAAAATCCAAGCGTACTCGAATTACGATTGGCCACATCTTCGTCTCCCCCAAACGGAATCGATTTCCCGTAAAACCTATGCTACAAAATCGATTCCGCCAATCACTCCGATCGATTATTCACAACAATCGATTATTCGGGACAAGAAATTGCAGAAACAACGAATAGATAAAAAATTAGGGCGAAATTGAGATCGTACCTCGATGAAAACGACGAGAGCTCGGAAACGCGGCGCGGATTCAAGAATTAAACCAGTGTTCTGCGCGAACCACTCGATATTGCCTTCGTTGCCGGTGTAAACGAAGATCGGAGCGTTCTCGGCGGCGCCGCCCCAATAGGTGTCGTTGATGAGGTACCTCTGCTGAAACGTGTGGTAGCTTTGGGGATTGAAGTTGAAGTGATCGAGGATCTGAGTGAAGTAGTTGGTTCGGTAGAGGCGATTTTGGCCGGAATCGTCGATGGAGGATTTTTCTTCGGGGCGGAGGAGGAGCGAGGGAGGGGCAAAATTGGAAAAAGAAGAAGTGAAATGGAGGAAAATGAAGAGGAAAAAAGGAAGAAAAGTTGATGGAGACACCATTGTTGCAGTGAGTGAGGTGCGTGGGGGCGCGGCTCTGTGCGCCAACTGCCATGTGCGGTTGAAATAGGGAACACAAATGACAAAGATAAGCGTGTCTTCATTTGGCCGTGAGACTTGAGAGAAAGAGAGGGAATCTCAAAAGTATCATTTTAGTCCTTTTTTTATATAATTTTTTTCTATTATTTTCTCGATTTAAAAAGTTCAATTTCGTTCAAAAATTTAAACTCGAACTTTACTAGTAACTAAAAAAAAAATGTCTTCAGAGTGCAACTTGATCACTTAGAACTTTGATGTTCAAGTCAATAGATCATCTGAACTATGTTCTCCCGATGAACAATTAGATTTGTGTACATAAGTGTGGAGCGGAGTCTTTCTCTATAAGTGTTGATATGTGGGTCAAACTCAACAATCATTAAATACGACCACAATATTTGAAGCGTAAAATCTGTGGTGGTTGGTAAGCAGTTGAGAATAGTTTCATCTATACTTCGGTTGGGGCTTTACTAAAGTGAAGCTCTAAAGTATGATTTATCGACTTTGATATATGAGGTGCTAATACTTCGGATATTAATAACATTTTTTCTCCTGCTACGTGGAAAGTCGCTTTATGCTATCCAACATATGTCACATTTAACGTGTGTGGTAATAACTTGAAATGATATACACAATATGTAAAGTTTAACGAAATTATAGACACCAAATTAATTTCTTTAAAAAAATTATGGGGATAAAGGTGTGAGTTTAACTTACTATTTTTTTTATACATGAATTATTTGGATTGATGTTAATTTTATTTCATTTAACCAATTATTAATAATTAGATAGATTTTATTGTCTACTTACACATAACTTGGTTAGAACATATATTATGATTGGAAGTTCGAATCTCCTACCACTGTGTTATTAAACTTAAAAAAAGAAAAAAGAAAAAGGAAAAATAGGCTCTATTAATATTATTTACTATTAAAAATAAATTACGTGAGAAAGCAAACTATTACTAGTAAGCAGACAAGTTTCGAAACATTTATAAAAAAAGAATAACATTAAAACTCTATTTTTAAAGTTTCTTATGTTTCAATTGTAAAATACTTTTTGACCATGCATCAAAATATCAAGATAAATTTTAAAAATATTTTTTTACTCTTAAGTTATATCAAACTGATAACTAGATAAAGTGCTAACTATCTAAATATATTTAAGCACTTTAAACCATATAGTTAGATATAAATATTACCAACTCAAAAGTTTATTATATTTTAATTTTTATACAGTTAATAACAACACATAATAAAATTTAACACATTTCCTTTGCAACTTAATATTTATTTATTTCAACTTCTTAATACACAATATTTAAATTGTATCCTCTACATATAAAACAATTAACAATATAATAACAACAAAAATTAAAATGACCATTTTTTTTAAGAAATTAAGTTACCAATGTGAGAGTTAAATTTATTTTTTATTTTACAAATAGATATTCTTAAAAATATAAACATACATTTTCTTAAAAAAAATTATTAGAATCAATGAAAAATTATGATTTATGATATGGTAAAATATTTGTGTTATAATATTCATATTATATAATTTATATCCACATCACTTGAAAACTTAAAAATAATATATTCTTTCATTAAATATGATAACGATATTACCAACAATATTATATCGGTTGTTATGGATGATTTTCTACAATTCAGATTCTCTTTATTTAACGAATTCAAATGGAAGATATCTTGATGGCTTATGATTCTGATATCCTATATTCAAGATATATTGATTGCCTCAAGATTCTCCCAATATTTCTTAGATGTATCAAGATTCGAATTCCACAATCGTTAGAGAGATCAGAATTGAACTCCTAGGAAGTAAGCCAAACCCTAAAGGGAGGCTCACAACACTCTACGTTTTATACTCAACTACTCTGATTCTGACTTAAGCATCGGAGCCTGTGTGGTAAGAGCACACCGATCTTTAGTATTATTCTGTTTAGCAGGTCTCGTTGATCCTTTATTCTAGAAGATTGGTGCGAATTTGGCGGAATCCCAAGCCAAATTTATGCATCAACATCGGTGTAGAGTAACAATTAGATACGTGATGTATTAATTAATTTTTAAAAACAATATGATTGATTATTTTTCTTATTATTCTAATATATATATAAAAACCGGTGAGTCAAACTAATCCTTTGATCATTCAAAAGAAAAATTAAGTCAAAATATTTTCTATAATTTCTAAGTTTGAAGATTTGAAGGCGAGATGGGCCCTCGTGGAAAGGTTGTCATATATATATAAAACGATATTTTAAATTTTTTTAATAAAATATCTCTTAAAAAATCTTTAAATTGAAAAGTTATATGTAAGAATATAAATTTTTTATTGCTGATGAAAATTTTTGTTTACATCTATGATATTACTCGAAGACTATTAAAACTAGGTGTTCTGAAGGTTTGGTTCCATTTTAGATTAAATTGGTAATTAAATTGTGACGATTTATTTTTATAAATATAATCAAACCAAGCTAATGAATCATAAATCCCGAATTTAACAACTTGGTTTAATTTCTTAGATTTTAGACTAATCTAAACATAATTTAATAGACAAAATACCTATCATACTTACCATGCCTGAGATAAAATGTTTCATTTATCATCTCTATATTTGTTGAATTAAAAGGAAGAAAAAAAATTCTAGATTTTAGGCTTATTAAGCTTTATTCTATCATTTGAAATTAAATTTCAAAGTTGATTTGAGCATAGCTAAAAAGAATAAATACACTTGTTACTTTTTTTAAGATTAATCGTCTCACCTTTCACTTCTGTATTTGTTGAACTAAAAGAAAAAAAAAATAATCGAAATTCTCAGCTTGATTAACCTTCACCCTACCATAAATTTCAGAGCCAATTTGAACATAATTCACGTGGATAAAGCAGTTATTACATTCCTTAAGATTAATGGTTCGACCTCTCACCTCTGCATTTGTTGAAAAAAAAATTTAATTTCAGTAAAATACTATAAATTTTAACGATTTCTAGACCTAGTAAATATAACATTTATTTTTTATCAGATTGTTGCTTTTTGTTTCATCTTCAATGTGTTCGTATAATTTTGGTTCTTGAACTGAATTTCACTTTTTTTTTTACGACTTCATATTTCATCTCTATTATTGGAATCTCTATGTCTATTTCAAATATGATGTGAATGGGTTAAGAAACACAAATTAGCATTCTCATTATATCTTTGTTGTTATAGATTTTGTGTATGATTTTGCTTTTTGTTGTGTTTTAATTCCTATTTATTTTTCATTTTTCATTGTTTTGTAGTCTACCATCATAAACATATTTAAAATTTTAGTTAAATAAGGAAAAGTAAAACATGGTCCTAAAAAAGTGTATGGCTACATTATTGTAGTGACAAGAACAAGACGATTCTAAAGATTTCAAACTGTCAGAACTTTAATTCCAAAATTTTGGTCGGCAATATATTATTTCTGAATAGCCTAATTAAGTGATCTTCATAACTAGGTCCTTGCTTTTTGTGGGTGTTAATTATTTGAGCTGGATATCCATTGATCTTACAAATTAAAAATTAAAAATTAAAAAAAAAATAGTGGTAATCTAGTAAGAATTTTATATAAATAACTATGAGAATTACCTATGAATTAAAACCCTATAAAGTTCATGAGATTTCGATTTTGGAATAAGGTTTATGGGTTATATTAAATAAAATGTATTCCTGTAAAGATTTAAAATAAAAAAAACAAAAAGAAAAAAGGAAAAAAAAGGGAAAGACCCATTTTTAATCTTTTACTTGTGATCCATGAAATGTCGAAGTCCACAATTTGAGAAAATGTCTTGAAAATGTCAACATCAATAAAAATTTCTTAGAAAAATAAAGAAATTCAGGTTTTTTAAAGTAACATATAAACCTTCTACCACTTTTTTAATAAGTTAAAAAGATCTTATTATTAATAAAATGTTCATAAATATATTTTTTTTAGCACAGCAAATGAGAATTGAAATTCGAACTTGTTCGTCAAAGACAAATATCAAATTACCACTTAACTAAATTCATGTTGGTCATAAAAGTGATATTTTGTTGATATTTTCCAGCTTGCAGTTTCATTGCACCCTTTTTTTTTTGTTGATGTTGAACTCATGAACGTATTATAAAAATCAGTATTTACATCGGTAGAAATTTAATGTCGAGAAGTATGCATTCATGTGCATTACCATTTATGATTTATCTTTTTTGCATATATATTGTATTTACCACCTAAATGTAAGTTTCTTCGAAATTTATTCTTCAAAACAATAAACAATCAAAGAATAATTTAACGCACTTAAACTTACCAACATTGTCTCTCCTCCGTGCTTAATAGTAAGTTGAATGAGTTGAAAAATCAACACCTACAACTTAGGTTTTAGTATGCAAATTTATGGCACTATATAGCCAAATCATTTTCAATGGGCACACTACGTGTTAAGTGCAAAAAGACACTACAAACTTTATTATGCCAAAATCTAAATATTAAATCAACAATACTTGAAATAATTTGTTTAGACATAAAGATAGATAGCTAAATATAGCATAATAATTATTTTAAAGGAAAAAGTTGCCAATATACATTCTCTACACGATCCTATTTTGTTGATCTGTTCAAATATTCGTTCCCTTTTCTCATTTTCCCTTTTGCTTTTCCTACGAAAACAAACAAAATTCACCAAGTCAAGTTGACTGAACTTGCTTCGTAGACAAGGTTCATTCCGTAGCATGCTTCGGACGAAGTTGGAGAACAGCTGGTTCAACATCCACTAGAAAAAGATAATCCACTTCAGATAGCCACATCTCTACATAGTAGCGTGAAGAATAGCTAAATGGTATGACTAAAACAGACATAATCGTTGGAACGACCACGAAAAACATAGCATGGTACTAACTTTTCACTTACAAAATTACCATTTAAGACTCTCTTCTCTAAGAATATTGATGGAGAAGAGGGTAAATTAATAAGAAAATAGGAGTTAGGGGCATGGTGTTTGAAGTGTCCTTAATTATTGCCTAGAGCACCACCACTCATCATTAGAGCACTTATTAACCCCAAAAGCTAACTCTATTTTTTATTCACCAACCCACCACCTGATTTCCCCTCCTTTTCTTTTATTCAATTTTTTCCGGCCTTCATCCCTTTTAATTTATCAATTTTATATAACTTATATCATTTCAAGAGAAAATAAAGTTCCAACTGATTAATAAATATGTCGTTGACCAAAAGGTTGAAAGTTCGTAACTTTATTTTGCATATTTTTAAATTCAAAAAAAGGGAAAAAAAAAGTCATTTTGGTTATAGATGATCCTCTACGTGGCAAGAAGAAAAAAAGCCTTCAGAAAAATAAAGATCAAATCTACTACCTTAAATCTTAGTAGAATTTCGAGAGTAGTCGAAGTCTTGCCAATGAACCATGCTAACTATCATCCGAAATGAGCCCCAAAACCTTTCAAATTCCTTTTATTTAAGGCATTCAAAAGGGAATAAATTTTGATGGTTTAAGAGGTAGAAGAAGATATATTTAGAAGGAAAAGATATATGATGGCCTCAAGATTCTCTATAGAAGGAAAATATTCATAGTCGAGGTAGGCTACAGATCTCTACTCTTTGCTATGCAAAAACACCTTATTCTTCTTCTTATTCGACTTATTCGATTTTGACTTAAGCATTGGAGCCTATATGGTGAGAGTCACACCGATCTTTAGTGCTCTTCTATTTGGCATATCTCGTCGTCCTTTTATTCTACAAGATTAATGCGAATTTGACGTAATTCCAAGAGACCAAATTTCTGCATCAAGAATACTCATGTTATAAGTAAGAGAACCAGTCTCATATTTAGGTCCGTGCATGATTGATAGTTTGCCATCTTCATAATGTATCTCGTGACATTTAGTTTTCACGCAAGAACACTATTAATAAAAGTTAAGTTTGGTTTTGATAAATGTTAGGGAGGATAAAATAGAGAATAACAGAATATAATTGAATTTCGTTTCCTCCCGACCGAATACAAACCTACCAATCTATCTGTAATAAAAAACTTCATAAAAGAAATATAAAATCTAAATCAAATAATATTATTCCTGATCATAAATCTAATTCAAATAATATTGAAAAGTCAATACTAATATAATTCCAACCCTCTCTAAAATTTATCAATTTTTTCCCTTCTCATAACCAAGTTTATAACATATATATTGTTTTAATCGATAAATTCAATTAAAGCATTAAGATCTCCAAGAACACTCAAAGATGAAAACGGATCATGCAAAAATGAAGTTACCATTCCAAATGTAAAATCTCAAATAGCCAAGTTTAGCATACCTCTCTCGTTCAATTTCAATGTATTTATATAAAGACTAGATAACTGTTGGTATGATGAATTCAAATCTACGATTATCTCCGAAACTCTAGGCATGAAATACGTGTTGAGGTTGAAATACGGTTGTATGATTACGTATTTAAACGTTAAGGTCAAATTTGAAAACTTCTATTATGTAGTTGGTTTAGTTCGTTATTTTGTAGTTCGACTTTACAGAACTTACTTCTAAAATTATCCCGTGAGATTACCACGTGCGACTAACGGTCGACTTAGTAATGACGCTTCCTTGAATGAAATTTCACCTTCATCTTATATAAACAATGTGTAAAAGACAACACACGCAAATTTATGAACAGACAGGAAAAAAAAAGGATGGCCTTGGGGTTGGGGGTTGTTTCCTA
>NW_019104520.1:169067-204365 GCF_001995035.1 Momordica charantia | reverse complement strand
AGGAGGGGGTGCCCTCCGACGAGAGGAAATCGAGAAAGGAAACCAAGGCCAGAGAGAAAACGACACGATCGGTTCATTCTGGTTCTCTGCCTCCACATCTTTCCGATCCGTCGCATAGCCCTGTCTCCGAGGTGGGTTTCTGCTTTTTGGCTCTGTTTCTCATTCTGATTCGTTTCTTCTTGTTTTGTTGATTAGATCTTCTTCATCAGATATCTAAAACCTTGTACATTGATTTCTCTGTTCGGTTTACTTCTTATCTGTTGATTGAACTGTTTCTCTTTGATGTGAAACAAAGTGATAGATTTTCAATTCGTTGGTTTTGAAATTCAAATTAGTAGAGGAGATGGACATGTGGGGCTGTGATGAAATGCCACTTCTGGTCAATATGATCTGGCACTGCGTTGTTTCGTTGCTATGATCAGTTTGGTTTTTGATATGGGATTTGTATCTTTTATGTTAAATATTTGGGTCTGTGCTATTGTAGAGGGCGGATCGTTCGGGAACGGGGAGTCGCTGTCGTAGAACTCCATCCATGTCTCAGAGGCTAAAGCTTGCTGATCACGGTGTCGGGGTTCTTGATTCTGTGAGCAATGCTAGTTTGATGGAGGTATGGTTTATCTTAGTCTTAGTCTTATGTGCTTCTTGGAGGACTGCAAAATGTGCTTTGATTTGTACGTCTTTGTTTGAAACATTAAGCTTATCCCCGAGTTTTGTCCCTCTCTTCTTCTGTATTATGACTATGATTACTGATTTCTTTTATACTGAATGGCGAATAAGGATGTTGAAGTACGGAGGTTTGTTGTTTGTAATGTAGATTGAGACGAGATCGAGGGTGCAAACTCCGAGTGCACCGAGTGTTGGAGTTAGGACGCGGTTGAAGGATGTTAGTAATGCTTTGACAACTTCTAAGGAGCTTCTCAAAATTATTAACCGTGTGTGGGGCCATGAAGATCGTCCTTCAACGAGCATGTCCCTAATCTCAGCCTTACATGCTGAGCTGGAGAGGGCTCGACTGCAGATCAATCAGCTTATCCAAGAGCAAAGATATGAGCAGAATGACATAAGCTATCTGATGAGGTGCTTTGCTGAAGAGAAGGAAGCATGGAAAAGCAAGGAGCAGGAAGTGGTGGAGGCTGCCATTGAGTCCGTAGCTGGAGAACTTGAAGTTGAAAGGAAACTTCGGAGAAGGTTTGAGAGTTTGAACAAGAAGCTGGGGAGAGAACTGGCCGAGACAAAGTCATCACTTCTCAAAGTAGTCAAAGAGCTTGAGAGTGAAAAGAGAGCAAGGGAAATTATGGAGCAGGTATGTGATGACTTGGCAAACGACGTCGGGGACGATAAGTTAGAAGTCGAGGAAATGCAGAGAGAATCCACCAAACTTTGCGACAGTACCAAGAAAGAAAGAGAGATGAAGCGACTTGCCGCTGTGCTGCGTGAGGAACAGACTCACATAGATGCCTCGGATTCCAAGTACGATCTCGAGGACAAAAATGCAGCAGTCGATAAACTGAGAAACCAACTCGAGGCATTCTTGGGGATCAAAAGGTCGAAAGAGAAAGAGTTTGGATCGAATGACTTGAATGATGTAAAATTTGCTACATATCTAAACAAAAACGGGATACGTTCGCTTCAAAGTGAAGAAAAGGAGGAAGGGGAAGTCGTAGATGGAGCGGACTGTGAAGAAGATTTGGCTGACAGTGATCTTCATTCTATAGAATTAAATATGGACAACAACAACAAAAGCTATGATTGGATCCACTCTTCTGGCATTCCTCTTGATTCCAGAAGACCTTCAATAGATGATGAACTCAAGGCAAGAAAATCTACTTCTAAGAAGGGATCAAGAAAAAGCACTTCTCTACAGAGAAGCATTTCTGATGGAGTGGAATGGGGAATCCAATCTGAAAACCATCCAATTTCAGGAGACCATGTCTTGGATTGGGAAAGAAGCTCTGTACTGGACAAAGTGGCTTCTGGAAAAGCTTATGGAGATCATTTTCAGGGATACAATTCATCAAAGAATCTCAGAGACCAGATCTTGTCTGGGTCGAGGCTCGGTTCAGTTAAAGTCACCGCCAGCCCAACAAGGCTGTGGGAACAAGCACGACCCTCAAGAGATCTCACCGATACAGTCCCGGAGAGAGCTTCCCTGGTGCAGGGCAATGGTTTGAAGTCCAGGCTGATGGAGGTTAGAGGCGACGGTCTAAGTTCGAGGAAGTACAAATGAGAATCCGGCAACAGGAACCGTCCGCTCTCCCGTGCTCGTTTGCATAACTTATGAGGCAAATGCAACTCAGTGAGTCGGGAAAAGTCCCTTGTTTCGGGTTGAAGCTGTTACTTGCCATCACTGGGAGCTGCTAAAAAGTTGCAGCAGCCCGCTGCTCAAGTTTCCCAGTAGATATATATTGTGAAATAGAAGAATGCTCATGTTTTGTAAGTTTCTTGTAGAAAAATCAATGCTTTGAATTTTTTTCCCCTCTTTTTTGGGTTTCTTCCAGTACAAAAAGTTCCTCAATTTTCTTTCTGTTACTTGTTTCCTTGCCTTTCTCTTTTCATGCAGTAGCCCATCTGGAACTGGATAATATTGAAGTGATGTATTTGGAAAATTTCAACCATAGAAGAGCTTTGTTTTTTCTCAGCACTTTGTATATTTTTGTACAATAAAATAGGTGTTGTCCCCTTTTTTATTTTTTATTTTATTTTTTCCGCCGTTTGTTCTATTTATTGGTTTTTTTTCCTTTAAAAAAAAAACCTTAATTTCTATCACTTATTTGAAACTCTGAGTTTCAAATCCAATTTGAAAAAGTGAGGGCCTGGGCTTTTTTTCATTATGCAATTCAGATTTTTTTTCAAATTCATTGAGTGATACATATTTTTAGATTTCAAAGGAATCATATAAAGCATAGATTTTTAGATTTTAAACTTAAAACTTTAAAGGTAAAATTACTACCTTAGAAAATATTAAAAAAATTGATAAATATACTATTTCAGATCCTAAACTCATTTCACTTCTTTTTTTAAATTAAACCATGTAAAACATAATATATTATAAATTATATAATATACAACATTTAAAACTTTTTTCAACAAAATTTACCACACATATATTAATTAATTAATTAATAATATTTTATATTAACTAAATATTGGGTTGGTAATTAGTACTAATTTTTAAATATATTACTAAACATATTTAATAATTGTTTAAATTGAAATTCAATTTACAATTACTATAAAAAAATACTGAAAATATGAAATGAAGTAAGAACGAAAACTTCCAAAGTGTTAGGTTGGCCCAAAAGTTCAACTGTTTCTCAAAATATATTTATTTATTTATTTCCTTCCTTTTCTAAAGTCTGTTTTCATAGCTTAATCAGGAGGCTACAAACAGTTTCCAAAGCAACAAAAATAATTGCTATTATGGATTCATATATTTTTCAAGGTGCTTCTAAAGTTTCATATTTAATTAGAAAAAAATAAAAATATAAAATATAAAAGTAAATTTATTTGTCAGAATTTCCATTTTTAAAACTTTGTATTTATCGAAAACTTTAATATATTTATACGAAAAATTATAAAAACTTAGGAATGCACAATAGACGACACCAAAATAAAAACAAAAATAATGAAAATAGTAACAAAATTAGGTAAAACCAGAAAAAGAGGTGATTAGTAAATTTGGGAATTGAAGTCGTCTTTTTATTGGACATTATCAAATCAATTCATTCACTTATTGCAGTCCACAAAATAAATTTAGCTCAAATATTTGAAAATTGATCTCTTTATCATTATCATTATTATTACTTATAAAAAATTATTATTATTATTATTATTCCATCACCTCTATTCATGTTAGGAAAAAAAAATTCAAAATAAGCATTTCATCTTATAATTCTTATGATTTTTAAATAAATTTCTATCGAATTTACTAATTCTATAAGAATCTTCTCTCTTTTTTCTTTGAGTAAAAAGTTAGAAATAAATTGTTATATGTAAAAATAAATAGAGGACCATATCATTTTAACGGTAAACTTCACAGGTATTATAATTTTTAGGTCAAATTACTCAACATAGACGAAGGGTGAGATTTAACTAAATTGTAATCATCAAAACGAAAAATTTTAAAATTAAAAGGACCAAATTGAAACTATATCTGGCACGATCCATCCTTACAAAATATTATCTTTGAGAATTTCGTCCTCATGTCAATGTCAAAATAAGGGAGCCATTTAAAATATTTAAAATATTGGGACCACGAATTAAAACTAAATCAAGATCACAGTGACTCACTTGAAACTTTCAAAAATTATTGAACAAAATTGAAATTAAGTCTAAATTATAAGCATAAATGGATAACTTGATCTAATTACTAGTATCTTTCTCGTCTAATAAGTATTAGCTTTTAATTTTGTATTTATGTATCTCTCATTTCTAAGATATTTTTAAAAATAAAAACAAAAATTTAAATATTTTGTCAAAAAATTGTCAGGCACGAGATGACCATAAACGGTCCAACTACAAGTTTGAACTCTCTTGAAAATTGAAATAAAGGGCAAAAAAAAAAGTTGGAATTTCGTTCGTGAGTTCCTCGTCATCGTCTTGAGCGAAATCGTTAGGAATTTTATCGCAGGAAGATCCGGTGATCCTCTCCCATGGAACGGATGCTTTTGTGGGCAGTAATTTTCATATTCCCAATCTGTGTATCATGTGGTCAGGAAATCGGATCGCCATTGGAGCTGAGTCATCTAACTCGGCAGCTTTTGGAGTCGGCGAAGAATCCCGAGTTTTTCGACTGGTTGGTTAGGACTCGGAGGAAACTGCACGAGAATCCAGAGCTCTCGTTCGAGGAATACGAAACGAGTCGACTCGTTCGAGCAGAGCTCGACTCTCTTGGGATTAACTACACGTGGCCCGTCGCTAAGACCGGGATTGTCGCCTCCATTGGATCAGGCGCGCACCCATGGTTCGCTCTTAGGGCTGATATGGACGCTCTTCCTATTCAGGTTTCAATCCGTTACCATAGATTTCCATTTTTGAATCCTAATTCTGCCTTCAATTTTTCATATCAAACTACGACCTAATATTTTCCCATTTCTGGAGAAATTGGGGATGAACACATCGAGTTGCACAGAATATTACAATTAGATTCATTCCAATTCTTTCTGATTGGGTGAGAATTTAACTAAAAATCGATTACTTCTTCTGTTCTGTTCTTGGGAATCGTAGAGGTTTCAATATTTGCACATATGCTTAAGTCTGAATGATATGGTTGCATTCTCTTTTAAAAGGAAATGGTTGAATGGGAGCATAAGAGCAAGAACAGCGGCAAAATGCACGCTTGTGGCCATGATGTTCATGTGACAATGCTTCTTGGAGCTGCGAAGTTACTTCAGCAGAGAAGAAATGAGCTAAAGGTAATATATAGATATACATATATTTATATCAATCTTCACAATTAGGAGAAACCGAGGTACTAGTTTAAGGTTTTTGCTCGTGATGGGATTACTGTTAGGATAGAATTGGGGATATTATTAGGATATCGAGAGTGTATTAGTAATTGGGTTGGGAGTTTTGATTATGAATACAATGAAGAGGTATGGATGAAGGTAGGCAATTAGTAAGTATGGTTTAGACTTTAGACTTGAGTAAGAATACTCAAGAGAGGGGAGGGTTCACGTACCTCGATTTATTTGGGAGATATTGTAGCTATTCTATCTTTTATATTTCAATATATTTCTAGTTCGGGTTCTGTCAGCTTGTTCATTTTCTTTTCTTTCCATTTTCAGTTTCTTCCTCTGGATATTTGATTGAAATGGTTCATTTGTGGAAACTGTTTGTGAATTCTAAAAGGGCACAGTGAAGCTTGTTTTCCAACCTGGGGAAGAGGGTCGTGCTGGGGCTTACCACATGCTGCAAGAGGGTGCTCTGGACAACTTCCAAGGCATATTTGGGTTACATGTCTCTCCAGATATGCCAACAGGAACAGTGGGTTCAAGAGCTGGTCCAGTTATGGCTGCTAGTGGTAGGTTTTTGGCCAAAATTCATGGAGTTGGTGGACATGCTGCAATGCCTCATATAGCAAGAGATCCAGTTCTTGCTATGTCCACTGCTATCATCGCGCTCCAACACATAATTTCTCGAGAAACAGATCCTCTTGAAGCCAGGGTAATCTCATCTCCCGAACTAAACATGGAAAATATTCTTCAAACTATCTCTGCTTTGTTTGTCTTCAAACTGTTTTTTTCTTTTTTTGTTTCTCTCTTTGCATTAGTCACAATTGGTAACTTTTAGTTTATGTTGCAATTTGTCCTTATAAAAAGATCGAATTGAAATGGATTAAAAGCTTAAAATTATATTGAAGTTCATTAGAAATGAAGACCATAGTTTAACCATATTCATTATGTGTTACATTGCTCTCCAATGTTTGCTGTAAATTTTAGCGATGAAATTTTCAGAAACCATGTTCTTTTTTGGTAGGTGATCACTGTGGGGTTTGTTCAGGGTGGCCAAGCAGACAATGTGATACCGGAAACCGTAACATTTGGAGGTACTTTTCGAAGCATGACTGTGGAAGGTCTTTCCTACCTCCAGAAAAGAATTCAACAGGTACCCTCCCCCTCTGTTTTATATATGGATCCACACTACCCACATCGAAAGATCCCGGTGAATTGATGGACTAACATCGACATCAACTAACAACGTTTGCAGAATAAGGAAAAATAATCAATCAGTTTACAGAATTTTGAGGCAAAAAACTTTGTTGGCTGACTTGGATAACTATCACCAGGTCATAGAGTTCCAAGCAGCTGTGCATCAGTGTACTGCATCCATAGACTTCATGGAAGATGTATCAAGGTTCTACCCAGCTACTGTCAACGACGAAGCATTGTACAGCCATGTGAAGAGGGTGGGAGAAAATTTGCTAGGAGAATCAAATGTGCATCATATTTCCATGGCTATGGCAGCTGAGGACTTCAGCTTCTACTCTCAGGAGATGCCTGCTGCATTTTTCATGATCGGAGCGAAGAACAAAACGATCAATTCTGGGATACCGTTGCACTCGCCATACCTCGTCCTAGACGAGCAAGTTCTTCCTGTTGGAGCTTCCCTTCATGCTGCGGTTGCGATTTCATACTTAACTTCAGACAAATTTATGGGGTAAGTTTAGAGGGTAGGAGAATGTTATTTAACCCATTTGTCAAGAAGTTCAAATATTTACTACATTTCTTGTTTTATAGGGGCTTTGACAAGAGCAATAGTCTTGAAGACGAATTTAGATTCTTCGCCTGACATTTGGATTTGCTAAAAATAAATGATAAGGCTCTGTGGAGGGTTAATTACATGATAGAAGAAAATGCATTGTTCTTATGCAGTAAGGTCTATAGAAATTAGAAAATTTCGACTAAAAATTCGATCATTGGGTTTTGACAGAGCAATAGTCCTGAAGACGAACCATCATAGGTGGGTTGATTGAGATAGAATGGGTTCAGACTCTATGATGACTACCTATTTTAGGAATTAGTAATTTTTATGTGCTTCTCGGCACCAAATATTATAGGGTCTGACGGTTATTTTAGCTGGTCCGAACACTCGTAAATATAAAGAAAGAAAGAAACATGTCTTTTAATTTTCTAAATTCTAATTGAATAGCTACTATATAAGAGATGAAATCTTTCTAAATGGGTGGAGTCTCGTTTACCAAGATTGAGTTGATAACCATTTGGTTTTTTTTTTTTTTAAATTAACTTCTTTTGTGGGAATTTTTTTAATAATGTTTCTTTTAAAATTTTTTTCCAAAAATACATTCTTGAACAGTTTTTTTTTTTTTTAATCTCAATAATCCCTACATTTACGACTTAACCCAAAACCCAATTTACATATAGATTAATATTGAAATTTAAATAAATTTAAATCCATTTAAAGAATTGGGCTGGACTAAAAATTATCCAAACCCAAAGTCCCATCAAACCTGTGAAAACCTCTCGATGAGACCTCATTCATTTGGAGGGTTCAGAATTTTATAATTGAGAGAATTCAAACAAAATTGAAGATTTTCTAAAGACTTGAAGAGATAAAGATTAGATATTGAAACTACCATATAATACATATAAACAATATAAAAAATTTCGTGTGAACAATAATTTCTACTCAATTAGATATTCAATTTTTTACCTCCATTTATACATATGATGAATAAAAAAGAATGTGATTTCTTAGATCATTATTTTTCCAAAATTATTTTTGAAAACATAAAAATAGAAATGGATCACAGTCCAGAACTAAAGTTAACTAATTGAACACCTTCTAATTAACTCTGGTACACATTAATAAACTATAGTTGGGTTAAACCTTTATAAACTAAATACATTGTTTTTTTTTTCATTGAGGACTTTCCCGTAATTGTACAAGAGTTGAAAACTCTACAAAAGCAAGTTGACAAGGAAAGTGACCAAATTGTGATGATAAATTAGTATAATCCTTCTTAATCCTAATTAAATATCACATAATAACAAAGAAGGATAAGGAAAAAAATTAACATTATTGTGAAATAAAAAAACAAAATAGAGAGAAATGAGGTGGCATATGCAACTATAAAGAGAGTTGACGAAAAAGAAGACTTTTGTTTTTAATTTAATAAGCCGTGGAGATGAGAATTTAAATTTCCGACATTTTGATGGACGGAGAAGACTTTGAGACATAGGATGCGTGATTTTCAAATGAACCTTTCTACTTTAGTTGGAAAAAAATCTTTTTTCATTCATTATGTTTTTAATTATTTTAAAAAGTCATGAAGAAAAAATCCATAAAGCTGACTAAAATGCAATATCTTGCACCATAAAGAGAGTTATCTTTACGTGAAAATGAAGTAAAGCAAAATAATTACAAACAAACAATTTTACAAAAGTAAAACAAAGATAGATATGCAATATCTTCGAGCATCTTCTGTCTTTTTATTGGAAAAACACTGCAGACTTATGGGCACTCCTCTGGAATTAGGAATGAAGAACTGCAGACTTACAAAATGGTTATCCATCGCCTAAGATTGCCGTCATGCATCCCACTGTCGAAGCATTCCTTTGGAGGTTCAATAGACTTTTTTCTTGACAATTTGCTAAGCAAATGACGTGACTCCCTATGATAAACAATGCTAAATTTGTGGTCTTGGTTAGTTACAGTATAGGTGGTAGCTATCTCTATCATGCCCTGCCGTATAAAAAATTCACGGAATCAACGAGATAATACAAATAGAAAAACAGCTAACAAGTGGTCGCTGAAAAATTCACACTTTTTATTTTTTTATATTTTTTATGTTGACCCTAAGATATCGCCTTAATAAGGTTGCCGACAAGTAATGCATTTGTCATCAGAAAGCCAATTCGCCACGCGTTGTATGAGGGAGTTATTTATTTATTTAACTGGTAGGGGAAACATTTCCCTCCAAAGACCAAATGCATGTGATCCACCATGATTGAAACCATAATGGAAAATGCATCTTATAAGCGTTCTTACAAAATACCATGAACCAATAATAGTTGTAAGCTTGATACAAAAAACATTGTACTAAGCCCTTATGTAGTCTCTGTATAAATAACTTTACGAGGAATGAATCTCTTTGAAAATGATCTTGGTGTGTGAAGTCCTTGATTCCAATGTGAAAGAGTCAGGATATTGTGAATCTTTAGTTTTGAAAATATTATTTTTGACAAACCGTTTTGATCCAGTGTGTGAATAATCTCTACTGATTTTGTGTCAATGAGAATAAATTCGTAGAACTTTCTGTTCTTTGAGATTTCATCCGGGTTGAAGTTAAAACAAGGAGGATATATGATTGAACATACTTCATTTATCAACATACTATCCTACACCGATTCGATAATAGTGTCGACTATTTTATTTTAATTTTTTTTTTTTCAAGATTGGAGGTTCAAATCTGTATTCGACATTTATTGCAGTAAAAATTTAAAGTGAAAACCTTTTTTTTTAGAAATTTGGGACAAAAATGAAATTAATTATGAATTAGGAACAAAATTTAACCCGGCTATTGTACACCCTAATTGTAAGAGATATTTTGAGTAAATATCGTCTTAAATCAGCTAAAAGCTCCAATATTTAACTTTTAAAAAGAGAAATAAATTTTTGAATACCTAACACTTTTCAAAATCAACATCTTAATTTTTAACTCTTAAACATAGAAAATTGCTTGTATTAGACCATAAGTAAGTTTGAAATCAGAGTTGAAACCATTTTAGAAACCAAGTCCAAATCTGTGTTCTCTTGAATTAAACGCCCCATTAATGAATTTCGATGATTTTTTTTCAAAGATATTATCTAAAACTTGTGAACTAATAAATCATGTTTTCATCATAAAAATTGATTTATCATTTTTTTCTTTGTCTACTTTTTGAGAAATTTTCAAATTCAGCGAGAAAGTCAGGGGCTGTTTTGGTTGGAAATCCGAATTCTGTTTTTTGTTTTCAGATTCATTGAATCAAACAGATTGAGCGAAGAATTCCTATCACAGTAGAAATTCTGAAAACGATTTTTGTATGTTTTCAGTGTTTTCTGATTCAGAATTTGAAATTTTTAAGTTGCAGAATTGCATAAAACAGGATGAAAAATTTGATAAATATATTACTTCATGTTACAAATTCATTTTATGTTTGTTAAAATTAGAACAGGTAAAATATAAAGTATTCTAAATTATATAACCTTGTAAAATAATAATTATACAAAATTTATAAAAAAATGTTAATAAATTAATTAATATAAGTTTAGATTAAAATAAAATTTAGTTTGTAACTACCCCTAGTTTACAAATATATTACTAAACACACATCGAACAATTTTTTAAATTGAGATTCAATTATCAAATCTACTACCAAATACATATCTGAAAACACTCAAAACGTTTTCATTGAATCCCACTTTTCAAATTTCTGTTTTCTCATCGCCAACTAAATACACCCTTCAAAAACATGATCCAAGTTCAACATAAGTTTCGAATACTACAAAACAGAATAACCGAAAATTAAATGAGCGCTATATTCGAAAAATAAAATAAAATGAAAAGTTTTAAGATTTTAACATCTTTCAAAACTATTTATTCCAATTTAGAAAATTTTCTGACCTTAATTTTTAAAATAAGTCTAATCTAAAGATAAGATTCTCAAAACACAAGATGATATTCTTATCTTGTCTTTATTGAAACTGAAATTAATTCTAATTCCCAAATAAATAATTTTTAAAAAATTTTGTTTAATCTTCTATTTCCTTTTTCCATTATAAATATAAACCAAAACCCACCCCTTATAGTCAATCTCTCTCCCTCTAGAAGAAGAAAAATTTTGTGTGAGGAAGAAGAAATGGCAAGCACTGAGCTTAAGAGGTAAATTACACCCACACAACTATTTGGCTTTCCTTCTGAATTTTTCTTCTCTTTAGTTCCTCTATCTCCAAAAAAAAAATATATATATTTTTTTTCTATATTCTTTTTTAGGTATTTACATAAATAGCATAAAATAAATTTAATATGTAAGTTGCCAGAACTTCTCAATTTTTAAAAATATAGCAGAAGTGTGAATTTTCTAATTAGTGCGTTTTATATTATGTTTATTTGATAATACCAATTTATTTTATGCTATTTAGGTAAACGTTTTGAATATTTAAATAGTTTTACTTATATTGATATTTTGGGATGTGTGTGAGAATAAATGATCTTTTTATATCATTGAAGAAGTATACTAATAATATGCTTATTCTTGTATCATTGATGACGTCAGCGGTCGGAAAATTTTCTTTTTTTATCTCTCTATACAAACCGACCGTTTAACCGACTGTTCGAACGGTCGGTTTGACCGGTTTTTAAGAGTAGAGAACTGTACTTGTGTGTCTGAAATGCAAGGAAGATCGAAAGAAGGAAGAAAGAGAAAAAATGGTAGAGAGAGAAACGAAAAAGAGAAGAAGGAATGAGATAAAAAGGAAGGACTACTCAAGCGCGACGTAGGTTAGGTGGGATAGAAAAGATGGTAAAAAAGTATAGTATAATAATAAATAAATATTATATATAACTCACGTGAATCACGTGAAATTGATTTTTTTCTCTTTTATATTTTTCGACCCACGTGGCTTTCTATTTTTTTTCTCCTCCTCTTTACTCTTACATCTTTCTTTTTTTTTCACTCTCAGTTGTCATTTATCCTCTCGTTTCTCTCTGTGCAGTTCTCTCTCTCGAGGAAGAAATTTTAGATTTTTTTTCTAAATAAATCGATTCCTCATTCGATTTCTTTAATATTGGAAGAGCCGACCGACCAACTAGTCCATGTTTTATAGAGAAAAACTGACATCGACCGACATCGGTTCGATAGATTTTAGTCGGTCGGATCGATTTTTTGACTTGGTTTCATCAGCCCTAATACCTTGTATAAAATACATCACCAATATACATGCCTGTGCCATTTTTATAAGATATTTTATTTTGTGATGACATTTTTCATCCAAATAATTAGATGATTAGTAAATAATAACCTATGTATATTATTGTGGATTGTGGGATTATTTATTTTTATTTTTATTTCATTTCTTTTCATCACAATTTTAACGTAATATCTTCACTCATAATTTTTTTGAAATGTATCCATAAATTTGTATTAAAGGTTTTCGTGTATTATGTATAAAATTCATAAAATTTATGTTAGAACATTTCCAAAGTACAGTAGAATCAAATCGAACATTTTAAAGTATAGAAGCTAAAATAAATAAAGTTGAAAGTATAGTAATCAAAATTAACCGAAACAAAAAATAAGTAGAGCTCCAATGTGTTACAGGCTAGAGGGAAAGGTAGCATTGATAACTGGTGGAGCCAGTGGCATTGGCGAATGCACGGCAAGAGTTTTTGCCCACCATGGTGCCAAAGTAGTGATTGCAGACATCCAAGACGACCTTGGCCACTCAGTTTGCAAGGTACTTGGCTCCTCCAACTCCCTCTATGTCCACTGTGACGTCACAGACGAATCCCACATAAAAAACGCCATCCACAAGGCCATCGAAGCCTTTGGAAAGTTGGACATCATGTTCAACAACGCAGGCATAGCTGACGCCAGCAAACCGCGAATCATCGACAATGAGAAAGAAGATTTCGAACGAGTGCTCAGCATAAACGTCACCGGAGTTTTCCTCGGCATCAAACACGCAGCTCAAGCAATGATCCCGACGAGAAGCGGAAGCATAATATCAACTGCAAGTGTGGCCTCATATGTTGGAGGTGCAGCCTCACATGCCTATACTTGCTCAAAGCACGCTGTGGTTGGGTTAACCAAAAATGCTGCCGTTGAGTTAGGCCAATTTGGGATTAGGGTTAATTGTTTATCTCCATATGCATTGGCCACACCTTTGGCTACAAAGTTTGTAGGGTTGGATAATGAGGAGTTTGAGAATTCAATGAACTCTAAGGCAAATTTAAAGGGTGTGACGCTTAAAGCTGAAGATGTGGCCAATGCAGCTTTGTTTTTGGCAAGCGATGAAGCGAAGTACGTGAGCGGACACAATCTATTGATCGATGGAGGTTTTGGCATCGTTAATTCGTCTATTCAAATATTTGAATACCCACAAGTTTAGGTAAATTTGATCACTAGCTTTTATATGTTTCCTTTTGAATTAACGATCGACAGTTTGGCTTGCTTGTTTGCTTTGTTTTGTCTTTTTTTCCTTTCATGTAGTTTATGAAATAATGGATTTTGCTCTAATCAAGAAATCTACGTTGATAGGTCTTGAGGAATCGTTTAATTTACTTTCTTATGCGGTCATTTTTTTAAACAAAGAAACACATTTACTTTCTTATGTTGTTATTTTTTCCTTGAAACAAAAAAACGATGCATTAAAAAGAAAAAAGACCACCAAAGGTTACATGAGAATATGGTGACCACACGCATCATCATCACGATCTACGAAGAAAAACAGTTGTCACAAAGGACAGAGAAACAATCAGAAATGATCCACTTGTCCAATAAAACAACTTGTCTATTCGAAGAATTATGAATATGAACATATTTTAGCCCAATAAATTAAACACTTTATCCAAAGTCACAACATCCTCAATTAATCGAGGCATTTTATCAATTATGGTTCCCCTATTCACAATTGAAAAGGAAATAATTGCCTCCAAAATTGTCTTATTCTCCACCTAGTAGATAAGGAAGGATTAGACAAATTCTACAAATCATGTTGGTCATGGATCCTAATATAATTAAAACTGATAGTCTCTCCACATTCCAAAATGGTATTCAAGTCGATCGTCGCTGCACCTTCGTTGCCGCCTTCTGCTCCGTCTTTCTTACCCCTGGACCATGATGAAACAACTATATGACGAAGTCACAAACCATACATAACAATATGTTGCCTTTGATTTTGTCAGGTGCGACATCTAACAGGAAGATCCCGAACCACCGTCTGCCATCACAGAAACCAGTAGGGAAGAAGGAATCCTCCTTGAAATCGGTTTCACAATAGTAAAAAAATTTCATATTATATTTGCATCCATGCTACTTTTTGAAGAAAAACATGGAAGAATTATAACAAAATAGGAAGGAACACCCTCTGAAAAAATTTAGTCGAAAATAGTGGAAAGACAGAAAGAAAATGAAAATGCACTCCCTCGCCGAAAGGAGAAGAAAAGGAGGGAAGAAGACTACTGGCCCCGCGCCCTCCACACTTTTTTTCTTATGTGGTCATTATTTGTGTCGGTTGGTTTATTTATATGATATTTATTTATTTATTTATTATTAGTATTATTATTTTCCTCATAATGAACTTGGCCTACAATTTGACCCAGCGATCTTGTGACATTTCGGGCATATATTATCACAAGATGTAGAATTGTCTATTTCTTTTAGATAATATCTCAAAAAGTGTTTAATAATTTATGGATTACATTCAAATTAGAATATTTGCCAATTTTTAAAATATTCGGATTTGGTATCATCATTCAATTTTATTTCTAATTTTGTTCAAAATGTTCTAATCGTGTTCGAATCTTTTTCAATTAAATCCTTATTATCTCATTAAGTATTAAATTTCTTTCTTTTTTTTTTAGCAAAATCATAAATTTTATTTTTTTAAATATTAAATTTCATTAATAAGCGGTGACTTGATGTTTAAATTTATATATAGTATTTATAATCATATTATTTATTTCAACATCTTTTTTTTTTTTTTTGAAAAAGTTATTTCAACATCTATTGACATGATAAGGGAGGATTTAATTAAAATAGTTAATACATAGGAGATTAATTTTTTTTTTTTTTAAAGAAACTTCATTAAAAACTATTAGATTGAGTTGCCATTAAAGTTACATAATTTTGACGAAATTTCCACACATTGATTTAGCCCATTTGAAAGGTTTGACATTATCCACAAGTACGGAAGTACGATTAAATTCATGAAACACATGATGAAAACACTAATCTCTGACTTAAAGGTCCTGAGTTTGAATCTCCCTCCATCCTACACGTTGTTGTATTAAAAATAATGTTGGAAAAATAAAAATGGTGACCTGAATTTTTGCTATTCTATTAATACTGAATTTTTGCTATGCTATTCTAATCTAAAAATCAATTAATTATATAATCGTAGTAACTTTTTTTAATGTGACCGTTACGAAATGAAAAATTGAAATATTTTAACGTTTGAGATGGTATTAAATATCTTCTTTTATAAAGGATATTAAGTATCTTACCGACTAAACTATGCGTTGATTGGTTTATTTGATCACATGTTTGGTGGGAAAAAAACAGTCTATTGGACAGACAATTTGTCCAAACAAAGACAATAGTTAATAAGTTTGTATTTTTTTTTATTGCATTTTCATTTTCATTTTCTTTTGTTGTACATTTTGTTAGGGCATCTAGCTATTGGTGGATGTATTCTTTTTTTTTTTTCAGAGAAAAAGATAATAAATAATTGGAGAAAAAGACAAACAACACAGGGTTTCTTGTCTCCCCACACCAAAAAAAAAAAAGGTTTCTTGTTGTATCAACAAGGTTTAAATGGTAGAATATTCCAAACCAAAAAAAAAAAGAAAAAAAAAGAGAGATAGTTTAAAATAGTAGACTAGTAAATATGAGAAAAGGACCATTCCACCCTCAATGAAAAAAAATATAATAGAAAATAATATAATTAACAATTTCTTTGAAATTCACGATATAGTTGCAATTAGGGGGTGTAAGCGAGTCATTTCAGCTTGGTTTTGGAGGAAATCCGAAATCGGACCCATTAGAAATGTAAAAATAACGAGAAATGGAGTCAAACCACTAGAAAATCAAAGTAGAATCTTATCGAATTGTTAAACTAGTGTTGTCTGGTGAGTTGATCGATTAGCATTGTTCATATTGATTCTCATTGATTTTTAGTCGATTTATCTATTTTCTTTTGATTCAGGGTGATTACTCGGAGCAGAAAAGATGCTGAGTCAGAGACGGAGACTAACAGGGGAGAGTCAAAGAAGTATTGTCGTGTGTTAAGACTTCCACTTCAAGTAAAGAGCTCGATTTCTTTTCCTAATAAAGTGAATTTTAAAATTTCCTTTCTCAGTTGTCAAGTATAACTATAAGCCTTGTAAATTTATTTGACAAAGAATAAAAATTTGAAACAGAAGGTGATCGTTGAAAATTTGCAAATATCACCGCCAATTTCTTCACTCATAGCAGTAACTCTAAAAAAAAAAGGTTTTAGAGATATTGAGACATGTTAGAGAACAAAATTACAAAGAAATGGAGAAAGTCCATGTGTTACATTAAGTTTAGTTTGAATAGGAGTAATTGAAGCTAAAAACTAAATTTGTAATTTAATACAAAAATTAAAGCTTTCTTTGATAATCATTTGGTTTATTATTATTATTATTTTTTATTTCTAAAAATTATGTCTGGTAGCTACAATTATCTTAGATTTTGAAAACGTTCTAAAAAATTAGATATTCAAATAAAGAAATACATAGATAGAAGTAGTGTATCAAAGCTTAATTATTAAAATAATAATAATAATAATTTGTTTGGAGGAAGAAGAGGGTTTTTTGGGTATGGGCGTTTACATTTGTTTGGAGGATCAATTAGTGGGCCACTGGGGATTTGCTGGGCTTCAAAGGAAAGCCCACCTCTCCTTCAACTGTGGGTTGGGCTTCCATGCCCCTATTGGCCCTTGATGATCCATTTGGTTTAATGGAAAAAAACCAAAATAATTCGATTTAGTTTGGACGGGCTGGTTGGCTGGTTTGAATCCCGTCGACATAAGCATATCTCAATCGATTAAGGTATTATTTAGTTCTCGTCAGAAGTTTAAATCTCTTACCTTTTTGTTGAACTCAAAAGAAAGAGATTTACCTGATGAATTTAGATATGTTATATTTTGATAAAAGCAATCCGTCAAAAATTTTCATTCAATACTTTAAAACAATTGGTTTTGACAAGTGTCTTGACATTTCAATGTAATAGTAATATATTCCTAAAAATATAAGTATATATTTTTTAAAAAAGTCAATTCTTATCCTTAAACTTAATGAAGTAGGTAAATTTTCAATTTCAAGGTTTTGAACTTTGGTAAAAGTGAGATAAAGAATTTTTTTATAAAAATTTATAATTAAATGCTTTAATTTTCATTTGTGAAAATAGTTAAATCATCTCCCTTTAAAAGAAAAAAAATTAAATACTTATAGCTTTTAATATATATTAAAAATAATCTCACTGGACAAAGCGTCCACATCCGTACCTTGCAAGGAGCCTAAAGGCTAGGTCGGGATACCCCATCCTGCTTAGAGCGGATCCTTGCTGTACCGTCCCTATAAAAAAAATTAACACTCATAATGTTATATATCTAATTTATGCCAAACTTTTACACACATATATATAACTTAATATTAAATATAAATCATTATCATCCATTAATTATTACCATCGATTAATTAGTTTAGTAAGAATATCTTGCACCATATAATAATTGAAAGTTGGCCGTTTTTAGAAAATAAGAAAATGTATATAAAGTAATATTTGTGATTAATTAACATTGACTGTTTATTATAAATTAAGATAAATGAGAGTTGATTGGTTGTAAGTATACCAAAAAAAAGTATAGAGATGAATGAGTTAAAAATTAAGATAATTGAGAAATTTTTTTTTTGTTTAAAAATATATAGATAAATGAGTTTGAAAATGGTAGACTTCAAATTAAAATGTCTACATTAGAAGAAGGAATAATAATTAGTAGCTTTCCCTTTGTAAAAATAATCAGTATCTTTTACACTATGTTTTCTAATTATTTTAAGATCTTAACGTATGAACCAAGATATTG
Organism: Momordica charantia; assembly: GCF_001995035.1. Next base: position 186,032 of record NW_019104520.1, on the reverse strand, counting down.
GTTCTTATTAAATATATATTATTCCATTTTGAATAACAATTATTGAATACAAACAAACAACTTAGAACACAATTCAAGTGTTTATGCACTTTATGCTGCTTCAATTTAGTTCATTTTGATTCATTAGATGAACTATCTCTAGAAGAAATAAATGTCACATTAACTTTTGAAAATAATATAAATTTAATATATTTTAAGATTTTAGAAACTAAGATAGACATTTCGAAAGTTCGAACACCAAAAATTCAACAAACTCGGAAAAATCAAACTTTAAAACACATCATGTAATTCATGTTAGGTATTCCAAATCCATAAATTATTCATTCCAAAAGTTCAATTGACCAAGTTTAGTTTAAGCATAACAAATTAAGAAAGGAATTAATCCCTAAATTTCCATTTCAATCTATGAGCTTAAGAGCCTTGAACATTGTAGGATTGACGACACTATATCCTCCATCGACCACAAGATTGAGTCCACTCACATAGTTGGCTTCATCGCTAGCTAGGTAAAGGGCAGCTTTCGCTATATCGTCGGTCTTTAGTACCCGTCCCTTGAGGTTCCCCCACTCGCTCACCATGCTCTCCATCGTTGCTACCTGCGTCGCATCTTTCGGTCCTGCGATTCCTGTCGCCACCGTGTACGGCGAAACACAGTTCACCCTAATCCCGTGCTGCCCAAGCTCCACTGCCAAGTTCCTAACCAACCCCAAAACTGCGTATTTCGATGCTGCATACGGGTGCGTTGCTAGCCCTGCGATGCTCGTCGTTGCACTCCCGGTGAATAAAATGCACCCCCTTTTCTCTGGTACCATCACCCTTGCCGCGTGCTTCGCCCCCCAAACTACCCCCATCACGTTCACTCCCAACACCTAACAAATATGAACATACATTAACTTATAAGTCAAGCTCATAAAATTATCCTGTGATAATTCTCTCGTTTCTTGTTTCTATATCCTCATTTTTAGTAAAATAAATAAATAAAAGTTGATTCTCTCTCTTTTTTATTAAAAAAAATACTTAAACTTTTTAATAAAATCGAAAAGGAGAAACAACATACAAGTCTTTATAATATTTCCATTTCTTATTTTCCATTAAAAATACTTAAACCTTTTAATAAAATAAAAAAAGAGAAACAACGTACAAGTCTTTATAATATTTCCATTTCTTATTTTTCGTTTTCAATTTTTGTTAAAACCTTGAATATTTCTTATTTTTCGTTTTCAATTTTTGTTAAAACCTTGAATATTTTGCAAGTAACCATGTTTTTATTTCTTATTTTTCCTTTTCAATTTTCTTTAAAACTCTGAACATTTTGTAACTAACCATGTTTTTATTTCTCATTTTCTAAGAATATTTTCAAAATTGTAACAAGTTTTTTTTTTCTTTTTTCAATTCCTGTTTCTAATGTGTTACAAAAACATAAATAAAAAAATTGATTTATCATAGGTAACTTCATGTAGGCTTATGATCCCAAGTAATCATAATTCATTTTTCTTAAAACTATGATCCCACGTAATCTTAATTCATTTTTCTTAAAATAGTAACGTTATCGAACGGTCCCCAAGTTACCTTTTTTATGTCCGATTCTGTTACATCCAATATGCCGCCCAAGGGACGGTCGATGACCCCAGCGTTGTTGTACATGATGTCGAGCTTTCCATGCCGAGACACAGCAGCATCCACTAGATTGCTGACGTCTTCTTCCTTGGAGACGTTGCAGTGGACGTAGCTGACATCATCGCCGAGTTCATCGGCGATTTTCTGGCCGACGTCGTCTTGGATGTCTGCAATGACCACTTTAGCTCCATTCTGATGGAAAACGCGCACAGCGGTGGCTCCGATCCCGCTCGCGCCGCCGGTGATGATCGCCACCTTCCCTTCAAGCCTGAAAAAACATATATTTAATCTAATTTTCAATAGTTTTTGAAAATGGGTTCGCCATTAAAAACTAATTACCTTCTAAGAGGTGGTGCTGCGTAGCAACTATTAAGACTCATCTTCTTCAACCAAAAAATTTGCAGAGATGAAGGAAGCGGTGGAGGAAGAAGAGAGAGAACTTTAATTTGGCTTTTTGTTGAAAGCGGTGGTGTGATTTTCTAATGCTGGCCTTTGAGATATTTATAGCAGAAATTGCTTGGTCAAACAATATAGAAAAGGCAAGAGATTTTTTTTTTTTTTTTAAATGTATTATAATTTGGAGAGGTGAGCCGAAATTTCTCATGAAGGCATTTGATTTTTTGGTTGAACTAAAGCTTTACCTACCCTACTTCATTCATTTTAATTTTACGTAACCAACAAGGGATAAAGTTAATACTTTTCCTTAAAAAAAGATATATATATATATATATAGTTAATGTAATAATTACTAAAAATAAAAGTTGTTGAGCACATAAATGTCACCTACGTTCACATTTAATACTATTCATCAATGAGAAACCTTAAAATTGATAAGATGAGTTATTGTTAAATTGGAGTGTTACTCAATGGATAAGATAACAAGAACATAGTTTAACGGTAACTGACATATATATATATCTTATGTTGTGAGTTTAATTACCCTCACCCACGTTGTATTTAAAAAAAAAGGCGACAACAACAGTTACTTTTTCGTGGACCTATCCCAAATAATAGGGTTGGAAATTTCCATTTAAACATCATACGAGATGACGGGGTGGGGGGAATTTTCGTATGACCTAAACAAATACGGAGAATATGTTCCTTGTTATCGTCCTCACTCTATTTATTTTATTATTATTATTATTATATATAATTTATTAGACATTTTGTTGATTTAAGAGAGATTGTGGCGATATTTACATTTTGAGACTTATTGTAGTGATAATTTTAATTGTGAAATTTAAATTTTAGGATTTGTTTTTTAATGAATTATGCAACGTTATTTTTAGAGGACTTAAGAGTTTCCATTTTAAATAGAGATTTTTCATGGAGATTTAACGCCCTTTTAAATGGAGATAATTGACGTGGAGAATTAACATTTAACAGGGAAATTCTTTAAAAATGAAAATAAATGGTTTGAACTCAAATAATAATAATAATAATAATAATAATAATAATAATAACAATAATAATAAATAGAGAATAATTGAATCCGATCCCCGCACTTTGAAAACGATAATAAATGGTTGAACTCAAATAATAATTGTTTGATCAAGAAATGACCAAGTCTCCAAGCTTCGGCTAAGACGAGCTAGACAGAGAGCTCCGGATGCCGTGCAGAGGACCTGTAAAACATAGTAAAAACTTTGATGCTGAAGTTAGTAAGCGTTCAAGTCAACTCGAGAGAGAGAATTGATTTGATCACATACCTTAGAATGAAGCGGAATGATCCTATTTATAGGCAGCATCCCCGATAGGGTTCTCGACAAGGTCTCAACGGCTCTTTAAAGTTGCCGTGAAGTGCGGTGTGATGTCGCAGAGCTTGTCGGAGAATAGGTTGAGTCGAAGTGGTCAAAGTCGTACATTTGGTCGGCTCGGCCATCACATATGGTCGGTTCGGCATGAGGATCCATGGCCAAAGGTAAACACACCGTGCAGGACGATACATGTTCTGTTTGATGAACCATAACATGTCACGTGTGGGTTGAGAATTCACCTCCAACGACAATAATGATAATAAATGGAGAATAATTGAATCTGATCCCCACAAGTTTGTGCAAAATTTCGTAGAACATTTCCCTTCGCGATGGGGAATGAAATGGGGGCAGGGACGAGGATGGAATCATCCCCATCCTTGACTCACCTCGATATAAAATTCCTACCCATATTTGTTGAACTAAAAGAATTGATAACACACGGTTTGATAACTCTTTAGTTTTTTTAAAATTAAATTTATAGGTACTCCTCCCACTTATATATGTATTTCTTTTGTTTTATTATCTGCCTCTAAAAATATTTTCAAAATCTAAATCAAATAGTTTCTTAAATTTTATTTTTGATTTTAAAATTTTCGCTTGATAACTGAAATTCGTCTTTAAGAAATATGAAAGATACACCATAAATATAGGGAGAAAACAAGTCTAATTTTCTAAAATTGAAAATTAAAAGCGAAATTCATGCTTATTGGTAGAGATGAAAAGTATAATTTAACTTATTATGATGGAGAAAAGTAAATAATCTCTTATCGGTTAGAAATGAAAAAAAAATTAATATATAAGTAAATGCAACATTCATATAAAATATACTTTGAGTATAATTCCAAAACTCAAATAATATATATCAAATTGGGTCTAAAGACAGAGAGTTTCTTGATATTTGGAGAAACCTCTTGTCCCAACAAATATATCTTTTTCTTTTACAAAATAAAATTGTATAGACACTCGGATAAAAGTTTTCCTTTTAGTAGAAAGTCAAAATTTATGATAAGTTATACAATAATTTTAATATTATAAACCATTATTGCAACTTTTAGAAATATGAAACTCAGTACCAACTTTTCCAAGAATCTTTATATTTTCATTTCTTTTTTTTTTTGTATGGTTATACCAAATTTTATAAATTAGTTCTAATATATGGTCAAACAAACTTATATTATTGTTGCTTTAAAATTAATGTTTTTTAAGTCATTTTTTTATAATTCCTTGAAATTATATATATTAAATTCTAACTCTATCAGTATCACAAAATTATATATTCTGTCATGTGTCACCCCTTAAAATTAGGCTAAATTTTTTTCGGTAATCACAATCCTAAACAGGGGTAGGATTTAGATTTAAAAGAAGGTTACTAATATTTTGATTAGTTAAATTTGAAAACAATACCAATTTGTTAATAATCATAATTTTTGTTTTTTTTTTAAGTTACCATTTCTTTTGGTTGATTGATTTTGCTATGCGGTCTTTTCATCACGTAACTTTATTTAAAGTGGTTGTCTAGAATGAATGAACATGTCAATTATGGTAACGATGACAATAAATATAACCTAATGACTAATTTTATGAAAAAGTTAGTAGGTAAAATTTATCCTCAAACTTTTGATTCATTAAATTTAATCCTATTAATTAGTTGAGGTTTTTATTATATGCTTTCTTATATTTGTGACTACTGACTAGTTGAGAGGGTTATTTCTTGGATGACTTTTATTTTTGTTGGCTGAGTTTTTGTTCGATGGTTCGATTAGATCATAACTCAACTAGTGAAAACACACCACCCTTATATATCTCTTTTTTTAAAAAAAAAATTATTAATTAGTTGGTCTATCAACAATTTTTTAATTTAATTTTGGAAAGAGGTTAATTTCATCCTTATTCAAGTTTAAAGTTTTTTTTTTAAAAACAAATTGAAGTTTAAAGTTTGATTCCATAAAATTGAAATTTTAAATTAAACTCATTAAACTACGCAAAGACTCAGGGTTTAAATTCACCATTATTCTATCTCTTTCTACCCAACTAATTTTGATATACAATTTAGATTTTTTCTATAAGATATATTATAAATTAAAGAAAGTCCATAATACATTTGTGATAACGTGAAAGTAATGCTATAAATTTCACTTGTTAAAAAAAAAAAATTAAATTTAATGGTGCTTAATAAACATTAAATCTTGACAAGATCACAATAATCAAGTATAAGATTAAAAAATGTTTAATCAATTTTGTTGCTTTTCTTGAGCCAAAAGTTTACTCTTCCGCTTGAATTTCAAAATGAGAAATTAACAAACATTTATGTATTCTTTTTATATAATTAAATTCATATATCTTATTTTAAAATTTTTTATTAACATCTATGAAATCATTTGAGTAACATAATTAAATATAACTGTTGAAATGGAAAGGAGGAAAAATAAAAAAGTAAAAAATAAATTTTCGGTGGAAGACAAAATGAATCTGTTTCCCATTTTCTTCACTTACTTTTCCACAAGATTATAGTCAAAATGATCATGTTATTCAAATCATATTGAACAAGAGTATTTTTATTGTGTTCTTTTTTAAATAAATACTACTTAGTCTTAATCCAAACTTTGATTTTGTCAAATGTGCCAATATTAGATTACAACATCATATAAGCATAGACTTCTATCATTCCACTGGCTCAATATAGAATTTTTTATCATTAACCAAAGATTTATATCACGAGTTGTTTTTTTTTTTTAAATTACAACAAATTGAAGGCATGTGATTTGAATCTACGACTTCAAGAGAATGAGTAGATGTCAACTACCGAGCTACATTGATGTTGGCAAAAATTTATATCATGAATTGCATAGCCCTGTAAAGAATTTCTTTTTTAATCTTGACCTAGCTCACTTTTTAGTTTGTTGAATGAAAGTCTTACGAAGATAGATCAAATTTATCGTTTAAAAAAAATTATTTATAAAGTTAAATATTTTAAATTAACTAATATTTTTAAAGTGGGGATAGGTCAACCGTAATTAAAATATATATCTAACCATCAGTTGTGAGATTGATTCCCAACCAATGTACTTTTAAAGTTTAAATATTTTATTTTATTATTTATTTATTTATTATTATTTTTTACAATTACAGTTGAATGTGTTAATGGCCAGTGTTCAATTTAATGCCTTCTTTGACTTTAAAAATGGCTCTATCCTAGCTTAATAAATAAATAAATAAAACAAACCATTATCTCCTAGAGATTATTTAGACATTTCACAATTTCGAAAATTTATTTTAACTTTATTTTCCTTGGTTCGGGATTCAAAATCAAATTTTCTAATTTCTAATTTCTAATGATACAGAGTTAAATCATATATAGTCTTAAATTGAGATCCAAAAATATCTTTTTTTAAGATGCCATAACCTGAACTTGCACACCTTTACTAGTAAGTTTTCATTGTAAAAAAAATTACAAGTGGCAAATATTTGACTTTAGGATGAGAATTTTAAATCAATTTACTAATTACTTTATTTGATAATAAATTTGTCATTAATTGAAAAAAAAAAAAAAAGAAAATTTATTGGTTGCGTGTAGACAGTAGGTAGTCCGTAGTTAATTATTCCTCCCACTGACCACTTCAAGGGATTTTTGTTTATAAAATAGAGTACAATCCAATTTAAAAGAAAATTTATTACAAAAAAAAAAAATGAGTGGGTGGAGATTTAAATTTCCGATTTTTAAAGAAAATGTTATATATTTTTACATCTCGATGCTAGTTAGAAAATGAATTGAAAAATAATTTTTTAATATAAATGTATCTCTTAAATTTTTTTTATTAATCTATAAGGAGAGTTTGCCTTTTTTTAATCGTTGATTTCGATATATAAAAATATTGCAGAAAATGAAGTCTATGAACTAATCTCTCCCAGAGATCATATTCTCGTTGAAAAGTCAAACTCTCCTATCAACCTCATCATCACATGATCATAACAAAGAAAAAAGAAAAAAATAATAACAAGATGATGAAAATATTCATACATTCATTGTATTAATGTCCAACTTATAAATATATAAAAATATCATACAAAGTGAACGAAATTTAATACCTTCATTCTAAATTTCTACTTTNGAAAGTGTTTTCAATTGAGTTCCTATTATTTAAAATATTTCAATTTAGATTCTTATGTTTTTAAAAATTTTAAATTCAGTCGGTCACTGTTGACGAATGTTAAAATTGCATGATGATAAACTTACCTAGTACAAAATTTTTAGAAATTTATAGGATAAAAAAAAATCATCTAACGGAAGAAAAACTTGAAATTTCTATCAAATTCCTAGAAATTTGGAGAAATTAGAAACTTTACCTAGTAGACACTTTTTTGCTCTAAACTTTTGTTAATTCACTAACTATTATGCCATCTTCATCGGTAAATTTTAACATTTACCAACAGAGAGTGACTAGATTGAAAAATATTAAAATATATGAGACTATATCTTAAAAATTTTCAACTATATTAGAGACTAAATTAAAAATCCACGGCATTAAGAGATACGACATACCTGCATTTTATTTTAAAATCCAAAAGCAAGGCAACACAAAGTATAAATTTTAAGACTATGATTCCGCCGGCAGGATGAACAAGATTTCAGAGACGAGAAAGATTCAGACATTTGGCCGGCTGGCTAGATGAGCAATTTTGATTTATAAGAAATCTATATTAGATTTAACGGCATTTGATTGAGAGAATTTTTAATACTACGAGATTATGGAAATTATTTTCAATTCATTTTTTCCGCGGCTTCAGTATTGTTTGAGAATCATATGGGTCAGGTCAACCAATATTTTTTCAATGAACACACAGCAGCTCCTTAATTATTCAAGATGAAATCAACAATTTATCGTTAAACTTTTTTTTTTTTATAAATTTGTTGATCCTGTGATGTTTTCTTTGGGATGTAAACTTTGATTTGAGGGCTATGAAATTGTTCTCCAAATAAGGAGGTTGGCATCTTTGACTTTTAACTGTATTTTTTAGGTTTTTGGCTTTGAGCTTGTTGAAGACTTTGGTTATGCAGCCTGACAGGTCTTCGACTATACAACTTTTGATGAAGTTCTCAAACTTGCAGCTTTTATGAAATTCTCTAACTTGCAACTTGACGAAGTTCTTCGATTATACAGCTTGATGAAGTCTTCGACTATCAAACTTGATGAAGTTCTCCAGCTTACAGCTTGACGAAGAGAAGATCTAATTTTTGAAGTTTAGTAATCATCATGGATGACTCATTGATCCAAAAAGACTAGGGTTAATTAGGAGGTAATGAGTTCAAACCTCATGATAGTCACCTATTTTAGGAATTACTAATTCCTATATATTTTCTAGTACCAAATGTTGTAGGGTCAGACGATTGTCCCGTGAGACTAGTCAAGGTGCGCGTAAACTGACATGGATACTCAATGATATTGAAAAAAAAAAGTCTAGTAATTTCAAGTCTGGTTGGCTTAGATCTCATGGCTTTGAGTCTAAATGCCTTCGCACGAGTGACCTTATTTATTTATAGAGTTTGGTGGACTTTCCTTTTTCTTATGGGCTTGCATGAATCTGAGTATAATCTCAACATGGGCTGATTTAGTTAGCCACTGTCATCATACATTTGTAAGAAAGACACACAAATATTATTTGATTGGTTAATTTTATGTGTTTGAAATTTAATTTGTAGACACGTGTAAATTTGTGATTTGTCCTAGATTTAGCCATATATAATTTTGACATCAACTTAAAATGATGATGTGACATTTCATAATTGGCCAAAATAATAATGATGTGACATTTCATAATTGGCCAAAATTATGATTCAACGATAAGTAATTAATTTTGTGTAAATATTAAGTTTTCTTTAGTACAAAATAAGAGGGTGGAGTTTCTAACTGACGACATTTTAGTTAGAACTAGGTGAACTAAGTGTCTTCACCTGTTAAACTATCATTGAATAAATATTTATAACCTACCAATAACACATTTTTCAAGTGTGCATAAACTAAGTTTTGTTAGTGGAGTATGTTAGGTATTGGTTTCAGAAGAGAAGGTGAGTGAGAGAGATGAAACAATTGTTGTACTAAAAAATCACGTTAGATTTGTAGATGTCCAAAGTAGCAATCACGCAAAGGAATGTGACGCTAACCTAAACTTAGCTCTGGTAGGATATCCATCTTCAATTGGGTCTTGGGTTCGAATTACCATCTCTAGTTGTATTAGAAAAAAAAGAAGAATATAACTGGTTTAAGAAAAGAAAAGAAAAGAAAAACTCCAAAAGAGAGAGTAACATGGCAAAAAGGGAAAAATTAATTTACGCCCATATGCTTTTTAGACTTTTCAAATATTTTTTTTAGTGTTAAAATTACCTGATGATAAATTTATATTATATGATTTGAGTGCACATCAATTTGATTCTCTCAATTTTGGAAGGGATCAAAATGGTCACTTTTAAAAGTGTAGAAACAAAAACGAACGTTTTCAAAGTACATAAATTATAATGAACAAAAATTTATAGTACAATGATCAAAGTAAACCAAAAATTTATAAGGAGTAAAATTAACTTTTATTCCTAAATTTGGCAAAGTATACAGACTTTCACCATAAACTATGAATTTCATCAAGTTAAAGTTCAGACAACGGTCCCAAATTTCAACAATAAAATTTTCCTAAACTTGAACAGTATAAAATCTTTATAAACTCACTTATTTCAATAAAAGTTTAAGACTTACCCAACATCAAACTCGATAATTAAATAAATCGACCAAAACTCGTAAATTTTCCAACTTTGAGACTGTTATTTGTTTAAGTTTCATCAATTTCATATTAGACAAATATTTTAGGGCAAAATACATTTTTGGTCCGTGAGATTTGAGGTAGATGTCTACTTGATTCCTGAAGTTTCAAAATGAACACTAATCTCTGAGATTTTAGGGAGGTGTCTAATTGGTCCCTGAAGTTTCAAAATGCACTTTTAGTTCTTGAGATTTAAAGTAGGTGTCAACTTGGTTCCTGAAGTTTTAAAATAAACACTTTTGGTCAATGAACTTTGAGAAATAGTTCTAAATGGTCCCTGATTTTTTTTACTGTTAATTAACTAATATTATAACGACGTGGTGGTCGCCGGAAAAGGGTGAGAGAAAGAGAGAGGAAAAGATGAGAGGAGGGAGAAAGCACCATCACCTACACATATATTATTTAATTAATATAATCTGTCACAGCAACCACAATAAATAATTTAATTGCAATTTGTCACGTGATTTTAATATTAATTAATTAATAGTAAAAAAAGACCATTTAGAACCATTTCTCAAACTTTAGGGATCAAAAGTGTTCATTTTAAAACTTTAGGAACCAAGTTGACACCTACTTTAAACTTGAAGGATCAGAAGTGTTCATTTTGAAATCTCATGACCAATTAGACACCTACCTCAAACCCGAAGGATGTTCATTTTAAAACTTCAGTGACCAAATAGACACCTACTCAGGGACCAAAAATGTATTTTGTCCAATATTTTATCATTCAAATTTTTATAAACTATTATTTTAGTAATTCTTTGAATAATAGTGACAAAAGTTATAACATTTATTCAAATTAAAGGTAAATATTGCAACACTTCTAATGGGACCAAATTGGAAGTTTTTGTAAAAATTGATATAGCTTGAGAAGTTTGGGATAAAAATTATTTTATTTATTCAAATATTTAAAAAATTAACGATAGATCTGTAAAATTTTTCCATAATGACAAATTATTTCCTCGAAAAAAAAAAAAACACTCCAGTGGGCCGCATTTGCGATCTTAAAAGCCCAATCCATTTATTGAAATATATAAGCCCCAAAACCTAATCTTCTGTTCACGTAAAAATTCTGCTCTCCGAGAACCGCCGCCTCTTCTTCCGACGCCTTCTCCACTCTCCGGCCGCTTGCAGACGATTTCTCCGGCAGCACCATGGGCCGCGTTCGCACCAAAACCGTGAAGAAATCTTCCCGTCAAGTCATCGAGCGCTACTACTCGCGCATGACCCTCGACTTCCATACGAACAAGAAGATCCTCGAAGAGGTCGCCATTATCCCCTCCAAGAGACTGCGAAACAAGATCGCCGGATTCTCCACTCACCTCATGAAGCGGATCCAGAAGGGACCGGTCCGTGGCATCTCCCTCAAGCTTCAAGAGGAAGAGCGCGAGCGCCGGATGGACTTCGTCCCTGACGTCTCCGCCATTAAAACCGATCAAATCGAGGTCGATAAGGAGACGCTCGATATGCTGTCTGCGCTTGGAATGAACGATATTCCAGGGCTTGTTCAGGTCGATCCGTCCGTGCCGCAACAGGTTGGATTTGGATTGGGCGGACGTGGTGGTAGGAGGTACTGAAATCCCCTAGGGTTTTGATTTTATCTCTTTTCTTTTCTTCCTCCGATTTTCTGTTGGGATAACTACACAATTTTGTGATTTAGTTTCTTTAATGAGTATTGTTACTTCTCGCTCTGCTAATTGATCTGGAGATTTTCACATTGATTTCAAGGAGCCTTCAATATAGAGATTTGTTATCCAAGTTTGTTGAGAATTGATTTGTTTTACTCTGATGTGTTGATTCGTATATTGTTTGAATTTTTGTTTGCTGAAGTATATGAGGTAGAAGGAGATATATCAAAATCCAACGTAAAAATGCTTTTCAAAAAAGGCTAATTATTGGTGAAGGATTGAAGAACACTCTACATAACCTTCTTGCAATTTCTTTTGAAGTGCTTTTAATTTATTTTAATCATGTTTTGGTTTATATTTGTAAATGGATCAATATGGTAGACCAAAGTCTTTCATTGGTGCTTTTAGCAAAAGTGCTTTAGTTGTTAGCCGCAGGATTTTCGAGTGTATTTGTCTTGGGTTTTAATTTCATGGGAATGTCATGGAAAGGTCACAAGAAAAGTTATAAAAAAGTATAAAAACTGAAAAAAAATATATAAATTAACATATAATTGATTCATCATTAATAAATAAATAAATAAATAATGATTTATATTAATATTAAGTTTATATTAATGAAATTTAGAAATGTTTGTCGAAGTTTGAACCCAATTCATAAATACATGGACATGTATATTTAATATCATGTTGGGCTCTTTTAAAAAGTACTTCTAAATTATCAATAAGAAAATTATAAAATTACTTCTAAAATTGATAATTTTGATCGGAAAAGTGTTTTTGTCGTGATATAGGTGCTTTTTGAAAAGGTTTTTACATATTATTAGCAAAATGAAATTTTGTTTGCCTGTGGGAAAAAAAAAGAAAAAATCCTTTTAAATTTATTTTTCCAAGTCCAGTACTCCCATGAATTTCTTTCTACACATTTGGTTTTGTAAATAATTTTTGTGAGMTTATGTACATGCTTTTGCTGATCACAATGTGCATGCTGTTCACTATTGATATCATAATTTTGACCAATTAAATATTGTTTAGGATCATAGTTTTTTAATGTTTTCTATATCGACATCCTCGACACATGGAGAAATTTGTAGTACTACGAATACGAACACAACTTCCCAAAATTTACAACGGCATTATTTAAGAATAATGAAGAATCCAACGACAAACAGAACGTGTATGTACTTTATACTATAAGTAGTATAAATCTCCCACGCCGATTCGTTTCTCCTAAATATTATTAACTATATATTAAAAAGAATAAATAGTATACCGATCAGTCACTGGAATTGGCGAGACCGACCATGTTGAGCATATGGCGATCCTCTTTAAACCTGTCTAACACGGTGCCCTTACTGCCGTTATTGTTATTGTTACTACTCTGTCTTTCCTGTTGTCCTGCTCCTACTCCCCAGCATTCTATCACTTCCGGGTCCACCCGGTTCACCTTCGACAGGCACGGGCTCCCGAATGTTGTGCATGCGAACGTCTGCCCCTGATCGAAGCTCGCTGATATGAAGAGACCGAAGTGGTTCACCCGTCCTCCGAACCCAATGCCGTTTGGTATACTCTCTGAACTGAAATTTACAGCACACTGACAAGCACAAGACTTGTAAACTCAGGATCAAATAGAAACACTAGTCCATTAACACGTAAATAGAAATGACATTGGTAACAACAAAAACAATACACTATTGAAACTAAGCTTAAATCACAAGGTTCGAATCGGAAAAAAAATTAGAGGGGAAAAGGGAGTTAAAAGTTTAGAGAGAGATGGAAAAACTTCAAAGGGAAAAAATTTAGATAGATAAAATGTCAAGGGAGAAGAATATTAGAAAGCAAGTGGAGAAGTTACCCATTGAATGTTATTGTTTGCTCCAGTTGGTTTGAATATAGCAGCCTTGGGATATAGCTGAAACAGAAAGGATTTCAAATCTCCATAGAAATCACCATGCTTCTCCAATGGCTGAGAAGCATAACCTCCATATATATAACCTTGTTTATCCTTCACTATCAGCACAGTTGGTCCACCGTCGATACTGCAAAATTTAATCAAGCAATTAATAAAAAGCAAGCTCAGCTCAGCTCCTCTTTCGAATTCGGTTGCACTCACCATCTAACACAATTAACAGCACACAACTCAACACACAGTTTCAACCATCCCAGAGAAAGCCACCCTAGAAACTATTCTGACAATTTAAACTTCTGAGCTTGAATAGAAAAGAAAACTAATGGGACAAGACTAAGGGATCCTTGAGACACGAGATATAATTTGAATTTCGGAGCTTGTCCGGAAATGTTTGATTGATCAACATGACAAGTCAAGCATGGATTAAATCTAATATAGGAGATAGATTGAGAATCGTGTCGCGGTACGTATTGTACTTTTTACCTTAAAGCAACCAACTTGAGATTCTAGAGTAGTATTTGAGATGTTTTATGACTTCATGTCTAAGGTGCAGAGCTTCACTAATAACTAAATTCGAAAACTTAAAAGTTGATAGGTTATGGTACAATCAATTATTTATACATATTGAGCTAAAAAATTTGCACAAGATTTGATGAGCGACCATCAATGTTAAATTAACACTAAATCCAAGAGCTTATATGCTTTAGATACATTCTTTAACATAGAACTTTGGAGAAAATGAGAGAAGAGAATCTCCTTCCTTAGAATTCAAGCCCATAATAGAAGCTTTTAACGATTCTTATTCCAGTGGAAATCTTGTTACTTGTAAAAAATTAAAAATGGCTCCAAAAAGGAAAGAGAAAGAAGTACTCACGTTATGTTACCCAAAAATGTAGTGAAACTCAGCCCATTTATTGCACTGTGGTAAAGAAGTCTCCATTCCTCCAGCTCGTGCTGAGGAAGAGCTCCTCCTAAATGCCAAGCATATTCCTTCTTCAATAATACAAGATTAGAATCTATATTTTCTCCATATACCAGCCTTGGAACTTGACAACCAGGTCTTCCTACACAACCACCATAAAAATGCATAAGAATTACATAACTGAGCCCTTTTTTTGAAGTTTCAATATCCAGAAAACCGTCAATATGGTCCGGGACTTATATTAAATAGTGAAGTTTTAAAGAAAGATAACGAGATAATAGGATGGCCTATCTTTTTATTATACTCATGGCCTACCCACACTATAATCCAGGAAGGCTTTGCCCACCTTAACACCAGTTTTGAGAGACAACAAGGGTTTATCGTTATTAAGACAACACTTCATCAAAATAAAGCATAATCATTCATGAAAGAAAACACAGGATCAGCAAAGAAATTCGAAGATACATAATTCAACTGTGACAACTAGTGGTACTAAATCACTTAAAAGTAACTAGTACTGGACTGAGATTTATTTGAAGATAAGAAAATACTACCTATGTCAGGTGGCATCAGTAAACTTCCAAGAAACTTCCTGACAGATGGAAGCAGAGTACACCAGTTTTTGAAATCTTCATAAGTAAATTGTTCATTATTCTCTGAGAAAGTTGCCGCACGAACAAATATTTGTACAGCATCCTGATGTGAATCCAATCCAGGTTCATTATTCCCCGAGGAGAATATATAATTGAAAATTGCTATTAGAACCGATTCCAGATCAGACCTGGCATTGGCATGAAAACTAAGAAGGCACATATAATCACATTGAATCAGATTTTAAATTAGAATTATATTTTTCCGGATTCGATGGAGGGTCATAGATGGGATGGAAACAACACGGTGGAGGGTTGTCATAGAGTTTAGTCTCTGATATTCAAGCTCTATAAAGAAAAAGAAAGACATGGATATTACCTTCCAAGGGTACCATCATCTGATACATCTAACAACTGATAAATGAACCCTTCAATTTCTTCATTTGTTCCTTTTTCATAAGTGCCCTTCAATGCAAATGATGACAAATAAGAACTATCGTCACGACTAAAATAAGAATATATGATGGGTTTCAAAGATCCATAAAATGAATGACCAAAAACAAGATGTCCAAAAAGTTTGACAACAACTCTAGGAGACGTTTGGAGCACGGGTTTGGCATCTGAAACATGTGGTTTAAGTGGATATTTAAGAAGCCTGAGTTTAGAAAATTTGTAAGAGGGAATGGGTTTGAGGAGAGTATCGGTTTGGGGTATTGTTGAAACCCATGAGTTTGTCCAACAAATCCCAAGCTTGACAAACCAATAGAGTAAACGTGGATTCCTTATGTCTTACACACTCTTTCCAGGCCATCTAGACGTCTAATGTAAAAACTGATGTTGATTTCGAATACAGTGAAAAACGACACATCAAAATTCAATTACAAGTTGAGCGGTAAGATATTAGCATGTTCTCTCATGGTTGAAGGTTCGAATTCCTCCTCTCCTCACTTGTAATGTACCATTATCAAAACAAACTCACTTGCAAGTTTCCAGGCCACGGGCAGCGAGCTTAGAAAGCTTAAAGAAAAAAGAGAGGGGAAAAAAACTCTACGTTGGGTGAGAAGAGAAAAATAAAGGAGCACCAAAATCAAACAATTTGAGTAATTAACTAACCTTTGAAATACTGCTATAGCTCTTCAAATTCAAGATGGCCTAACAGGCTATGAGCTTAGAGAACTAAACTACCGATCAATGAATGGATATATTGAATGTGAAGTATTGACTTTTGACTGACATTGAATTTGAAGAACAGGGAAACCCCAATGACTTACTTTAGCTATTACGAGGTCTTCATAGGTGAGCTTTTGATCCTTACGCTTCTGTGTCACTAAATCGAACAATCTGTCCCCAAGAGGACCACGAAGTCCAAAAAACGACTACCAAAAGAAAAACCAAAAGAATCGGTGAAGAGCAAAATCAGAAACTACCCATTTAGGCAATGGAGAAGACAAAGAAACTGACCTCAAAAACAGAGGGCGATACGTATTTGCCATTGCTATTTGACCGAGTGGCGAGGGACTGGAACAGCAACTTAAGATCTTCCAGTTCCTTCTGAGTAAAAGCCCTGCAGCGACAATCAGATACAATCAAAAAAATTTGATGGGGTATTGCGAGAGAGAGTAGAGAGAGGGACCTGGAGGCTGTAGCGAAGCGAGGAGAATCTGTACGAGGCGATTGAGCGTTGCCCATTTGCAGAAAATCAGTGATTGCTACGTTTATCTGATTCTTTCTCCTTATT
>NW_019104520.1:153950-168982 GCF_001995035.1 Momordica charantia | reverse complement strand
GGCGAAAATGTATCCCCGAAAAATAAAGATTGAAACTTTGACCCAAAGAAAAAAGGGAACTTAGCTACAGCCCACAATTAGAACACATTTTATCTTTGATTTTGATATTTATTTAATTTGAGAAAATTAAAATAATAAATAGAAAAACCATAGTGGCCGTGGGCACGTGTAAGGCTTATTTTCGATCAACCGAGCCATATGCGACGCGATGCAGCTTCAACTCGAAGAAATCCGACTCCAACTAAATTGAGATGCGCTGTTCGATCAGTGAGTATCTTTTTATGATTCAACTCTATAATATTTCTTCCTAATTTTCGTGCCCCGATTTGTTTATACTGATTCTTTTGCATTTTTTCTGCTTCGATTTTATTGAGGGATTGGTAATTTGAGCTTTTCTCAGTGGTTCATAATCCGGACGCAATAGTGGATGGTCATTTCGAGGAAGATTTCTGCTCGTATACCTGGGTTTTCTGTCGATTCTCAGGTTGTGTTTGGAAGGTGAGAAAATTTTGGGAACGGGGTAGAAAATCTCGATTATTTTCGTTTTGTAGAATCGTGTTCCTGTGAGAGGGGGAAACGAAAGGAAAAACTCGAGACCATTCTCATAACCCGCAGATTTTCCTTCTGGAACTCCCAATTTGCTGTGTGGCTGAAGAATTTTTATGTCTTGAATCTTGTAGATCTAGTAGGAACTAAACCCAGCTCGTTTATGTTCTTTCTCTGTGTAATTGTTACCTGATTCTGTCTATCTCAAATTTATTCTGAACTGATGTTTCAATTAAGTTGTTGGGTGGAACTGAGAATTTGACTTGTGTGCTTACTGGAAAAACAGGACAGAACTACATAAAATTTGGTTGTAATGATGTCAAGACCTTGGGTTCTTGTCTGTCTGCTGTTACTGATCGTATTCTCCTCACAATTTGAGTGGAGGCAGCAGTATGAGAACGAGCTTGAAGCAGGTCCAAACGCTTCGCAGAGAGAACCACAGATATCTGAAAGAGAGGAAGCTGTAAAAGAAAAGGTGGAGTTCTAATTATCTATCTTCATTTGCCAACGCACTTGTGTGTTTCAGGTTTTTAGGTTTTATCAATGCTTTAAATGATGAGATGTTCAATTATATTGTTGTTGTTATTAGATATGAAATAATATATGTATCCATCGAATCCTCGGTGATATTGCTCCTGGGGGTTTATGAAAATTCCCCGCACTGAGACGAATCAAAAAGGTAGGAAATGTGGAGGTTATTATCACTGGAACACCATTTGGAGGCTGTATTATATGATAGATCAGAAGGTTCACTAAAATGATAATTCCGGTTCTTTGTTTCTTTCCAACCATAAGGTCAAATATAGAGCTTTCCCAGCATAATTCCAAAAGACTTTAGCTTTACCTTTGGGGGAAAATCCAATCAATTTCGAATTGAACTCAAGATGTCCAGATGACAGCACCGAGAGATACCAAATATCTCGCGAAGTAAATTCAATGGTGTAGGCAAACAATGGATTAAAAGATGATAGATGTTTTCCTCTGCGTTTGTGTACAGTTGACACAAGAATTTGGAGTAAAAGTTGCAGCATTTCTTCTTTTGATCTTCTCATTACTTTTGATGCTTTGAAAGCCTAGAGAAAACCTGAACCTTCTTCGGAATGCAACTTCCATAAACCCTTAGAGATGCCTTGATGGGGTATCCTACCAGAAGTCTTGAAACTACAATTCATATATTTACATAGATAATACAGAAACTTCCCATCATATTCTCTTTAGAACTCAAGGACACAGTTGTAACCTATAGAACAAATCCTGTTCAAGTAAGCTCATCCGTCATATCTAACAATTTGATCTGTCTTTCGTTGTATAGCATATAGAAGCGTACTTGTTTCTCCTTGCTGGTTGCACATGTCTACAACATTATCTTAGTTATCTACTAATGGTAGCCAGGTTTAGTTGTTTTTTCACACATTTCTTTACCAGAAAAGTAGAACTATATCTAACCTATCCGCACCATTACATCTGTAACACGAGACTATACTGCTGTTCTTCTTTGACCCAATTGGATTATTGAACTACCTGGTGCCTGATATTTTAATCCCATATGATCATGGACATGACGGTATGGCATGAATACATGCACTATAAACTTTGTCAAAAGTCAGAATCTCTAAATTCTTGTGAAGTTTTCCAACGATTGTTGATTGACTGTATAATTAAATGGAAACCTGGATGCTTTTAAGGTTATGGTTCAAATCATGGTCGTAAAATGTTAAATATCTTATGAGTTTCTCAATACGATATGTGCTCAGGCTTCAAAGAGCCAAATTATTACACATAACTCAATTGATCTCACAAAACAATCTATCATCCTACACATTTGGTTGTCGAGAAACTCATAGAATTTTAATATTTTGAGTAGGTGTACATTGTTCTCCCAAAGTACAATTAAAAGGTGCCGTGAATTCCTCAATCAGAGGTGAAAAGGAATGATAGAGCAACTTTCACTAAGGCACCGAACAGAACAGCAATCATGCTACATCCTTCTTTCTCAAAATAATTCTCTTAGGCTTTATTTTCCTACTTGCAGTAGGTTCAAATTGATGATATCATGAATAATTTGAAATTTTACCTATTTTTCTCTTTTATTCTGATTTCTTGATTCTTTTCTTCATCTTATTCATGATAAGGGCTATATTGATTGTCTTCTCTTTCTTAGTTTCTCTAGTTTCTTGGTTTCTAATACGTTCTGTAAATATAATACTAAAACTCTATCAATGCTACTGTAGATTATCCTTTCCCAGGAGAAAAATATTCGGAGATTGAATGAACTGGTGCATAAGCTTAGAAGACAGTTACTCCAGTGCAGAGGTGAACATGAGGCAGTGAATGGCACGGTGACGCCCATGACCGAGCTTCTAACGGTGCTCGACCAGCAGCCAATGTTAGAAGATTAGCTCCAATGGAACTGACCACCGCTCTCGATCTTTGCAAGCTCCACTCCGTTTCTGTTCAGTGATCATTAATCTAGCCTCCTGATGAGATTGAGTCTGAATCAGTACTACATTTTGATAGGACTTTAACTGTAATTGTAGATCATCTTCTCCCCTATTCAACTCTATACACTACTGATAAGTATACCAAATATAAGCTCTATTAAAAGTCATATAAGATGTTACTTTGAATTCCTTCCCTATTATACTATTATAGTTTTTGATTCGGTTCATGGGTTAGCTTGATAGAGGCTAAATCAGAGAACTCGAATGTCGAAGACTAAAATCGGGAGAGCAATTACCAATGTTTTAATCAGTTGAATTATGTTCATCGTTAGTCAAATTGGGTATTACACGTTCAATAGTTAAATTTTTGAAATTTTACTCATTGAGCACCATGTTTCAGGAGATTTTTTTTTTTTTCATTTGAAAATAAGAAAGAAAATGGTTGTACAACACATTTCCATTTAAGTATATACTTTTTTCTCTCTCCTTTCTGTGTCCAAAAATTGTGGCTGGTCTATAGGTGTGCTACTAAATGCACTTTGCATACATTCAATAGGGATTGGTTTCAATATTGAAATTCCAAGTTTCACAGTTGAGTGGCTTTGAATTCTAGCATTCAATCAAGTTTGAATTCTATGCACCTTTTTTTTCCTTACTTTTCTTGCATTATCCACTCCTAACATTAACATAATTTATCAAATTATTTGTTAGTGTCAATTAACTCATTCAAGGTTTAATTTTCCTACATATTCTCCTTTATCTTACCCCTTGTTAAGATTATCCTCCGTTCTTACCAATGTGATACTATGTTATCTACAATTGAACTTTAGTGCGTAAAGATTTAGTCCATGTACTTTCAAATTGGTAACAATTTAGTCCATGAACTTTTAGTGCATTTTAAAGTTGGTAACCATTTAGTCCTTATCTAAAAAAATTTTTTTGTTAAGTTTCTTGTATGTATAGATTGATAAACTAAAGAGGGA
Organism: Momordica charantia; assembly: GCF_001995035.1. The sequence goes on along the minus strand of NW_019104520.1, from coordinate 165,012 downwards.
CCAAATATGCTTATGTAATAGAAAGATTAAATTGCTATATAATAAAATTTGACACTTAATTTTAATAAAAAAAAATTTACGATAGGGACTAAATTGTTACAAATTTTAAACCACAAGGATTAAATCGTTACAAATTAAAGTTCAGGGAATAAATTGTTATTTCAGTGCAATGACTAAATGTATTTTTTAACCTACCTTTTAAAATCAATTATCCAACCATACTTTAAAAATAAAAAAATAAGAGAAGTATTGAAAAAGTATTTCTAGAACAAGCCCTTAATAGGTAGGGTCGAAATGGTCCATATACCTATCCAAAGTAGACGATATCATACGATAGACGATGTCGGATTTCTTGTAAAAACCAAAAATAAAAGTGAGGAGATTTTTTTTCCCTTTTTATAATAATAATAATAATAATAATAAGTTAGGAGTTGACATTATTTAGTATGAGAGCATTGGTAACGACCTATCAGAGAAAGAAGGCCGAGGAAGTGAATGTGTTGTTGGGCTCACACATTTATTGAATATTCATTTCATGCACTAATTGGATCTGAATATAATTAATATTCCTATTCTTTTTTTTTTTAATTTTGTCCATTAACTTTATTTTTATACATTCAACTGTCACTCTTTCAATATTCTGATTTCTTATTTAATTTTTGGGTAATGGTTATAAAAAAAACAGCCATATTTATTGTTTGCAACTTCTATGGCTTCTTGTCATTATTCTGGAGTGGAAATTGATCTCATCTCCAGATTCTAAAATCAGTTTGAGAATTAATGAACAACTTTTTTTTCTTTTTCATTAATATAAATAAAAGGGACTAATTTTACCTTTCAAAGTGATCATTGTATTGTTTAATCTTGGATTGGTTTGATTAATTATGCTTGTCAAATTAAGGAAACTTTTTTGGAAGAAAAAAAGGAGTAATTTTTTTTTAATTAAATACTATTTTGGTTCTCTTTAGTTTATACATTTTCAAAATGTCAATTTTGATCCATGTACTCTTGAAAAGTGACTATTTTAGTTCGCTCATTCTTTTTTAAATATAAGGACTAAAATAAATGTTTTGAAAGTATTCATAACCAAAAGAGTACTTTAAACATTTTTTTTTAGTTTAACAGCGTGTAGAGGTCGATGTAGAAATTCGAAACTCTGAACCTTTTTAGTCAATGGTGTATGTTTTAACTAACTAGCACTTTTACGAGGAAATGAAATAAAATGATAGATGAATTGAATTTTGCCACAAAAATTATTGCCCAACTCACTAATCTTTTTGACTCTTGTAAATTTGTTCAATAAAAGGAATAAATCAAAGCATCAATCAAGGAAAACTTCCTTTTGTGATTTGTTTAAGAGAAAAAAAAATCAATAGTAAACTATTGAAAAGTTTAGTCTTTTGCCAACAATTATAACACATTAATTATTGGAACCAAAAACATCTAATCAATTAAAGATGGAGAGACCTAACATGCTAAAAAAATGATCTATATTACTTAGCATTCTACTAATATAAAAGATGTCAAATTAATAAAAATTTTCATATCTGCCATGATTTGGGCATCTTCGTACCAATTTTCTCCTCCTTCTTCGCCAAACCTTTTTACCAAAAATTAAGCAATTTGAGAAGATGAAAAGTTCCTCCAAACTTTAAGTAACAGTTCTAAAAGGAAAAATTAATTAATTTATATCTTCAAACGCGTAGGTTGAATCCAAGATTTTAAATGTCGATGTCGATACAAATTCCGAGGTCTTAATTTCGTGGAAATATCGATAAAATGTTGATGTCGATGGATATTTCTGTAAAAGTTAGAAAAAATAAAAAATCGTAAAAAATATTTAAATTAACCAATAAACATTTTTCTATTTATAAATTAGTTAAAAATAATTAATATTGATATTATGTATATATTGTTGATATTTTTCATATTTTGTCGATTTTCTTGAACTATAATGGAAATGTCGATTTATCCCTCATGTCGATGTCGAATCCATAAAAACATGGATATGTCGATGAAAATACTGACTTATAAAAATTTAGAGTTGTAAATTAATATAATTATTTGTTTAGAGTTTTAATGGATGGTTCTGCAAAGTTTAAAAATTTTATTTTTTTTCCCAAACTACCCTTGTTGTATTTTAGAGAAAGAAGACTTGAGACCTAATCCAAAAAATTTTCAAACTACACCCTGTAATCTTTAAGCTTGATTATCAATTTATGGCTAAAAGTCTATAAATATGATTGAATAAATCAATTTTAAAAAATAAATATTATAAGGAGATTTGGTATTTCTATATAATTCCGTCCATTCTTCGTTGATAGTTTATGCTTTGACTTTTGATATATTTTTTTCTTTTTCTAATCTTGGATATTTTTAATTTTTTTTAATATTCAAGTTTATATTGGTTTTAATTTTGGATAAATTAAATCTTTTTATTTATTTATTTTCCTAGAAGATTGTTTCATGCGGTAACTAGTGGTTTTTTTCCATAAAATTTAGGAGTTTATCACCTAGCATAGTTATATAGTTTATGTATTAGTAACTTTCTTTTTATTAGTTGAAATCATACCCCATAATTATAATGCTAGGCATGTTAGGAGGGGAAATCAAATCAAACATGTGGCCCCTAGTTTTGCCATATGTATTCAAGCCCCAACTTGGCCACGTCGAGGACGAGGAGGGACAAGCCGACATACTATAATGCAACGCTCCGTTTGGTTTCGATTTGGAAAAGATTAATTTTGATGGGCAAGAAATTCACTTACAATCGGCGGGACGTCAATTTTACTAGCAGACGATCTTCTGTCCGTTAACAGAAGATTTGCTAAATGACTTGTGAATGCCCCTAATGATTTTCTTATAAAAGGTGGGTCACACATTCTCAAAAGCATGCAATTTTTTTGCATCCAACTTAAGTTCGACTTGACACCTGCTTGAACAAAATATTAATTTAAGCTTCAAAATGTATGCGGTCGAGCATCACACTTGTGTAAGGTTCTATCTACATATTTCCAGCTTAAGTTCACGTCAGAGTCCACCTTAAATCGCCCCCAACTAGAATACTGCATATATATATATACTTTATTTGAAAAAAAAAATAACTATTAACCTTTTGGCTACGTGGGGTTGCAATATATGTAATAGTTTGTTTTTCTTTCTTTCTTTCTTTCTTTCTTTCTTTCTTTTTTTTTTTTTGAAATTAAGAGAGTAGATTTGACTGGTAAAGGGATCAAATTTGATTGTTAGAACTAAAGACCATTTTTTTAAATGTTGTAAAAGTTGACTAGAAAAAAGAAAAAGACAAGAGAAAATTAATTCTCGTTTGAGAGATCCAGAAAATGAGGGTCAACTTTATTTAGATGATTAATGTAGGGTTTAAGAGATACCTCTATTTGTGTGACACTATTTAATACCTAAATTATTTTTTTATACAGTGTGTCCCAATTTTATGAGCCTAATTTTTAACCTAACTCTCGCTTCCATTATTATTCTCTTCTCGTTTCCATTCAATAATTTTAGGGTCAAAAAGTATTAAATTAGTTTAACCATTATTAAATAAATTCAATTATAAATTTAATCTTTTAGTCTAGAGGACCAATTTTTTCTTTTAATTCAACCCCTGCAACCAAAAAATTGTGAGTTAAAAAAAAAAAAAACTTGAACATAGTTAAACTATTTAAGATATATATATCATTGACCAAAAGGTTGTAGAGTGTCTTATTACAAATTTCATTTTGGTCCCTATATTTTTAGTTTATTTCACTTTTGTCCCTCAACTTCAAAAAGATATTTATTTTATCTACACATTAATACATACATGTCTCTTAAATACATATATTTAACAAAATAACAACCAGGACAAAAAACAATTATGTTTAAAGTTAAAGAACTAAATTTTACATTTTAGGAGTTGGAAGTACCAAAATAAAACAAACCCAAAAGTTTCAGGTCTATTCCATAACCATTTAGTTAAATATAAAATAAAATAATGGGTAAAAGAAATAATACAAACCTTAAAAACTTGATGAGATTAATTAAAGTGAGATGATTTTGGGGGCAGGCAGGAAATGTACTCCCACTTCCTCAAGTCACAAACTCAACACTGTCTCTCCCCACCAGACCAGACCGCATCAGCTGAAACAGACCACACGACCGCACCAAATAAATGTTTCATCAATTTTGGGCTTTTCATCCACCTTTCCCGAGTCACAGTGGCATTTCATAAACGTTTTAAAGTATTCTTTAAATAAACATCGGTTAATATTTTGAATAGAAAGTTGACGTGGTAGAATCTGGAACGACGACGTAACATCCAACGTCTCAATTTTGTCCTGAAAGTCTTCTTTCTCCATTGTCTAGAAGATCAAGTTCTACCATATTTCTAGCCTCTTTTAGAAAGGATAGTTTCTTCCACATTTTTTAAACAAGCTTATGCGTCAATCATCGCATCTTCAAATATTAGTAAATAATTTCCTCTTAGGTAGGGATTTGCCTTTTTTTTTTTTTGTGAAATAAATTTATTTCACCTTTTGTGTTGGGCAGTACAATGGCAGCCATATTTGCGCCTCATGGAATCACCCTTTTATCCATTGGAAGAGACAAAGATGGGTGATTTTGGTCCAATTAATGACTGCTAATATTAGCCGACCGTGTGCTGCTGAGGTGACAGAAGTAACCAAAACTTGATCAGCCTTCTCGCTTAGAGTGTTGAGTTTGACAAAATTTTGCATGGTCCAACCAAATAATATTGATAATATTTTTTTTAGACATCTAAAAATGTCGCTTTACATTTTGGACATTAACTATACCTACAAAGTGGCTTCACCTTGGTCAGTCCTACGATTCACTTTGGTCCTAAGAGTGGCATCTTGCCTCACATATAACTTACGAAACCATGACTTGTTGTGTCATTTGTTAGGTTACAATTCACTGACGAATTTTCAAGTTATATATTGTTGAAGTAATTTTGGGAAGCTAGTTGGATTAGGATTCGGTGAATCGGATTGACCATCGAGTGATCAAGGAGAGGTTGGGTCTAGTTAGAAGAACCTGAGACCTGATAAGTTGTGAATAGGGAAAGGACAAGATCTTGTTGTTTGGAAGATCGAGAGAGTTGATAGTCTTATCTTGACTTTGGAAGTTGAGGTGAAAGCGACCTACAAAAAGAGAAGGTGAGTGGATGCTGGCATGATGCCGGCCTACCACGTTCCGATACTTAAGTCAGTATATGAACTTAAGAGAAGAGAAGTAAAGAGTGACTTGAGAGAGAATGACGTACCTTGGAAGGTTATGGGCACTTGCGATTTATAGGAGATGTTGTAGTGTGAATGCATGGTGGATGGATGCGCTTGGTCGGGCAATAGGCCGCACTATAAGCCGCATAAGGGCCATAACCGCGCAGCATAGGGATGCGCAATGCCGTGGTTGCACAGGCGCACGACGGCAACATATATAGCGCAACTTTAGCACATTTTTAGTGCAACTTTAATGTATTTTTTTAATGCATCTTATAGTGGACCATTTAGCACATCTTATAGTGCACTATTTAGTGCATCCTTTAAAAAAGACATATGGTAGATGATTTCGTAAGGAGAGACCTTACTGTTTAAGCTCTTTTGATAAATTTACCCCAACGTACATATACGTACATATATATACATACACACAAAGATATATATATATATATATATATATATATATATATATATATATATATATATTATTTTGTAGCTTAAATTAGAAGAAAATTTTAAATACTATATAGTAGTACATTTATTATTCAAATGATATGTGAGGTCCAATAACATTAAAGAATTATACACAAAGTAATCAAAATCTATAATGAATGAAATGAACAAGTAATATATAAAATCTTCTCCTTAAATCACCACGTAATAGACCTTTGGCCCACCCACTTGCGTGGCTTAGTTGGATAGTAAGGAGGGGACCCTAGTATATCGTTGATTCTTTTAATTTTAAGAATCTTATCCGTAACCAAGCTAAGGTTTTAAATATCTATGTCGATGAAAATGTTGGTAAAATATCGGTATCGATGGATATTTTTGAAAAAGTTGTAAAAATAAAAAACTCGAAAATAATAGTTAAATTAACCAACTATCATTTCACAATTTTTAAATAAATTAAAAATGATTAAAATTAATATTATGTCCATATTAATAAAAAAAATTAATATTTTTTATATTTTGTCGATTTACCCTCATGTCGATGTCGAATCTATAGATACATGGACATGTCGAGATGGACAATGTCTATATGTGAAAAGATTTTTAATACCATACCCATAACACAGGTATATTTCAAATATAAATTCAAGCAATACATTAATTAATCATAAAGATTACATACAAAGAAAAGAACAAATGGAGATAGAAATAAAGATTTGAACCCTTGTATTGAATTTGTTGGATATTTCAAATTTTGAGCCCTTATTTTAATTTTTTTCCCATGTGCAATTAACTCCTCATTAAGCTGTGGAACGTCAATATAGAGACTATTTGACTAAGTAAGCTGATAACAAAATAAAAATAAAAAAACATAAATAAAATTTTTAAAAATTGTTGAATTTCTAAGCCATGAGAGAGAGAAATAATTTAATTAATGTATTGACTTGTTTGGCCATAAGATTGTTGATTTTTTTATTTTTTTTCCTTCCACAATTTCCCTTTGCATGCATGCGATTTGGACGCAATAGAAAATTTAGACCCTATTATTTGACTTAGAATAGAAAATATTTGAACTCCATCTCTCTGCATTTTCTTCCCAATTAAATGCCATCATTATTCGCTTATTTATTCACCTTTATTGTAAGTTCATCGGAATATAGCTGAAGTGGTTAATATTTGATCCAATAATATTTATATTTATATTTTGTAACAAATTAAAATAGAAATAAAAAAAATAAGAAATTTGTTTTCGATTGTTTCCAAAATTTTTGTATAATTTGAATTAATAAACTTAATTAGTTGCAAAATACTTAAGACTTTTAATAAAATTAGAAATCACGTTACCAAACGAGCCTTAAAATTTTCGTTTCTCATCGTTTTCAATTTATTTAGACATATAAACGTTTAATAACTATTTTGTTTGTTGTTTTTCATTTTAAGTGATGTTTCTAACATTGTCTATAAATGTTGGAAACAACAAAATAATGTTTCTTGGTTTTCTTGTTTTCCTTTCCAATTTTTTTTCAAAACATAACTAAAAGCATTACTTTATCATTTTTTACTTATGAAATGCGTAATAAATATTTAAAATAAATAAAAACATAAAACTTTTTAATTAATTTTCATATAAAACTTTTACTTTTTAATTTAAAATTATGGAGAACAAGAAACAAGGATTACCAAACATGTTTCTGTTTTTTTTTTCAAAAAAGAAGAAATAATTAACAGTTAACCAAACGCAATTATATTTTTCTTTACTAAAAAAGAAGAAACAATAAACACAAAAATAAAAAATAAAAAACAATAAATAGAAACAGAAAGTCACCACATCATAACATTTCTCTTCCGTAAGCTATAAGTTTGAATTTTGGCTCGCATATTAATTTGTAAGGTAATACTTTTTTTGAAAAATCAATACATATTTTTTAATAGGTTTGAAATCTTATGACTAAAATGATTTTTTTATTTAATAATTTAAAGAACTGAAATAGAAGATATTGAAATTTAATGAGGGAAATAGAATAAGATTTGAAATCTACATGGAATAACGAAAATGATATAATGGGTCCATTTTCTTTCCATATACTTAAAACTAACGTGAATAATTGAAAATGTGGCAGTTGTCATTCCTTCGTTAAGTCGCAACAGAACATTAATTAAGGTTTTTAATTCAATTTATTACAGCAGTTCGATCGAATTTATGTAGACCTGGATAACTATCCTTTTTTTTTTTTTAAATGCAATACCTTTTTTTTAGTTATAACTATTTAATGAAAGACTTATTTTTCAAAACATAAATCAAAATGGTTAATTATTAGATTGGTCCCTAACTAGTTTGAGCCAAGTTTCAATTTGGTATTTATAATTTTAGAACTTTCAATTTGATTAGTATGGTTTTAAGAATTATAATTTGGTACTTAACTTAGGTAAATCTCATAAAACGTCTGGACTATTACAACTTGAGTGTTACACCACATTGTTTTCTATTGAGTTGATTGTATTGAAGTTTAAAATTGAATAAAAATATGAAAAAATGAGTGAATTTTCGAGTGGAAGAAAATATAGTTTGTGGATGATGAGCTAGATTTAAGTTTTAACCTAGGATTGAATAGAAATTCTTATAACTTAGATTATAAGGACCAAATTGACTATTAAATATTAGCAATTTTAGTTTTACTTTTAAAAGATTAGTTTTCTTTTTCATTGATAATTTCTTTGTTTTATAATCTATTTTAAAAAGTTGTTTTTAGAAAAGCCAACGTGAATGATTCGAGTTTCATCTCATATGTTATTTAACTAAAAAAAAGTTTTTTTTTTTAAATCAAGAAGTGATACACATAATTCAATTAATTCTCTGTTTTGATACAATTATTTAATTTCATTTTTTACAATTGATTATCATTTTTAGAAATTCAAGTTAATTTTAAAATGAATTAAAATTTTTTATAATGTATATATGTTCCAACTTAGGCCTTTAGAGACCACACAAAATAGCTAATAGTTTGAAGATATTATTTTATTTATTTTATTTTTTTATTTTACAACAAAGTGGAACATGGGTATTTGAAATTCCGACCTCACCAAAATATTAGATATCATTTGCCATTAAATTATGTTAATATTGACTATTTTTTTAAAAAAATATTATTGATGTTGTTCCATCTTTATCATTTGCCTCCTTGATTTGTAAAAGTAAATATACACCACAGAAAAACATCGCGTAGAATAAGTAAATAAAGAAAGTTTTTTTACAAGAAAAAAAAATTTAGGATGTGTTTGGAAGTAATGGTAGAAAGAGTAATTTTGAAAAAAGAGATTTAAGAATAATTTATTTTTCAAAATTATCATACAAGTCATACCTTAAAAATCAATTTTGAGTGATTTTATGTTTTTTTTTTAAATTAATTTTTTAATTTACTATGTCAAAAAAGAAAAAGTGATTTTGTCATAATCAGGCAAGTTGAAAAATCCTACTCTTAGCTAAGCTTCACACAAAACTCAATTCTAACTTAGGCGGAGTGTCATTGGTTTTGCAGGTTATGTCAATTCCTTTTGGTGTGCGATATTTGATAATTCTTCTCAACCAGATTTATGCATCGCAAGTGTAGTAATCTTTAGTCATTTGAGCAATGTGGGATATGTCGATTCAAAGGATTCTTTTAATTTACATTGTAAATGAAGAGATGAGAATTTGAACATACCTATTGTAGTATAAACGTGTAATAATTTGAGTTATGTTCAAATTGACTGTGTTGTAAATCCAAATTGTTGTGGCATTGGTTTGGATATTTGTTATGTTTTAAAAGTTGAAATGTCAAACGACATGTTTACTTGATTTTTTAAATGGAATTTTGAGTAGCACCATCTTATGGTTCGATTGATAACATTCTTCTTTCATGTTTTCTGTTTTTTATTATAGTTTTTAAGAAACATAAGCTTTTAGAAACTGCTCCTATTTATCGTTTCTTGTTTTTTAAATTGGATAGAAATTTTTGGAAACAACAAAATCAAGTTTCAAATTTATTGTTTCCATTTCAATTTTTTTCCATAACATAAATACAAGACTTATAAAATGTATAACAAATATTAAAAAGTAAATATAACTTGGGGTAATTAACGTCTGTTTGCGGCCCAAATTAAACTATATATATAGACCTAATTAGTTTCTTTCAACTCCAGGAGAGTGACACTAATGGTTGAAGGTCTAAAACCAACCAATCGATTTTAGTTGAGTTAGTTTCGATCGGGCTGTTTAAATATAATATAAAAATTTTGAATATTAAATTTAAGGATGAATTTTTATATAAAAATTTAACTTTTTTAGATTTAAAAATTTGGAGAACAAGAAATTAGAAATAGTCATCGTAAGACATGTCTATTTATTTTTTTCATGAAAAAGAACCAGAAACAAATACCAGTTGTGATTAGTATTTCTATTTTTATTTATTAAAATTTAAAGATTTATCCCTTTAAGATTTATTAATATTTACAAATGTTATCCCTTAAAGATTTTCTTTTTGGAATGCCCATCTCTTAACCTTTGCAAAAAAAAAAAAATAAATCGTTTGTTCTGTTCCACTCGAGCTCTCATTTTTTGAGGGTTTTGATGTAAATAGTACATGATGGAGCTCGAGTAGAAAGGAGTAGAAAGTATTGATTCATTTATCAAGGGCAGAGATCTAGGGTTAGTGTCAATCAATAAGTTGAAACAACTTCGTAAGTATATGTTAATAATAATAAATAAAAAAAAGAATACCTATCCCTTACGGTTGTTGGTTAACTTAAACCATTTGGATAGAATTTATTTGATTTTTTTAATGTGTTACTGATACTAATTAATTGGAATAATCAAATGCATAGCATCAAGTAAGACCAATAAAAAAATTACGTTAAAATTTAGAGAAAATTAACATTAAAATTATTATTGATCTTAATCCTTAATTTCATGAAAAAATGTAAGTCCCTCTATTTTAATAAATAAATAAAACAGTTAATAAATTTTCACAAGATAATTAAAAATTCGAGAACGAGGACGAGAAATTTATTCTCTGTCCTTCCTCAAAATCGATCCCTATGGCTAAAACTAGGCTAATAATCTAGGGAAAAAGTATTAAATACATATATTACAACATTTTACATTTCATTAATAACTAATGACTAAACCAAAATTAAAAGGGACGGCACACGATTTTGATTTGTCGAATTAAAAATTTAATTACTTATTCAAATTCAACCATCGAATAAAAATTTAACCTCGGGGTGAAAAAACACATAAATTGACCGGCTTTCGGCATTCAGTTGGGTGCGCGTCATTAAATTTGGGAGTAATAGTAAAAGAAATTTGCTTGGTTGTTTTTTTTTTTTTAATTTGAATA
>NW_019104520.1:123721-146117 GCF_001995035.1 Momordica charantia | reverse complement strand
GTTGCATTCTCCGCTGTCGATTTGTTTTCTTCTGTTATTCTTCTATAAGATTCGCTTTCCTATAAAATCGAAATGCTATACTTGAATTTGTAGGTCAGATTAATTTTAGTATGGAATTGGTTTTTGGACGTTCATGATCGAACTCGGCTCATTTTATTGTGAAAGATCTATGTGGGTTGTTTTGGATAGATATCTGCCTTTTCGTTTACTTTTGCCATTTTGGGGGCGGGGGTTGCTACTGGGTTCTTGTGTTTTCTAGAGAGCAACTCTGACCCGTTACGGACTGATGAATCACAGTTTTCTTCTTAGTTGTATTATATCTCTCAACTGTTGTCATATTGCATGTCTTATTAGTGCTCTTCTAATGAAACAATTTTTATTCTAAGCTATGGTTTTTGTGCTATATCTCATCCATATTATATTTAGGCGACAGTCTTTATCCGGACCATGAATTGAAGGTGAGAGTTTATTAGTCATCTCAAGTTCCAGATTTTTCTTTGCTGTATGTATAGCTCTTTTAAAGACTTTTGGGGCTTATGCTTGAGATTCACTTTTGACTGTTTGGAAATCAAAAAATCAAAGAACAAGTTGATTATGTTAGTTATAATAATGATGGTGTTAAGAATGGCATTTTATAATCTTTATTTAAGGAAGTCATAATTGTTGGCTTTTTGTAACCTTTAAAACATTGTTGTTTGATGAAAAGTTGAGCTTTCATTGAGAAAATGAAAGAATTCAAAGGGGCATACAAAAAAAATACCCCGCCACAAAAAGGAGCCAAACTAAATGAACAGGCTCCAATCAAGCAAAATCAAACCTACAGAATGATTACAAAACACTTTGGACACCGAGGCCTAAAGGGAAACATTAAACCTAACAAGGTCCCACACCTCCTCCCTCGATCTCTCTACCCCTTTAAAAATCTTGTATTCCTTTCAAGCTACAAACTCCACAGAACTGCAAAGACACCTGCTTGCCACAAAAAACGACCCTGATCCTTAAATGGAGGATAATGAAGAACCTCCTCAAGCATCGAGCAACAAATGCCAGCATGAGCTATTGGATATCACGTGTGCTTTAGACTAAAAAAGAATTTAAGTTTTCGTAAGCACACTAATTCAAGCTCTTTTTCTTCGAGGTTGAAGTTGAAGAATAGCATCTGTAAGTGATAGAAGACGTGTTTCTGTGATACTATTTAAGTGTTTATCGAATATTGTGCAGTTTTCTTTAAAAATGAAATCAGCGCAATTGTTAATTTTTTCCTTTGAATTCTCATTTTAGGCTGATTTGTGGTAGTAATAGACATCGGAGATTATCCTCACTCTCTTTCGAGCAGTCAGAGACTTTTACTGACCTTTCTCAAACATTTGTCTCTCTATATTTGGGCTAGCTTACCATATTTTGACAGGCCTAGAGGACAGTTACCGGCACTAGAATGTTTGGGATTGAAAAATTTGCTGTCTATTTAACTATCTTAGGTGCATGGGCACCATGGTTGAACCTGTTACCTCAAAAGCAAATGGGTTTACAACTGGTATTTTTTGACCATTGAGTCCCAGCTTACCATGGTTCATCCCAGGATTCATAAATTGGCATACAATGGACCATTGTTATTGAAAAAATTTGATGTTTAATGCTCTGACGTTCTCTGTCTTCGTTTCTTCTACAAATTTTTGTTTTAGATATTTGTTTATTTATTTTGAGTATACCTCACATTTACTGGAGTGATGCTTTTTGTGCCATTTGTGTGACTCTTGCCTTCAGGATAATCTAGAAATTTCTGTCATAGGTCCGTAAAAAACACTGCTGAAGAATAAACATCTAATAGACAAGTGGTTCTTTCCGTATGAATGATGACAAATTTAAATTAACAAGAAAAGATGGCTCCTTTCTGTTTGTCTTGGTTATGCTTCCGAGGTGCCTTGTTTCTACTTATTTGGTTGACATGCTTTATCACAGTGTTACTTCCTTGTGTAATGTTAGAGGTGCACTGATTTATGTTGGTTTAAATAAAAAACCTCTTCTGATATTTTGTCTAAATATATGGAAATCTGTGCCTTAATTTGATTGGGAGACAGTCCAGGCACAATTTTGCTGGTCTATATAAGACTTTCACAGCGTGAAACTTGATGCATTGTTGTGCTTAATAAATACAGAGTTGGCCTGATATGGATTATCTAGTCAACGCTTCAATGTTGCACCGAATGGAAAGAAGAAAACTCTGGACCAAATGATACTTGTATTAGTTACTGAAGTTCAGGTTCGTTTATGGGTTTATGGTATAGAGTTTGTTATAGGGGTTAGGTATATTTGTTAGTAGCAAGTTGTATTATTTAAAAGGGGGTGTGAAGAGAATGGGGTTGGCGAATAATGAATATTGAGTATTTCGAGTTCGTATCTTGTTTGAAAAAAAATATTGAGATTATAAGTAGCTTGAGAATCGAGAGTAAGGGAAGGGATCTCAAATTTCTTTCTTGTTTTGTAATGTTTATTTTATTTGATACAAATATCAACTTGGTTTCAGTCAAATGGTATCAAAGCAGCAATTCTGGTTATGAATGAGAAGAACCTTGAGGAGGTGCAAATGGAGGTTCTGGAGGATTGACTTTTTTTTAAGGTGTTTGGATTGGTTGAATTAGTAGGGACTATAGTGGCTAAAAAATCCAATCTGTGATTTATCCAAAAAAAAACCCAATCTGTGACTTATCCGAAAAAAGAGAAAAAAATTCCAATCTGTGACTGATTTGATAGAACAAATTAAAGAAAGATGCATTTCTTGGGAAAATCTTTATGAGTGAGGTTAAAATTTGGCCGACTGTGGAGGCTTCATGATGTGAAGTTGGACTCAAGATTGACATAAGCATGAAAGTGAAAGTGGAACCATATGGAAATATGAGTAGTTGCCATGCGCCAGTGAATATATAAGGTGTGGAAATGTGAGATGATACCGTAGAAGGTGGACGAACACAAATTGTAACCAACCAAATTAAATTTGGGGTGGGAAGTAAACAGTATCAAAGGGTGTAAGGCTAAGGTGTTTGCAAGGAGTTGGATCGTGGTAGAAACTCAAGGAGATGTACTAGATGCTTGTGAAATATGGTTGTAGTTTGAGCATTTCTGCATTTAGGGAAATGATTATTTGAGTCTGCATCCATGTCAAGGCATTTCCAAAACTATTACAAGTAATCTCACGAAGGTAGGTCAATGGTAGAAGCTCTACATATTGGGGACCACGTATCCTTCTGAACAAGACAATTTTGATGTGCTGCTATCAAGTGTTCCAAGATGGGCACAACTCAGGTGGGCTATGATCTTTGCCTTTTATGATTGATATGTTAAGTCCGACTCCTGCTTGTGTGGTACTCATTTCGATGCCCGGCTTTGGATTGTTATATGGAAATTGGAAATGGCCCTTATTTCAATAATACAATGGAGTAAGCTACTGAAAGAACAATTGCCTCCTTAAAATTTGGGGATTATTTCACCGGGCTGCTAATGTTTGGCATATATTTTCACGTGGTTGGATGAGGGTGGCCAAATGGGATTATTAGCATATTTATCATCTTGAGGCCAAGCTGATTTCTAGGGCAGCAAGTAATATTAGTTGTTATGTACTGGAGTCTGGGTGAGTTATGGATAAATGAAATAGTTAGAGTTTATCAGAATGGTTGGAGAGAATTGTTAATAGCAAGTTATTATAAAGAAATAGAGAGTTGCAGAATGGGGAGTACTAATAGCAAGTAGCTTGGAATTGGGAGAACAAGGGGAGGGCTCTCAAATTTCTTGTTTTGCTATCTTTTCTTCATTTTAGTACGACTATCAATTTGGTTGATCAAAGAGATTGTATATGAAGCTTTTGATACAGCAGATAGTTTCAAGAGCACCCTGATGATCATAGGAGAAATGTGTGAAGGAACATTCTTGAATATTTTATGATTACTTCTCTCTGAATAAAATGAATTATGTGTAGTGAATTTTAAAGCAGTCGGTTGGGTGGGTCCACTCTTTTTCTATGCCGATGCTCTTTGAGAGGGCAAGTCGATTGAATATTTTGTATGTTGCAGGTTGTGGAGTTGAATATGACTTTAATCTCTCTCCATTGGCAAAACTTGAGCATCTAACAAGTGTTTACTTTCCATCACAGTTCCTAGGAACTTCAGGTTGCTGGAGGAACTTGAACGTGGAGAAAAGGGAATTGGCGATGGCACTGTGAGCTATGGAATGGATGATGGAGATGACATTTATATGCGTTCATGGACTGGCACCATCATTGGCCCACACAATGTAATGGCTTCTGCTCTTCTCTTCAGGAGTTTTAATCGCTTGCTCATGAAGAAAATTTGAAAATTTACACTACATTAACTACCACTCAAATTAAACTTGCTCTTTTCCGTTTGTAATTAGCATAATATTTTTTTTGCCTTGAAGTCTGGCGAAATGCTCTTACTTTTAAATGGTTGATAAAGAGGTGCTGTTAGGGAATCTTATGCTAAAAATTGGAAATGTCTACTTTATTTTACAATTCACAATTCCTATTATAAGGCGACACCTACAGTGCATTAAAAATTCATAATGCTTCTTTTTTCCTTGCAGACGGTACATGAAGGTAGAATTTATCAGTTGAAGCTGTTCTGTGATAAAGATTACCCTGATAAGCCACCAAGTGTTCGTTTTCATTCCCGAGTCAACATGACATGCGTGAACCATGAAACTGGAGTGGTATCTCTGATTTCACTCCCTCAGTTGATAATATGCATATCTTAGTACTTTATGTTGAACTAAAAGTTGACGTTTATAAGAAGACCAAAAGTTTTCATTTACCTGCAAATACATAGATTACCTCTGACAGCAGCCCACCGTCATGGATATCATTTACCTACAACTACATAGATGATTTTATCAACCAATCTTGCTCTTCTTCTCTTTGAAACTGATGAATTTCTACGTTATTAATTGATTTCCCAACAGGTCGAGTCGAAGAAATTTGGACTTCTTGCAAATTGGCAGCGAGAGTACACCATGGAGGATATACTCACACAGCTGAAAAAGGAAATGGCTGCCCCACATAACCGAAAGCTCGTCCAACCTCCAGAGGGCACCTACTTCTAGTCTCAAGATCATGTATACATGATCATATGGTGTGCAATATGCAAATATAGTTTGCAATGCTCTGTGTAATCCTGTGGAAGTTGAGCAAATTCCAGGAATGAACCAAAATCTTGATGATTTGCATTGCTTCATCGTTGATCAATAGTCTTTTCTTGTCAATCTGTGTTGAAAGGATGGTCTTTTAATGATGGAAATGTATCGAATACAAATTACCAAATAGTATTATCTAATTGCACTGTTTGTTTGCTGCAATACTCTCCTTTTTTTTCCCTCTCTCTCTCTTCCTCTCTCTGTGCAGCCTCGAGGAAAAACATTTGTTGATGGGATTCTTAGGAACCCTTTTGTCCAACGGCGAAAGAAGGCTTTTGCAGGAGACTGGTGAGATACCAAATCCAACCAAGCATGAAGGGTAGTGAAGGTGTCTCAAAAGGAAATGTTGTTGTCTAACCTTCTTCAGTTAATTATACAATTCTGCTTTTCAGTTTGTACTTTTAAAGTTCTTAGCTTCTCAGGAGATTATGATTTATTATCTCTGAAACTTGGAATTGGAAGTGATGATTTTTGGATAACAGGGACGATTTGGATGGTGCCAAAAAGTGTGGCTTTGTTTCTTACTGTCAATGTCCATGCTCCGTACGGCCATATGAGAACAGTTCTGGATGTCGGTATAGTTTCAACTTTATATCTATTGATTACCCCATTGATTCATGAAAATGCCTTCTTTTAATTGCTCGAGTAATCACCCTAGATTCCCAGTCAAATCTGAAATCTCTTTAGATTCTTGTTACAACTCTTATGTTGTCAATTTGATATCTTTTGTCAAGCAGAGATGCCGACTCGAATGAATTGCTATTATTTTGTTCTACTCTTTAAACATTACGGTCTATCGTTCAGCAAGTAGAAGATGTACATTTATGTCAGAAGTTCTGATTTCAACCCGACATGTTTTGACGGGTCGGGTGGCACGGTAGTCCTTTGCTTGACTTGCATTACTTAAAAGATAGCCCTTTCAGTACCTTCTCTTATTCCATTGTGTGTGTATAAGATAACGAGAAATCTGCAAAACATAAACGCCCAAAACACAATAGCAAATTTGAGTAGAAGCTATTAAGCAGTAAGTACTATTTGGAAAATATTTTGTTTTGGTGTGATGGTGTAATGGAGTTCAGCCTGATGAGAACACCTTCATTGGCCTGCTCTGTGGATGTGCTCATGGCACGTTTGTTGATGAGCGGCGTCGATATTTCGATACTGTGAAGCGGGTATTCTCATCGACTCCTTCACTTCAATTGAGCATTACGTATACTACAAGAAATTTGAGTTTTCACAATGCACAAAGTCATTGCTATAGCTAACAAAGGTTTTTGTTACGAATTTCATATTTTGTTGCGAAAGGCATTCGGTGACGAAACCTAAAATTTGTCACAAAAGGTCTTTAGGGACAATTTGTAATTCGTCGCAGAAGACATTTCGCTAGCGACAAGTTTCAAATTTCATTTAAGATTTTATCGTCAAAGACCTTTCGCAATGAAACAACAAATTCAATTTCGTCTTGCCGTAGATAATGTGTATTTAAAAGTTGCATGCACACCATTCTATTTTTTATTGTTACAACCTATTTATCTAAATTTCTTCAAATTTAAATCAACTATATAAGCACAAATTCAAAACTATCATATAAATATAAGTTTATATATTAAACAAAAAAAAGATTTTTACAACGAGTCTAGTAAATAAATTAAATACAACATGAGCTAAATTTCAACTACAATGTAAATTTGAACTTTATCTAAAAAGTCTAAAAATTAAAGAACCTGAAAAAACAAATAGAAAATAACATTATCCAGAAGATTAACTTCAAGCGAGTAAAGCAGCGGTAAAGTAAACCAAAAGTTAAATTTGGATATTCAAGAACATAACATGCTTAAGTAAGTGGAGCGAAAGATGCCAAAATGATCTCAAAATACAAGACTACTCCAATTGAACTTAAATAAACTAAAATGGTATTTAAGGGGCAAGAATGTGATCCAATGCCACAAACTCACTAGCTAAAATAGTGCTTTTAAGTTGCCAAAATGTACCTAAAATACACTAGGATAGAGTAATTCATATCCAACAAAAATATCTAACTCACTCCACATGTCGTAAACTCACCAAACGAAGCATTCAAAAGGAAAAACAAACATTCCTAACCCAAATTCACTCCATATCTCACACTCACCCAACACACTTCAAATATCGAAAACTTACCAAAACTATTTAATCTTGAAAGCATGCTTAATTCACTCCACATCCCATAATTCACAAAACTCAACTCTTAAAAGCTAAAACAAACAAGTATATAACTTATTCAAACTCACCCTAAATCCCACAAAAGCACTCGAAAACACGTTACATCCCACAAACTCACTCAAAGTAACCATTAAAAAGAAACGTGTCTAACACAGGTAAACTAACTCTCTATAACTTATCAATGGCTACCATAACTGCAACGTAGTCATACAATCTAAGTAACCATGACACTAATCAAGAACCAACTAATACCAAGCTAATAATTAAACGTAAAATACGATACAACATATAACCAAACATGTAAAGTACAATAAGTTTCAATATAGTTTTATAACACATCAAATAAATTATCCATGCCTAATTAGAAGAGACCTCTTGTGTGTTTTGTCATCGTACCATTAAAACAAGTCTAATTTAAAAACATTTACAAACTCTTAGTAATTAATTATAGATAAAGAAAGTTTTGTTTCTTAAAAAAGAAAAAAAAAGGAGAAAAACATTGACAAACTATTAGTAATTATAGACAGAGAATTATGAAACAAGGATTGAATGTAATAACATAGTTCAAGTTCATATTCATTACACTAAGAGCAAATTCAATGTAAATAAGCTTGTTCTAATACTCCTAAACTCTTTTAAACTAGTACTTTGTGCGTCAAATTAGCTAGAATTTGACTAAAGCTAAACGTATTTAATAAAACTTTTTTAATACTAGAATTTTATGCCAAAACTAGTTTAAACGTACGTAAAAGAATTTTAAGACTTTAAAGAATCGAAATCAAATTTTCAATAAAAAATTCATTAACCAATCAGATTATCTTCACATGATAGAAAACCATCTACAACCATTAAATAAATGGAATTAAAGACATGAAAACTTCACGAAAAAGTATTCATAGAGCTTACAGCATATAATTTATTGAATTACGAAATGGAAAACTAGTTAAAAATAATAATAATTTGATTTCGAGTTCGTAACAACATCGAGACATAGAGAAAAGATGTTGAAATTATACCTACAAAGAGCAACAGAGAGACACGATGGAGATAAGTGGCAGTGGCAACGACAGCGACGAACGAGCTTAGCGATAGTGAACTATGATTTCAAGATGCATAGATTACTTAGAGGGGCACCTGATTTCAAGATGCTCAGATTACAAAAAGATTAGGATTTATACCTTAGAGGAGAAGAGCACTGGCACGGACGACGGACGAGCACGGTAGTGATGGACGAGCACTACAGCGATGGACGAGCACGACGAGCGGTGGCGATAGAGGGAGGATAAGGGAGAAGGAGTGGTGAACAAAAGAAGGGAGAGAGAGAGAAAAAAACACATAAATGGAAGGGAAAAGAAGTGAGTTAGGTTAAATTGTGATCTACGCATCTCATATACGGTTCTCAGAGGGGGTTCCCCTTGGTTTACCTACCTTAATAAAGTGTATGATTGGTTCAAAGAACGTCTTGAAATTCAGGCGATTGCAGATGATATAACTAGCAAATACGTTCCTCCTCATGTCAACCTATTTTATTGTCTAGGAGGAATTACGCTTACTTGTTTTTTAGTACAAGTAGCTACGGGGTTTGCTRTGACTTTTTACTATCGTCCGACCGTTACTGAGGCTTTTGTTTCTGTTCAATATATAATGACGGAAGCTAACTTCGATATAAAAATTCGTCGTGAAAGCCCCTAATTTCGTCGTCTTAATTTTTAATAAAAAATTTGACGGTTAAATTCTTATTCTTTTCTCGAAACTTTTGGCAACAAAACTTACCTTTTGTTTTAAAAGTACCTTATAGGACGAAATATAAATTTCCTCACCATAAATTTTGAATAAAAAAGCTCATATTTTTCAAAATTTTTCAGGACAAAATAATTTCGTCGGTCGCAAAAAGTTTTACGAAAAAAATCTTAAATATGATTAAACTTTTGGCCACGAATGGAAAGTTTAAGTTCAAATTAAACATTTAAAAAATAGAATTGAACTTTTTATGTAATTAATCTCACCAATAATCTTTACATGAACAAGAACCGTCAATAAATGTATGAAATCGGTTGGTATCCCTTATAATAATCTCTCTCCCAGTGATTTTGGAAATGAGCTTTATGGCCTCGTGACAGTCCCCACATACACGAAGGTTTTTAACAACACGAATTATATGATTCTTAGGAAAGCTTATCAAACCAAATGCCACAGCCAACTTCTCACTGTGGCAGCCAAGAAAATGCTCCTTCTCCTCCTCTTCTATGTCAAATAGAACAAACTCAGTAGTCGGCATATGGCCCGCTTCTTTCAATTCTCTACTCAATTCGTCAAGTTTCGCATATATTTTCTCCGAAAACGAGTGGGATTTGTCTCCTACCAAAAACTGATGAACGATCCCATCAACCTCGATCCAACTGCAACCACGAATCTTCTGGATCCGGTGTTCCTTCATCGTTGATCGAATCTTTTCGGCTTCCTCCCATCGATGACTTGCAGAGTAAATATTGGATAAGAGAACGTAATTTCCAGAGTTCCATGGCTCCAACTCAATAAGTTTCATTAGTACTTGTTCGGCCAAGTGGGTATCTCTGTGCAATCTGCATCCACCTAACAATGCCCCCCAAACAACAGCATTAGGCTTCATCGGCATGCTGTTTATCAACTGCTGAGCCTCGCCTAAAAACCCCGCACGTCCGAGCAAATCCACCATACATCCGTAATGCTCAATTGAAGGGGTCAAGGAGAATACCCGCTTCATGCTATCGAAATATTGACGCCCCTCATTGACAAAACCGCCATGAGTGCATCCACAGAGCAAGCCAATGAAGGTGTTCTCATCAGGCTGAATTCCATGCTTCTCCACAAGACTGAACAATGAAAATACAGCTTTGGCATGCCCATTCATGGACAGCCCAACCATCATGGCATTCCAAACTACACGGTCTTTCTTTTCCATTGCTTGGAAGATCTCCCAAGCTCGAGCCACACTACCGCATTTAGTGTACATGTCAATTAAAGCCGTCCCGAGGACGGGATTCGACAGGAACTCGTGTCTATCCATCAGGGTGCTGGCCCAGTTTCCTAAATCTAAAGCTCCTAATCTTGCACAAGCGGACAGTACACCGACCATTGCATAACAATCAGGCTTCAGATTTTGTGAGTGCATTTGGAAGAAAAGATCTAGCGCTTGTTTTGGCAATCCATTGAATGCGTAGCCCTGAATCATGGTACTCCAAGATACAATATCCTTCTCTGGCATAGCATGAAAGATCAAATTTGCTCGCTCCATATTTCCACATTTGACATACATATCCAACAGAGAAGTGGCTACAAAAACATTCCTTCCCAAGCCACTATCGGTTATGTATCTATCAATCCACTCCCCACTTTTGAAATCTCCATGCTGAGCACAGGCAGAGAGGACTTTGACAAGAGAGAAGCTATCAGGCCTTAATCCCATTTCAAGTAACCTCTTAAATGCATCAATGGCTTCTCTGAATTGACCACTGCCAATATATCCAGTGATTATAGCAGTCCAAGAGACCACATTCTTGTCAGGAATATCATCGAACACCTTGAGTGCATTCTCCAAATTATCACATTTCGCATAGAGAGATAACAAACTGGTCTTCACAAACACATCATAGTCAAAACCCGCTTTCACGACGAGGGTGTGAATCTTCACTCCTAATCGAATATCAAATTTCCTAGCACACGCTTTCAGAACAAAAGGGAAAGTGAAATTATTGGGTAAAAAACCCTGTCTCCGCATCGACCCATAAACATCGATAGCATCATCGAAGCAGTCCTTGGAAACCAGGCCACGGATCATCGTATTCCAGAGGAAAATGTTGGGTTCTTTGGCCTGAGAAAATACGAGCTTAGTGTAATTTGTGGAATTAGAATGTAAGCCGCAACACAGAATAATGTTAAGGAGGTAGTTATCTTGGTCGAGGTCGAGGCGGAGAAGGCGCGCGTGGACTTGTTTGAGGTGTTTGAAGCAATGGACGCCATTGCTGAGGTAATTCTTGATTTCTAATGCCTTGGAGAAGACGGGAGAGGAAGGATTCGTGAGGATGGTCATCAAGCATCAGTCGTCAAAGTATTTTCCTTACCTAACTATGGATTTATGTCTACCATTATTTTTCTTCCTTATTTTTTTTTTTAAAAATAAGAAGGCATTGTCAATAGCTATGGGTTTTGATTTGACCACTTTTTTTAACAACTTGTTATTCTAACATTTTATTTTATTATTTAGTTTCAAATTAATTTTTTAATTGAAAGATGTTAGGATCATGGATTTCAAATAAAAAAAAAAATCACAATTACAAAATTTTTGGAATTGACAAATACCTCATGTCTCCCCTTTCCTCCATAAAGATCAGAGTGTAGAAATAGGGATAAGATAACAGAGAATGAACAATATAGCAATGGCAATAGCGATATAAGTATACTATGACAGAGAATGAGCGATGATGGCAACGATAAGATTTAGAGTTTCACATCGCCAACGAATTCCACTGCCCATATTCTTTTAGTTAATTCTTGCATTAACAAGCTCAAATTAAAAAATAAATAAATAAAAAGTCACAATGAATTTGTCAATGGGTAGTGCAAATGACCGACAAGTAGTGGGACAAGACTCCAAGTGTGGGAGAGGAGAGTGTTGAATAAATTAGTACAAAAGAAAGAGACAATCGTTAAACCTCCGGTTTCAAGTGCCTTTGACTGTAATTCAAATTTTAAAACAAAATTAAAATAAAATATCAAAATCCCACTGTTTTAAATAGTTCTTAATACTTCATTTTCTCTTTATTCCTAGATGTTTTTATTGTTTTTATTTAAAAAAAAAAGATACAAATTTAGTTTTATGTTATTTTAATTTAGGGTAAAAATAAAACTGGCTGCACCAAATACATTGTCTACACGCTTTTGTGTATTTTTGAATAACTGAGAGGGTGGTAGACAAAAGAAAAAGACAAAGACAAAGGAAAATGACAAACTATTTGGAAGGTGGAAATTTTATTGATAGCGAAGAAGATAATTACAGACCTTTTAACTTTATATAAGACCTCGATCTCATCGATTATTGGGTTCGAAGAAAGAGAAAAAAAAAAGTGATGGACCTACCCTAGACAGATGCTCTCACCTTGATCTCATATCTAAGTCGCAACACAGAATCGTATTAAGGAGGTAGTTATCTTGGTCGAGGTCAAGACGAGGAAGACGCGTGTGGACATGAGTTTGAGCTGTTTGAAGCCATGAATATCATTACTGGGGCAATTCTTAATCTCTAATGCCTGGGAGAAGACAGGAGAAGAAGGATTCGTGAGGATGGTCATCAAGAATCGCCCCCACCTCAATGAAGCTTATTATCTTTAGATAACAACGTTTGTTTCGTAGAAAAATTTATAAAGATATCCAAAAATATTTAGATTAGATAAATGTAAAGAGTGAAGATATTCGACACGTGAATCTTAATATTAATTTAATAAGTTCATTATTCAATATATCAATCGGATGCTCATTTGAATATGAGAGGAGTAACTATATCTATTTTAAACCTTTATTAGGTCATTATCTTATCAACATGGGATCCTTAAGAATGAGACCTTTTGTCGAAGGCTTTTCAAGAGACCAGTGAGATACCAAATCCAACCAAGCATGAAAAGCATTGAAGGTGTCTCAAAATTTTCAGTTAACTATACATTGGAGATTATATGCTTCATTATCTCTGATAGTTGGAATTGGAAGTAATTATCTTAGGACAATAGGGACAGTTTCTGTAAGTTCAGCAGATGACACCCAATCAATTTGTAATATAGAATCCAATATCCACACTCCATAGCCTCTCAAGGAAACTGCAATTTGTCAAATCTGAAATCTCATTAGATTCTTGCTATAACTCTTATGTTGCTGATTCGAATGAAATTGGAATCACCTTGTTATACTCTACTCTTTTAGACGTTACGGTCTACCGTTCACGTAAGTAGAAGAGATAGATTTATGTTAGGAGTTCTGATTTCGACCCGACACGGATTTTGACGAGTGACACGGTGGTCCTTTGCTCGACTTGCATCACCGAAACTATATATAGCCCTTTTGATATCTTCTCTTCTTCCATTGTGTGCATACATAGATGATGAGAAATCTGCACAACATAAACGCCCAAAAGCAATGGCATATATTTGAGTAGAAGCTATTAAGCTACAAGTTGAGCTCTCATGTCAATCAAGAAAAGTGGGAATTGGACCGCTGAATACTGCAAACTGAGGCACATGCTGTAATTTGTTTTCTTCCCTTATGGTTTCAAATGCATAGTGAATCTTATTATTAGGATTTCTTTTTTATGCAACTTTTTTAATGATAGGGAAATATAAGCAGAAGTACTATTTGGAAAAAGATTTTTTTTTGGGTATGGTGTAATTGTGGACCACCATTTGGGCATGGTCCCAAAGAAATTAATAATGGGATTTATGGTATGGAAAGTTGGCAACAGAAACCCATTTGGTTGAGCCATAAAAACATTCTATTTTTATTTGCATGGTTTTTTTTAATGTTTGGGCATAGTGGGAAAAAGGAACATTTTGATGTAATGCAATTAGGAGCTAGAGTTAGTAGATGTATGAGCCTAGGATTGACCAAAATTTGCATAAATCCTATGATCTTTGTCATGAAAATGTTTGAAAAGTTGATGGGAGTTGGTCCAATGTATCAAATCAAATAATTGGTGTGGTGGGCAAAAATCAAAATTTGTCAGTTGCATCAAATCTGTGTTAATTATTTTCAGTTCTTATAAGATTGAAGGGCACGTGCCCCCCTCAAAGTTGTCCCAGGAAAAAAAAAATCCTTTTAGTTCTTTCTTTAATTTATAGGGAAAAATATTGATTTAGATTATTATATGCGTGCATGTATATTATTTACCTTGAGTTTAGGAGTTGGATGCTTGTTATTTGCATTTTTAAGTATTTATTTTATGCATTTAAAAAAAATTGTATATATATATATATATATATTTTCCTTGTCCGTTTATAATTTACAAATTCATAACAAAAATGTTAAAAAATTAATTAATAATATTTTAGATTAATTTGAATATTTAATTGATAACTAGTACTAGTTTACAAATATATTGTTAAACACACGTTGAACAATTTTTTAAACTGAGATTGAATTACAAAATCTTCTACCAAACACATTTCTAAAAATGCTGAAAATAAATAATAAAACTATGTATTTATTTGAATCTCTTATCTTTTAGATTTATATTTTTGATCACCAACCAAACACGCCCTAAATATCTTAGTAAAAGTTATAAAAATGTTACGAATGCCGTGATGAAGGAACATGAACTCAAATGGTATTAATATTCATAGAGTTCCATCTCAAAACCAATTGACAATGAGAGGATCAGTAGCTCATGTCTATTATAAACCAATGTAAGGTCCCTTTTCTTTTATCCTTAACATGCACCTCAATATCGTGGCTCTTTTGGCTCATCGATCTTGGTCGGATTCCATTTTTGAACCAAATGCTCGTTTGAGCTTTTAGGCTCTAATACCCTGATAGCACACTTTGTGAGCTACATTTCATGAGATTTATATTGAAATTATTTGTTAGTTTTCGGTTCTTCATGACAAATTTAAACACATAAGATATATTTTGCAGGAATAAAGTATCGGGAGAAAACGAGACTTATTTGGGTCAAAATGAGAGAAAAATCGGAATCAAAGTGACCAAGATGGAATAACAACAAGATTCGAAGCCAAAAACCCGAGAATATAGCACCACGGCGCTGGCCTGGAGCATCGCGACGCTCCGAAGTTTAAATTTCGCGTTTTGTGAATATTGTAGCGCCATGACCCTGTGTAGCGCTATAGCGCTGCCACGACAACTTTTTATAAAAATAGGATTGTGCAGCCGCCGAGGAGAGGAATTTGGGAGAGGTTTTTTAGCAGTTTGTCTTTTTGGCCCATTTGGAGGGCAAGGAGATCATTGGAGAGCTTAAGAAAGTGATTTTCAAGGCTTGGGATCGTGGAGGTCGCTTCGGGGATGGACGATTGACACGCTGAACGTAGTTTCTTCTCCTTTCTCTTGATTTTTCTAGATTTGTTATGGACTTCTCATTGTGATTTTATTGTTTTCCATTGAATATGAGAAGCTAAACCTCTCATCTTAAGGATTGATGTAGCCATTGAACTTTATGCATTGATTGTTTAGTTTTCTTGGTTGAATGTTTATGAACGTTCTATTTATGCTTCTCTATGCTTAATGCCTTGAATCTACTAGCCATAGATTGATTGATTTTAGACTTGAAATCTTACGCTAGGGAGAGGTGGTTTAGAGTTAGAACTGGGATGCATAACTAAAAGAGTTTTAAGATTGGGAGATTTAGAAGTTCTTTAGAGGTCGTTAAAAGACTTGTTTAATAAAGCATTTACTTGTTATAGAAACTAGATAGGGATATTGGTTTCATAATTGGTAAGGAGATTTAGCTTGCGCTCGAGAGAGGCAGTTGAGATTTGAGAGTTCTTGGCCTATAAAATTAATAATTCGTTCAATCTTGATTAATTAAGTAGTTGGTTCATAGATTCAATAGGTGAAATCGATTTCCTAGAACGTTTCTCCCCATTGTTTTTATCTTTGTTATTGCATGTTTATTTCCTTTGATTATATTCTCCAATTTGATTTTTATTCTCTAAATAAAATTGAGCGATTGTATCTGTGGTACTTGAGTGATCTAGAAACCCAATCTAGAGGATGATATTGGTATTTGACTTACCACTTTATTAAAGCTTGACCCGTACACTTACGGTAAGCAATTTCTGCTACATACCTATATTAATATTCATGGGATTCGAAAATCCATTTTTGTTTCAACTTGAGATCCTTGAGATGGGAATATCATATGAAATCTCAATTGATATAAAAAAGAGAGAGATAAAAGAAGGGTCACTCTCACAAAGGTCTCAATCCATGGGGTTAGGAGGCTCGTGATAGAGAGTTACTTGTAGGAATAAATCCACTCAAATTTAATTTGGACCCACACATTCTTCTCTCCTCTTCAATGCTCTTTCTTATTCTTTAAACTCTGAAAGCAACCCTAATATCCATAATCCACCTTTCATATTTTGTTTTGACTAACATTTTCGAATTATTTAAATTTTCGATTTGTCTATAACTAAGATTTTTAGTGACGTGTATATGAAGATTACATGCATACTTATTACAACAGTTAGCCAAATATATTTTCTATACCAACATGCTCCGATTAATTATGGAGCATAACAATAGGAGGAGAAGGCTTTTGATCGAGTAATGTTACATATTGTAACGTAACTAAATTAAATCAAACTTTAATTGAATTTTCAGACCAAAGTTGCATTGGGAAGAATTTTCAATGTGATTCGGTAACAATTGAAGAAGAAATAATGAAGATTAGAGATATAATCAAATTTAAGACAATCCTACCAAACAAATAAGAAATTCAAGGAAAAAAAAAATTATGCTTTGGGTATGTAAATTTATGATACTACGGTAGAAATCGACAGCAACAAAAAGATTATATTCCTTCTTTATATATAATAAGATCTTTCCAAAAGAAAAAAAGAAAACCTGATATCATGAATAGTTCAAATGAATCTATTATTAGTGAGATTCATACCAATTTTTTTTAGTACAACATGTGGAGACAGATATAACTCACAATCTCTTAGTTAGAAATATATGTTAATTATCGTTAAAGCTATGTTTGTTTAGCACAACAATAGTTGGTCTCTCTTAACAATTTTTGTATATAAAAAATTGAAGTATAATTAATTTCAATTGGCAACTACTGTTGGGTTTTTCGTAGGTATAGGATACTAACCTCTTGTAGCGTCGCAGCGGAATTCACGAAACCAAGTCACGGTCGGAGATCAATCACGAACGGAAAAATCTCACGATTCACCGCCTGAATTCTTCGAGTGATGAAGAATTTTGAGACAATCTAACTATTGGTTCTTTCTCTGTGGTTTTTACAGAAACTCTCACTCTCTCTATTTTCTGAAGAAAACTTGAAGCATGGTATCACACCCACGTAGAGAGAGAGAGAGTAGAGAGATTTAGGGAGGGGAGCATTACTTTGAATTTGAATTTGTTTTATTTAATAAATCCTACCACTACAAATTAATTGGATACATAAATATCAAAGTTTAATAATAAAAATGGAATTTTAAATGAGGATAAATGCAAGTATTATATTATTATGAGTTGCATTTATAGTGACATTCGAGATGTCACATCACTCTTTTTCATGCCACATGAATTTCGTTCTCACCCCTTCTCTATCTCTCAAATAAACTATAGTTCTTTATTATTATTTTTTTATTATTATTTTTTTTTTTTTGACAATATTATTGTTCCTCTCACTCTTGATAATTTTGGATGAAATTTAAATTTTATTTCCTTCGTGGTTCGCCCTTGTTTTCCCTTCCTTCCATTTCTTTCGATCTCTTAGTAACAATTAAGAGGGATGATCATACATAGTTTATTAAAAATACCAAATTGGTTTAAATCATATTTTAGTTTTTGAATTTTTTCTATATTTATTTACTTTTCCTCTAAACTTTTAATTAACTTTAATCCTCAATTAAAGCCTTTTAAAATGTTAACAAATATTTTAAATTTTCCTATATCAATACCCAAAAACTTTTACTAAGAAAAGAACCTTAAGACACTACTAATCTAGCATGACTCAATTGGTTAAGGTACTATCTTCGACCAAAATGTCGTAAGTCCGAATTCTCATTGTACTATGCAAAAAAAACCCTCAAATACTTACAGACATATCATTTCTAAACTAATTCTATTAAGTAATTTTAGAAAATAAATAATAATTACAAAAATAATTTTTATATAAAGTTCAAATAGTAAAATAAAATGATTAAAAATTTAAAAACTAAACCATAAACTTATGAAAATACTGTTTATTTTTTTTAATTCAGTTTTCTTAAATCTTCCTAACCTCTCTAAGTTTATTCAATCAAATCTAAGATTTATCAACTAAACGCAACTTTACGGGAATTTGCATTGAGATTTTTCTATATATTTTTAACAAAACTTTATAACTTCTCTCTAACGAAATTTCTTTAATTTTTCTTTTTATTAAGATACAAAATTTATTGTCAAAACCAACTTAACTCAACGATAATTGACATATATCTCCAACCAAATTGGATCCCCACTATCACATGCGCTACTAAAAAA
This sequence comes from Momordica charantia, assembly GCF_001995035.1. Next base: position 127,484 of record NW_019104520.1, on the reverse strand, counting down.
AATCATATGAGATTTATCAAATAAATTTGTGGGAAATGTAAATTTATGGCATAATTTTTTTTTTCCAAGTTGCTTTGTATAAAATCCAGGTTGATATATTGACCAACTTCGATCGAAAATTTTGAATTTGAATTATAATTTTTTAAATTGCATTAAAATCTAACTTATTCTCTTTCTGTTTTCTTTATATTCTTTATATTATTATCTGTGAAATCTAGTGGTAAGAAAGAAAAAAATCGAGGACGTAAATATTTTGTTCTGAAAAAACAAGTTTTTTTTTTTTTCTTGGAGAGAGACCTTAAAAAGGAGGTGAAAAGAATGGACAAAAAAAGTAATTTGAAATCCACTCTGTATAAAAAACGAGCTTGAATATCTCGTTTTTAGAAAACGACCAAAACTTAAATGAAACTTTGGGTATAGAAATGATAATTTTTCCATTTAGGCCACAATTTTTTTTCATTTAGGCCACAAATAATAATAACAAATAAATAAATAATTTTAAATTTATTTTGTACACGAGTTCTGAAATGATTTTTTTCTAAAATCTATGTGGATTACTTCAAAATATTTAATGGCGACAAGTTACTTTTTTGAATATTAGCAATTATTATTTATGTTCTTATTGTTTACGGTTTCACCTTAATACCTTCAAATAAAAAGGATATCGAAATATAGAATATATAATTTTTTTAAAATTTTTTTGCAACATAAACATAAATTTGTTAAAATATATATATAAAATATATATATGTATTGAAAGATCGAAAATTTGAATCTCTACCCATACACATTGTTGAACTAAAAAAACCATTTAAAATTTTAATTTTTAACCCTACAATTAATCAATTTTGATATTAAACTATTAAATTTATTGGAGTAAATCATGAGCGTGAAAATATTATATCTTCTAAACTAAATTAGAGAATTATTTACATACTAACAAATAATTGTAACATAATTTAATTTTTTTAGTTCAATAGGTGAGGTAGGAGACTCGAATATTCGGCCTTTTGGTCAATCATATATATATATACCTTAACCAATTTAAAATTAAACTAACAAAACACTCAAAATTTAATGTCAAACCAAATCTGGTAAATACACAAAGCTATCTACAAATTTTTTTAGTAGAACATGTAGGAGTGGATGATCGAACTCACAACCGAGATACATGTCAATTATCACTGGTTCGTTTTGGCAAACTATCTACAAAATTGAATAAGTAAAAAAAAATGTCGAAATGATAAAATATATGCTCAAACTCAACTGAGGTTTTAAATGTCAATGTTAATGAAATATCAAAGTTTCAATTTCATGGAAATGTTGATGAAAATATTTATAAAATTTTAAAAAATATTTAAATGAGCAAATAAAGTCATTTCTAAATAAAGTTAAAATTATTGATATTGATATTATGTTTATATAGTTGATATTTTTCCTATTTTGTCGAATTTTTTGCAGTGCTATGAAAATGTTGAGTTACTCATCATGTCGAACTCACATGTTGATGAATATTTAATACCTGAACCAACCAAAAAAAATATTAAAGATAACCCAAAATAATCAGTGCAATACCTAAAAATTAGATTTTCCAGCCACTAACTACGAATCTGAAAGAAAATCTAAAATTTGACTGTATTAATTTCATAACCTATTAAAGTTAGATTATTCAATTTATCAAATTGTTAAAATTATTCTGTCACAAGTAAAAGAGTAAAAAGAAATCCTTTTAAGCGCTCATTTCTTCATAACTATTCTATTTTAAGTTTTTTATTTTAAAAATAAATTAACTTGTTTTTCCTAATCATCTAAAGTAAATAAGCCTTTTTAAGAAAATTATAAAACTAAAAAAATAATTATCAGGTAGATGAAGTCGTTAAAGTATATCATTCGTTATTTGCCAAACTAAGCATAGCTCAAGTGGTTAAGGCACCTATCTCTCACCAAGAAGTCATGAGTTCGAACCACCACCCTCACATGTTGTATAAAAAAAAATCATCTGTTATTTGAATTTGATATAGTTTAGATTATATTATTTTAAATTAGAGATGACCTGATTAATTAATAATTATAGTACATCGACATTTAACAATATTGTAATTATATTTTATCAATATAAATAATTTATTAGGTTTGTATCTATTATCCAAAATTCTATTAAAAAAACTCTAACTGTGGGTGCATTTGCATTCTCTCAATTTTCTATTCTCTACAATTAACAGAGATAATTTTAAAAAATATATGTAATTTTTTTTAGATTTGGCTGATTCATAAATATTTTTAAAATGAAAAAAATTACAATAGAGCATGTTGCAGTTGTAGCCATTCATGTTCAAATTTTCAAAACCAACAAAATACAAAATAGGAAGCAATATCTCGCAGATCATGTAAACAATCACCGTATATACTATTTTGTAATAAAATATAAAAATATTGACGTAATCTTAAGTAAATATTGACGTAATTATTCTGATTTTATTTTTGAAATTTAAGAGTCGTTTGGTGCACATAGGAATTAATTCCGGTGGCCGTCATAGAGTCAGAATCTAGTTACGAAGGACTTAGTTTACACTTGAATGATAAATAGATTATTCATTAGCGGTGGCGCTTGAGGTATAAGATGTAATGAGAGACATAAAACATCACTTGACTCAGTAATTTCGAACAACTTGTTGCTTCAAAAAAATTTGGACAACTTGTAAATGATCGACTTATAGATAGTGATTATGTATAAGACTACAACTTCATGGATAATTTTGAGTTAATGATTGAAAATTAATTAATTGTGTGAATGATTAGAGTTGGTCCATAAGTCTGAGTTCATAAAAATATTAATGTCGAAATAAAATTGAATTTTAATGGTTCAAATTCATTAAAGGATTGTATGTGATATATTAAAAGAAAAATGTATATTTTATTAACCTATAAGATATAGTAAAATATTTATTCCAATAATATAAAGTTTTAATATATGGGAGGTTAAAGATTATTAAAGATTCTACCCTAAATTTTTGATATATATATATGAGTTTATGTTATTTATGAGTTTCTAACATAAGCTCCTAAGGAATAAAATAAGGAATCTTATCCTGCTTCTTAATTAAATATTTGAAAAATAAAAGAGAAATACAAAAATATAATTTTTTTATTTTATAAAATTAATAAATTGTCAAATTTTCAAAAGTGGTGAGGACGAGATTTGGTCATAAGAGCCAAATATTTTTGTAGGGTTCCTCAAATTATTTTTCTAATCATACCTAATTTAGTTTCTAAATATAAATTCACGTGGATCCAAAATTTTCTAAATTGTTTATATTTTTTTTTACTTCTCAGTTATAATATTAAAAACAAAATAAACATATTTTACATAAATATGAATTCAAAATAGGAATCGTTATCATATAAGGTAATTTTATTTTTCCAACCAAAAAGAAAAGAGAGTTAATTTTATTTTTGTTTTTTAACTCATTGAAAGGGGCCTTAAATAGCCCTCTTTACATTTCACCTTCCTCCAACTTGCCTTCTGTGTGTCCATAAAATCTCTCTCTCTGAAACCGCCATTAATGCCCCTTAGAAAAAAGCTCAAATTTTGAACCTCCACGACCAATTTGAATCGCTTTTGAAAAAAACCCATAGAGAGGAGAGACATGGTGAAGACGAAGAAGAAGATGATGAAGCTTCCGTCACTCTTCAAGTCGGACGACAAGTCGTCCTGGCCCTGGCCGTCATGTCGGCAGCCGAGAACCCTCTCTTTCCGGATCAC
>NW_019104520.1:113554-123621 GCF_001995035.1 Momordica charantia | reverse complement strand
TTGGGATTTTCGGAAGTCGATGGAGGAGATGGTGGAGGCCCATGGGCTTAAGGAATGGGAAAATTTGGAGGAGCTTCTCAGTTGGTATTTGAGAGTTAATATAAAAGGGAACCATGGATTTATTCTTGGAGCTTTTGTGGATTTGTTGGTTTCTCTTGCTCTACCTTCTTCTTCTTCTTCTTCTTCTTCTTCTTCTTCTTGTTCCTCCTTGTGTTATTCTTCTTCTTCTTGTTCTTTTCTTCCTTGTGCTTCCTCGTCCATGGAGATTGAGAAGATTCCTTCATTACAACAACATCATCATCACCATCATGATGTTTTCTCTTAATCTTTCTCTCTTTTAGTTTCGTTTACTTGTTGGTGTTTTTGTTGGGTTTTTAAGAATATTGTACCTGAAAATTCTTCATAAGAGGAGACAATTGAATATAGTTTTCTTTCTATGTCAGACTTTTCTTTCTTTGTCTGTTTTTTTTTTCTTTTAGATTTTTCAAATAATGATATTCGAAAGATTGGTTTATGTATTATAAATTTTGGTGCCTGAAATTGTATAATAAGTTTTCAAATCTTAAAAAAAATGTGTGTAATTATTATTTATCATCGTGAGTTCAAATCTCCTATCATGTCATACTAAAATTATTTTAAAAAAAGAATACATCTCTAAAATGAGGAAAGTAAAAATGAAATGAATAGTTATTGTTGGTTGGATATGGAAAATAAAATTTTAGACAAGTTTAGTTTTTTAATTTGATTCCTTAATCTCAATGGTATATTTAATTAAATGCAATATGTAAATTCACAAAACAAAAAGCAAAATTTTAGGGAGGGAATAAGGACTCTAACTTTTGATTAAGCTATATATAAATTTATAAATCTCAAATTTTGTAAGTTTGAAAAATGTTATGTTTCCATTTGAATAAATATATGCTACAATTTGGTTTTAAAAAATTTTATTTAATTATTTTGAAACAATTAATATTGATCATTGATTTGAGTAGGAAATAAGGTCAAACTAGGCCGAATTATTTGTTTATTTTATTTTTCATTTTTAATCGATATTTTGCTTTAACGGCATTCTGTTATTAATGCAATCTGATACCATCAAATCTATAAAAACGACCAACTCTTGTTCATTAAATTTAAATTTATTTCAAAGGGGAGTAGTTGATCCTCTGCAACTTGTCTCATCGTATAATAAAGTCTCGGTGATTAATGCACCGTTGGATGCATTACACGTGGAAGAACGGAGGGTCAGGAGTTCTGAAGTCTCGGAGAAAATAAACAATCATGACCATTAATTTTTGAAATTGGAAGGTCGTTGTCAGATTTGCAGTTTCAGCAGTATCTTTGGCACAATCGCCATTCGTATTATAATATATATTTTGTTTTTCAAAAGAAAAAAAATGTTTATATTTTCTCAAATAAATTCCAGATTTATTAAATAAACAAAGTACGCAGAACAAACTGAAGCCTTCAAAAGTTTATTTTAAAATGGTACATTTCATCATTTCTAAGGAAGAATGATAATTCCAATTATTTTTAGGCCAATCTTAGAAATGATTGTTTCCAATAAATATGAAATTTTAATCTATAATTATCGAAACATTTGAAATGGAAATGAAAATTGACAAAGGAAATGGAAAGAATATGTTTAATAGAATAAGGAAAGAATGAATTAATTGCCATTATTAATTAATACGTCCAAAAACTAGATAGATGGAGACTTGAGCCAACCACCCCATGAACTAATTCTCTTTATTAATCAATAAATAATACAAATTTTAATTTTAATCATTAATAAATATATTAGCCTTAAATGAAATACAAGAAAAATATAAATTAAAATATCATGCAGTAGAAATTATAAATGATGGTATTTTGGTAATAAAAATATTTTTCACACCTGAAAATCTAACGTTGTATATATTGCTAACAACGAACATGTATGAAATATTGGTTGTGAAATTGAGGTAAATAATGGATGTATCAATTTTTTTAACAAAGTATCAAATTAATGAAACATTACTATTGGGATTGATGGAGCCAAATCGACGTCGGAATGAGCTAGAGACGAACCAAGAAAAAAAAAGAATTAAATTATTCTTTTGAATTTGACAGGTTATTAAAAAGAGGTGTGGCATATGAAGAGGGAGATTAATGAAAAGAATAAACTTCAGTTTTTTTTAAATATAATTAACATGATAAAGTTTTGATAGGACCATAAATAAGAGGTCCCATATTTATGATAGAACAAAAATCCATAGTTTTGATTTGGACCATGCATTCAGATTTCAGATTTTGTAATTGGCAAAAAATATTAAATTTGAAATAATAATGAAAATATATATATATATATATATATTCATGTATTAGTTTGTCACAAAAGAAAAATAAAATGGTATATTGTGAGTGGGCCAAATTGGCTACATGTTGAAAGAAAAAACAAAAAGCAGGAATTATTCTTAATGTATGATATAAAAAGAAGTCCCTATCTTTCCATCCATGAATATCTTCTCATTATTTAAAAAAAAATGAAATAGGAAATTTAAGATAAGGTTTAAAATAACATAGAATGAGGATTTTAAATTTGAACTATGTCCCACAGCATCGTTTTTATTAGAGTTGGAATATTTTTTCAATATTTTTAATAAATTGGATTTAAATCAAAATTTTAAATGTCGATATCGATGAGAAGGTCCAAATCTCAATTTTATGGAAATGTAATGAAAATATTGATAAGATTTTGATCTGATATTTTGAAAATATTATAAAAATAAAAGATTATAAAAATGATTAAATATTGATTTTTCTAAAAAAAAAAAAGTAAAACATTCCATATTTTGTAAATTCTTTGCAATATTACAAAAATATCGATCTACTCTGAAATATCGACATATCAACGTATATTTAATACGTTGGTTTAATCATATAAAAAAAATTTAGGTATTTTTTTATAACTAAAGTTTGGTTACGAATTGTCCTATCGAGATTCTTTGATTAAATTTCTAATTGGCGTCTACCACTACTCTCTCTCCCTCTCTCTTTGTAATTTAGCCCCTATAGTAGAATATTAACATTATGAGGAGATCATTTTGAAAACTAATACATAATTACATCCGATAATAAATGTTTTACATTAAAAATTAAAGCTAATTATACTTTGTTTACAAAATCGTGTATCTTTAAAATAGCCCATCTCATCTTATAATATGCTTTGTATAGTGTATTATATAATTGTATTTGGTTAATATATTTCATCAAAGACATCCACACATCAAATAACATGAATTTCATATCATAACATGTAAAAGTAGTATATTTTAATCCACAAAAGAAAAAAAAAAGGGAAAAGGAAATTAAAAAGAGCTTGGAACATGGGAGATTGTAGGTTGAGCGGCGAAGCTTCTAATCCCTGCGCCCATTGAAATTTTAAACCAAATTATATTTGATATATATTTCACACCATTATTCATGCAAAATGTATTAATTATTATATCATACATTTCAATATGTTAATTTTAAATAATAATCATTAAGTTGTGCTCTCTTTTCTAGGTTCGTGCACTTCCCCATGTGGACATTTTCTTAATTACATATCATTATAGTAAACCTAAATGATTATATATTGATTACTTGCTTGCATTGTGGCGCTTAGACTCGAGTAATTCATATGCTAAAGGTTGGGATTTTTTCTTTTGTTTCTGGTTGAATTTTGATATAAACAATTATGTTATTTAATTTAGGGAATGTATTAACTTTTTCACTTACTAAATTTACAAGTCAAATTTATGAAGTCGGAAATTTCAGGTGAAAATTTACTAGGAGAACAAAAATGATTTTTTTTCGTCTAAAAGTACTTTAGTTAACAACTGATCAATAATTTCCAATTTTATTTATTTGAATGTTTTATCAAAAGATAATTTAGGTGGAGAATAGTCATGGCGAAGAGTTAGTAATAATCAATTTAATTAAAGTTAAAAAAATTAATCGATTTAATTAATGAAATTTAAACGTTTTGTGACATTGCTTAAAGTGGGAAAAATATTTATGATGGAGATTAATTAGTAGTGGCAGAAAGAAGTTGGTAATTGCAATTAATAATAATTGAATTTATGGCCACTAAAAAAAGGAAGGAAAAAAAGTCCGGGAATTTATGGCCATGTTTTCCTCCACGCAAGTGTTTCACTTATCCATGTAAGGTTTTCTAGTTATATTATATTATTCAAAATCTCAAATGAGACAATTTTCATTAAAAGAAGATTAAATAATGTGGGTTTGGATGCATCAATTAAATTCTAATCTACGCTCCAAAACAAAACTCATATGAGAGGAGAGTTTATTGAGTAGGAACAGCATTTGAGCACAACGAAATAATCCCTCATTTAATAAATCTCCTTTTTATCAGAAAGAAGAATGGGAACGTAAAAAATGGAAAGAATCTAATTACAACAAAAAAAAAAATATATCTTTTTTATTCTTTCTTATCTCCATCTATTCCTATATTCATTTTCTTTCTGATATCTCTATTTAAAGAGATAGAATGATTATATGTCTTAATCAATTAAACTATATATGCATAAATTACGTAACGTAACCATTCAATATATTTGAAAGTTGTTTGTCATGCTCAACAAATCAAGATAAGAAATAAACTTCCCGCTATACTTTTGAGCCTCCTAAGCATCATACTATATATGTAAACACATTTGAACTTTGAACAATAATTTCAAGTATAATACCCTAAACTTTTAACTTTTTATTAGAATAAGTTCATATCATAATATCTTACTTATTATAAGTTAGGGCCAACACAGTGATGGGGCATTTGGCTGTGTGGATTAGGAGACAGAAAAGCAAACAATCTGCAGGTTTTTGTTTTAGTAGTGAAACACTCGAGAAGAAGAAGAAAAAAAAAGTGTGTTTTTAATTTTGGAGGAAATCGATGGGAATTAGTTAATAAATGAGTGTTAAGTATGGTAATTAGTGATAAGAGGGAGGACCCATTACACTAGGAATCAAATTAGGAATCCCCCTCATTTTCCCGAGAAAAATTTTTATTTTGTTTTCTTGAATTTAGTGAAGGATTGTGACCAAACAACGTAGAAGTCTGTGTTGTGTGTCTTCTGTTTTTCATTGCATTTATTGCTCTTTTCCCTCTCGTCCATGAAATTGAATCATCTTCTGCCTTTCCCTCCATCTTTTGAATCCTTGATCCTTTGCCCTCTAATTCATGATTTTGTTTTCCCCAATATATGATGATACGAGTTTCATAGGGTTTCAAAAGTTGTTTATAAAGTAAAAGTTATAGAATGAAAATAAAGGGAGTAGATATTTCGAGTCGTAAAATTTCTTCAGTAGTATAGTTATTATTTCCATTCGTTGTTAACCACGTTGGTATTATTTAAGAATGAAGTAAGATCTAAAAATCATTCGTAACAGAAAATTTATAACGTGTGAATGAAGAGATAGTTAGAAATTCATTTGGGTTCGAATCCCATTGAGAGGGTCATTGCACATTAGAAATTTTTTCTCTCTAGTTTCTTCTACCCTAAGAAATATAAACCCTCCGCTCCATGACTTCAAATATGGATGTTAAAATATGAATAAATAATTAAGTTTGTTGTTATCCATAAGCTTATGTTTTTGGTTCAATATGTGATTTATATGGTATCAGAATAGAAAATCATGGGTTCAAACTACTAAAATGTTATTTTCTCCCAATTTAACTATTTGTTGGGCTACTTCAAGTGGAGAGAGAGTTTACCTTTTATATAAATTATGATACTATTGGTCATTTATTAAAACGGGTATTTAAATTTAACTACTACATTAAATTTCACTTATTGAACATCACCATCAAATATGTCATAGACTTGACACTCTTTTATATTGGAGAAGATGGGCTCTAATACGTAATTGGGCCTATGAGGAATCGTTCCTCAAATCAAGCCCATCTAAAACACGGGCCCAAAGTGGGCCAGTAATTGGTATGAGAAACAAAAGTCTGGATATGCCTCTAATAACTACGTTCTAAATTTGTACTCTTGAATGAGTGCTTTTATTACTATGACAAAAATGTTTTTAAATAGATAAAAAAATACTTCCTACCTGAGATATTTTTGTTTGTTTTTTTTTAGAAAAATATTATTGTTTGGTTACAATTTAGAAATACTTTCCAAAGATTTAACTAATATTTATTTTGATGAATGCTTTTAGCTAAACACTTCATTTTAATCCCTCCCGACACACTTTTTTTTTTCTAATTACTCGGTAGAATAATACTTTCCTCTTGATCAGTCGATGGGTATCTTCTTTTCGATAACCATTAAAGTTTTTTTTTACCTTTTTATGGGAAAAAAATCTCTCATCTCTCCCACTCTCTTTCTCATTCCTCTCTCTTACTTGTCAAAAAATATAACGGTGGTCAAATGAGATTCTTACTTACTAATCAAAAGTAAGTATTACTCTTGCTCAAATATAATTTTCTATCATTTTTTTATCAATGAGTGTCCGAACCAACTTGTACGAATCTCAATTATTTTCATTAGACATCCACCTGCCTCTGCTCTACCCTACTGTTTGATAACCTTTGATTACTAGGGGTAGCTTGTACTTTCTCTCACTTATTTCACCTTTTACCCATGGATTCTCATTGACTTCTTTCTTTTTGTACTCTCTCTCTATGACTTCCCTTTCTACATGTTTTTTTCACTAACTCCTCTGTTTTCCCACACACTCTGATCCACTAAAAATATTTTTGAAGTACTTTTCCAATGGTAACGTAGATAGAAAATATTTAGGTCATAACTCATGATGATTTATATTTTGTATTGACCATCACTAAATATCTGACATCTAAGAAAAATAAATAAAAAAACAGATAATTAAAAAAAACAACGAACTATCAATTTTTTAATACTTGTCAACATAGAAATAGATTCTCATTAGGTCCATTAGTCAAGACCTAAGTATTACTTATCATTTTAATTCAATTTTTTATTATTGAAATTAAAATCAGTTAATTATTTTAATTAAGTAATAACTAATATGTTTCATTAAAAAGTTAATACATTTAAGAAGAAAGACTGTTCGACTAAAACAGACTAAAACAAAATATGCACTGTAACAACTTTGTGGGACAAGGATAAAGTACCAGTAATCTAGGAAGTAGAACAATATATCCGGTAACAAATCCGTATTTACAAAACTGCCAACCAAACATAGGTTTGGCTTAGCCAACCTATATTCTCCATTTCCAAGGCAGTTAACCAAACACCCCTTGACGAAAAACACTTTTATGTTACTCTTTACCCCGAACGATTCTAAGGAGAAGAAGTCCACATGTAGCCCCCAAAGAGCAAAAGGAAGAAGAAGATGATGAAGTAACAATGGTAAAGGAATACACAGATGAAGGCATAGAGCAAAGGGAAATTGGAGTTAGCAATGATGAGGAGAGAGGGGAAGCAGTGAGTTAAATGCAGGGCACAGAGGGCAGATGATTTTGCAGAGAGAGGGTGATTTTGCAGCCATTGTTGTCATTTGTCAATGGCTTTTCAACATTTTCCAATGTAATGTGATATCTTCTGCTGCCAATGGCATTCATGTCTCACAAAACACAAACTCAATGCCCCCTCTGCCCACTCTCCTACACATATTTATGTTTCTTTCTGCCATCTAAATTTGTGCATCCATCTGTCACTGTTCTCTGTTCATCTAAATTCATCTGCTCATCTCCTCCATTCTCTTAAATTTTGGATTTTTTTTTTGGCTTTCTCATTGATTTGAATGGAAAAAAATGTCTACTTTGATCTAAGATTGGAGTTAGGGTTAGTTTTTAGTTTTTACGGTTTTAAGCTATGCAAATCCAACTCTTTTGTAAGTTACATACTCTCTCGTCCCTGATTAAGCTTGTGAAGTGGGGCAATTGAGGATAGAAGCGAAGAGAGAAAAGGGAAGGGAAAAGTGAGTCACGTAATCAAACTAAAATATTAAGGTCTTGTTTGTTGGATAACAATTTTATTTTTAGTTATGTTATTAAGAACTAATATATATGTCTACTTCCTCTCAATTTCTTGGTTTATTTTTTCACTATTTTTATAGGTACACATTTGAATCTTTTGCTGAATTTCAAATAATAATAATAATAATAAGATTTTTTTTTTGACAAAAAATAATAATAAGATTTTAAGAGCTATCTTTCATGCCATTTTGATAACTATTTCGTTTGTTGTTTTCTATTTCTAAAAAAGCATTAAAGGAAATAGTGTTTAAAGCTAAAATTTCAAAAATATTAAACCAAAAACAAAATAACTATCAAATGAGACCTAAATTAATAATTAATAAATTTGTCACATCATAATATCATATTTTCAAAAGTATACATTTTTTAACACTTAACATGAAAAAGTCCTTTTCTCTTTCCTTAAATATAATAAAGGTATTTTACTCTTAAAGTTAGAGTTTCAAATCTTGGCACCCAATATTAATATTACTAAAATTCTAAAATTTGTGTTTTAAAAGTATGTTTTCAATAAATAACTTTATTTTCATTCTAAAACTAAAAATTTGGGGATGATAATTTTAATATATATACTAAGTATGACATCTCTCTTTAAAATGTTATGGAGTAATAAAAATTCTTTTTCAAAAGGCATCCAAACCCACCATTGAATTATATTTGAAAGTGCTTTTGGTTTTTGTCATAACAAAAATCTATTCAAAATTAATTTATAAAAGCTTGTGTTAAAAGTCAAAAACACTTGGAAGAGTAGTGCTTTGGCCCAAGTGTTTGTTAGGAAAATACCTAAAAGAATAACTTACCACTAAGTTTAATAATTTAATATATTTTAAAAAATGTCTCATTTGATATTCATGTACTCTCAATTACTTACTAAAATAGTGTTTACTGTGCATAAAATTTTATAAACAGGGATCAAAATAATCATTTCTAAAACTAAAATAACAAAAACAGACGTTTTGAGAGTGAAACGACTAAAATGAACAAAAATTTACGTTTAGATCAAAATGAATAAAGTCGAAAATAGTATTTAAATATATATTTTAAAACTAGTCTCAATCACGAGTTAAAAAAATAACTTTTTTTTTATGAAAAGAAAAAACAGTTTCCCTAAATAACTCCATGTTATGATTGAAAAAAGTACTGAAGAAATTTGAAGGTTTGCAGAAACATATCTTGAAAGAAAAAAAGATCATCATCTAAAACAGCATTCATTCCTTTGGCTGACACTTCTCAGCCTTTTCTTTTCTTCCTTCTACCATTGTCCTCTTCTTCACTCAACTTTGTCTTCACCTTTTTTCCTTTTTCCAATAATCACCGATGCAATTTTATGCATTTATATGTCACCAATCCAACCATTTTTCATTGTCTTTGATTAATTTAATGACCTCACAAATTTTATTTTCAGTGAAACGATGTTCTAAATCCAACTTTATCGTTCCTTTAGTGATTAAAAATTAACGTTGTGCAACGAAGTGAAATGGCAAGAAGATAACTAAAATACTATTATGGTCTTTGTACTTTCAATTTTTTGTTCGTTTTTGTATATGTATACTTAAAATGTCTATTTTAGTTAATGAACTTTTAAAAATATATCATTTTGGTCTCTTCACGTAGTTTTTTGTCTCATTTTTTCCTATCACAATTACAACATAATACTTCTTTAGTATATTTGTTGAAAAGTAATCATAAGTTTCATAAATTTTTATTGTATAGAAAATTTATGTTAAATTTTTATAAACATGAACGAAAAAACAACTACTTTTTTAAAGTACAAAAACCAAAACAAATGTTTTGAAAATACAACGACTAAATATACCAAAATTAAAATTACATGACAAAAAGGTAGAAGGACGAAAATGAACAAAATCTGAAAATACATGTACCAAAATAATATTTTAACCAATAAAGAAATACATATGCATCAGTTAGCATCAGATTTTTTAATTAATAAATTTAGATTGGTTTAACTAAATATTAATTATTTTTAAAAATAGACATAAACCAACCCAATTCATAATGAGATTCCAACTTTTTTTTTTTTTAATACAAGTTT
>NW_019104520.1:87914-112494 GCF_001995035.1 Momordica charantia | reverse complement strand
TTGAGCTCTATAAATCCTGCACGTGAGCTACGACTGACCCTACGTGATATGATGACTTTGTCTGAGTTTTTTAAATAATCCAAAAATTATTATTATTTATTTTTTTCTTTTTTCTAATTAAGATACGAATACAAGTTGTTGTTACTACTCTTACTCTTAATTAATAATTGGTGGGTTCGATCAATAAATTAAACATTAAATTCGATCTATTCAATTTTTAGGGAAAAAAAACTAAGAAAGTTAAGATGAGAACGAAGTATCATGCTAAGTAAGTAGGCACACTCCACTCCGACTTGGAGAAGATATTAATTTACACGAAACTCATTTAATAATTCAAAGGAACGGTGATTTGTGTGAAAAAGATTTATTTCAATTTCCTGCAAAAGAAAAAGAAAATCTGTTGAATGACAAATACTATGATTGCAGGACTTGATTCCAACTTTCTCCTTTGTATGAAGGACGGAGTTTCACCTTCACGCAATCTCTTGTACTAAAATTTATTTTCAGACCACTTGTGCTTTCATTTATTTAATTAATTAGGGAGGTGTTTAAATATATATCCTGCAAACTTAATTAATATTTAGCATTGGGAAGGCACAAAGTCATGGTTTAGAAGTTAGGAAAATGATATTTAAATGAATTTTTAAAGGAATACAAGCTTCCAATTCAGAATTAATTCAAGTTTCAAACTTCCATGTGAAGAACCCTTATTTCAGACCAATAATAATATTTGATTCTTTTTATATTTTCAAAGCAATTAATAGATTTTTCACTCGAGACCTTCAAAGGCGTTGAATCTAATTATGACTCGTGGTCCATGTTAAACATTATTGATATGATTTTGTCACAACATAAGCCTACTAGTAATTATATTACAAGCTCCAACTCAACTTTCATGTAGACTAAAGTTAAGGGTTTTATTATTTGACCAATTATTTTGTGGAATATATATTTTTATTTTATTTTATAAAAGTACAAGGTAAACAAAAAAAAAAGCAATTTTTTAGCAATTTTTTTTTCAATTTTTTTTGTTCTTAAAAATTATAGTTCTGGTTGATATGATGCAGGGTTCTAGATGATATGACCTATTGGCTTCATATTTGAAGTGAGTGTCCTGTCAACTGAGGTAAGCTTGCATCGATTTCGTCTCCAACTACATACACTTGGAGGCTTAAGTTAGTACTTAATCCAAATTGTTGTAAGAATCCAGCTTAATTAAGTTTGTGTAGAAATTGCGTACCTTTAAAAGTACTGCACTCCACGTTTTAAGGAGAACTTTAAGAAACAATGGTTTTACCTGCATTGTTCAGGTTGGTACTCAATTGTGCTTTTGCTAGTCTGTTCAGAGGTGATTCTGTTTGTCCTATCTCGTCTTCGACCTTCCAAGCTGAGACTCGAATACATGTTTATAGACGAGTTGTCATCCACGTGGCTGGTTCTGATTCAATCTATAATACTTCTATATGTGTTTTTTTCTCCCATCTTGTGATCTACTCTCATAAATGGTCTCAGAATTCTAGTCAGCCTAAGGAAGCACATACTAAGGAAGGTCATGACACAATGGAAAATTTAAAATATAAGGAAATAAGTTAATATATAGTGTTTTAATAAATTATTACATGCTGAAGTATGCATGTATGCATAGTAGCCACATATGTTGATATGCTGATGTGAATATTATGTAAATAGATATCGAATAATAAATAATTAAATAATTAAATTTTTTTTTATTAGAATAATCTAAAGTATTGAGGAAAAAGGGATTCAGATAGTAATTAAATGAAATATTAATTAAGTCATGCATCCTATAGTAGAGTCTAAATTAATAACTTACCATTATTATTTTGTTCAGGTACATGCACCACGAGAATTTTTCACACGTATTCTTTATATTCTTTATGTCCATGTTGGATGTCAAATTTGGCAGATTGCATAGACAAAACTTTATTGTATTGGTCGAAATTTGATTCAGAATATAATGTGACGGAAAATAATGTTTGGTTGGATCTGTACGTTTGATAAAATAATTTTTTTAAAAGAATTAATATTTGTGGATATCAGAAATTAAAAAAAAAAAGGAAAAAATAAATATTATTGGCCCAAAGTTGTATGGTCCGTGAGGTTGTTTATTTATTTATTTATTAAATCCACGGCTGCAATCATTGTTAAACAAAGTCACGAGAGCGCCCCCCAATGTTTCACAAAATCCCAAAACCACACCTTAATTTCCACTATTTACATTATCCACTCCCTACTTTTAACGGTTTCTTAAACTTCATTGTTTTGTTACGTCTTGTATTAAAATAATTTCAATACTTCTGATCTTGTTTTTTTGCATAATTCCTATTAATTTTTTCTTTTTTTTTTTTTTGAAAAATAAGTTTGGTTCCTATTCTACGAGACATGTTTCATACATCATATATTCATAAAATTTTAGTATCATGTTTACAATAAATTTTGAACTTTCAGTTATTTATTTTATAGGTTCATAAATTCTAACAATATCTTATAAATTAAATTAGAAATGTGTTAAACATAAAATTGAAAATTCTTAAATATTTAATTTTTGGACTACGTAATAAGTTTTAAATTTTAGAAACTATTAGACACACTATGGAAAGGTTACAAATTTATTAAAGTTACTTTTGAAAAATAACTTATTGAAGTTTAAAATTTTATTTGGACTTTATTTTTAATGGGTTAGTTTCGTTATTCCATAAATATTTAAAATTCATCCATTTATATACTTATATAATTATATCATATTTAAAATCACAAAATCATTTTGCACTCTCATAATTTAAAGAGGGTAAATAAATTTTCTACTTGAATTAGAAACATGTTGAGAAAATGCATCAATAAAAAATTTTCTTTCTTAGCTCAATTTTTTCTTGTAATTATAAAATTGTTACATCTGTTAATTAAGATGTTTTTATGTTGAGCCACCATTAATTTTATGTTTTAGGTTTAATAATTATATATATAGTTTTGTATACAAGATGAAATTATTCTAGGAATGAAAATATCTCATCTTTTATGAAAGTATATGTATATTTAACTCTTTTAGACTTTCTAAACTTCTCCAAGTTTGATAAAGAACACATTTACAGCAATCCCTCATCTATTGAATTTATCACTCTTTTGTAGGTTTATTGTTTGATTTTTATTCTAAATGGCAGTATGATTTCATTTGTTAAACTATAAAAGAAATTAACAATTTTTTTTTCCAGAAATACGAGATGGATAGGAATGGCAAGGGGTGGGGCGAGACCGAGGGCCTATCTCCATCCACGCTCCGTTGGGGATTTTTTCACTATCCCTACCCCGTCCCTGAAATTTTGGAGACGGGAACGGGGCGAGGATTCCCGGGGAACCTATCCCCGTTAAAATATATATATTTTTTATTTTTTATTTTTTAAATTTTTAAATTTTTAGTTAAGAAAAAAATAGAAAAATTAAATTAAATATTAAATGGAATGAGGATGGGGTGTCACACCCCCTCCTTGTCGGGGACCCCGATTAGGATCCTCGATTTAACCGCATCCCCTCGGATCGAGTTCCTGCAGGAATCGAGTCTCGCGGGTTTTTTTTGCCATCCGTAGAGGTGGCTCAAATTTTTTTTTTTATCTTTTTATTGATTGAACTCCAAGCTATGGTTTAATGGGATGGACAAAATGGAAGAAATAAATACAAATATTATAAAGAATTGAAAGAGTATTTAAGAGTGATCGTGCATTAATAAACTATTGGATTGAACAGATAGTTAATTTGACCAAAACGAAAACCAAGCGGCTGCTTAACCTATTCCTCATACAGTTTTTACACACGTGACAGGCAACACCGATGTTCTCTTTAAAAAACCATAATCCTTTTTTTTTTTTTAAGAAAAATTTATAGGATTTTTGTCTTTTTGTTTATCTTTTAATTGGATATGATCAGTATTGTTTTCTTTTTTAAGGGAAAAAAATAGGATTTATTATCCGATACATATTTATATTTTATATTTTTCATAAAATTGGGCCATTAAATAAGCAATAAAAAGTAAAAGAAGCTGATCTAGAAGTTATCTTAGGTTTAAAAATAAATTTAGTTTCTGAATTTGAATATTTATGTAGCTAGTCGAAAGATTTAATTACTCTCCAAATATTTGTGATTAGATTAATAAGTGAGGATTTAGCACTAGGTTGGCCAACTACATAAAATAATGACAAATAAATAAATTTGATGGAAGCATGCTTGTGTAGTACATTTTTTTTTAATTTTGACAATTGTGTTGATGTGTGGATTTCGACCCTTCGATTCTCCTTCTCGCACACACCTAACTCGAACTTGATGATAAGAGAATTGATACCTGCAAAACCAAATCGATCTAAATCAGTGTGACCTTAGTCACACAGACCCCGATGCCTAAATTAGCAAGGAGAGTTGAGAAATAGTGAGTTTCTGGTATCTTACTTGCCTTTTTAGGATTAGGCTGCTATTTATAACTGTGAGGATGGTTCCAGAGTCTTCTTGTAGTTGAATCCTAATTCTTAGTTGCAAGGCCCAATGATTGTTAATCAACAGAAGAGGGTGGATGTTGGGTTCGGCCCCGAACAGGGGTGTTTAACCTCTTGACGTTAGATCCGAACGAAGGAAGTCGTGTTGTACCTTGGTCCAAAGGCCAAGGTGAGAAACCGACGCCTCGGTGCCGAGGAGGTCTCAGTGCTGAGGTGGGGTCGGCACCTCGACATCGGGTCGTCTTTTGGCATGGGTCGACCTTTTATGTCATGGGCCAATCTCCCCTTATCGATGATCTCGGGTTTCGATCTCTTGTCTCGTTTCGAGTCGTTTTTGTTCTCATAACAAATCGTGTAATACATTCTGACATAGTAGATAATAAATAAAAGTCATACGGCTTTTACATTAACATTCAAGAAATGAAGTTAATGATAATAATTAAATAGGCATAAAGGTAAATGTTTCCGGATTAAATTTGTAATTTAATAGTGAATTATCAAAAAAATCAACCTGACACTTGACATAATTCAACGGGTTAAGATATATATTCTCATCCGTGATTGGAATCGGGTTGAACTTAAAAAAAATCATAATAATAAAACTTTCAACCTATATTTGTAAAATCTCTTAAAATTTTAATTATTAATATTTTGGTCTATTTATGAACAAATCGTAAACTAACCCTTAAATTTGCCGGCCCAACTGGCTACAGAATTGGGCTCTTGGCCCATGGGAGCCAAGGGCTAGTTTAGTTACACAAATAATACTTTTTTCAAGCAAACTAATTTTACTTGTATATTTTTAATAGTTTAGAATTTTGATTTAGAGCATAGTTTACTGAAAGGTATTAATTTATTTATATATTTATAATAGTTATGGTGAAAATTTAAGAAGAAAAATAATGTATTTGTTCTGTAAAGATAACTATTTAAACGAAATAAAAATCGACATAATTCACATTATTATTTTTAGTCCATGGTTCATGATTGAATTCTTTTGTTTTGGTTATAAAATATACCGGGCTTAATTTAATTAAACAAGAGTTTAATCAAGATTTATTCAAAAGTAACAGTTTCATATTTCTCATTTAAAAAAATATAAGACCTGTTTAGTATGCAATAGTGTTAGAACGTAATTTGACATGGTTGGTTGAACTGGGTGGTCAGAATTGGACCTGATGTGTTGTGAATAGAAGAAAGACGGATTCTTGACTTAAACAGCTAAATCTAAGAGGATATGCACCAAGAAAAAGGTGAGCTAACGCCAGCGTAGTGCCGGCATACACTCCGATGCTTAAGTTAATATGAAAACTGAAGAAAGAGACTGCTTGAGAAGAAAAATTGAGTATAGTGAGAGCAGAGTGATTTCGAATACAAATTCTATATTTTTTTTAGATTTACAAAATCAAATAAATTATATTGGGTAGATTTTTTTTTTATTGTTTTCGAATTTTGTGATCCAAATATTGAAAATTATGAAAACAACATTTTTATGTTTTCAGATTTTCAATTTGAAACTTTAATTATTAACTACACTTAGTTCACAAATATGTTACTGGACATTTTAAATAGTTTTTTAAATTGAAGTTCAATTTTAGATCTGTCGTCAAACACATATCCGAAAACACTATAAACATAAAACAACTATGTTTTTATTGAATCTTTTTAGGTTTCTGTTTATCACTAACAAAACGCATCCTAAACAATTTGAAAATAATTTTAAAAATGAAAAAGTACATGGTAATTATCCAAATTATATTTCTAAACAATTAGAAAGAATAACAAAATTTTGTTATTAAACACAATGCCTTACGTTTGGAATCCAAATTTCTCTATCTTCTACTACTTTTACCAAATGTAAAAGAATGAAATGAAGAGACGTAGATTTGAATATTATAAATTTAAATTAATAGTTTCAAATCTATATTTTATTTATATTCATTCATTTTTTTCAATGCATAATTTTGGCTCATGTTATTATCATCAACGATGCAATTATGCTAAATTCAACTAATTTTTTAGGCATAAAAAGAAAGAATTAGAGAAAAAAAAAAAACAAGAAAGAAGTTTTGATTGAATACTCTTTAGTTTATGGTAGGCCAAATTAATTGCATTTAAATGTGGCTGGCCACGTCGTCTCTCTAGCTCTCTGACCGAATTTCTACTATTTTTGCAAACTTAGCATAATTCAACTATTATAACATATATCATCATTAAAAAAAAATTGAAGTTTCGAATCTGGATGTAAATGTTTAGCTAAAAAAGCTCTGAATAACATTTTCTCTTTTTCACTAAGAAAAACCATTTTCTCTTTTGAAAATTATAAATTTGTTTTTTGAATTTTACGATTTGCCTAATTACAAGTTTTAATTATTAATTAAGTTTATAAACTACATTTGAATTTTTTTTTATAAACTATAAATTTACCTGACATATTTTAGTTGGACAAGTTAATAATAAAGTACATTTATTTGCGACTCATTTTATCTAAATTTTTTGAGAATTCAGATCATTAAAATTTATAAAGTTTAGATATTAAAATAAAATCTTGAACTTATAAGTTCAAAAACAAGCTTGGAATTTGGATTACGTGAAACGGAGAGAGAGGATACTTGGAAGTTAGGTCCATCAGACAACGGTTTTTTGTTTCTTTAAAAATTATGAATTTCTTTAATATATTTTTCATAATTTTTATGAACACCCACGGATTCGTTGCTAAATTTAAAAAAACAAAAAGTAAATATTTAAAAATTAATATTTTTTTTTTAGTTTTTTAAATTTGTAAACGTTTTAAAATTTGAGTTCGAAGCTATATGTACAGTAATATATGTCTATTTAATAAATATAGTTGCTTTATTATGTACTATTCAATGTTCAATTGGGTGAAACTAAACTTAAATCATATGCTAAAGTTTCCATTATACATAACATTCATGTTTGAAAGAGGACAGGTAAATTGTGAGATAATAATTCTTTTATCAATATTTAAAGAAAAGTTTGCTAAAAAAAAAAAAGAACATTATCTTTTTATTTCTAAAATTTATATTCAAATTTAGGAACTTTTTAAACCATGAAAAAACAAAGGAAAAAGAGTAGAACAACTATAAAAGGAATGTATTTCTAAAAAAATATAAAAGAATTATCACGCAATGTCAAATTTCTATTGTTTAGAAAATTTTTATTAGAAGATCATTTGTTAACAAAAACTAAAGACAAAGTAAAAAGCTAGAAATTTGATGTATTTTAGTTTTAGTATTAAAAAACATCCTAATTGCTTGCATTATTTCAACGGTTAATAAATTTGTACCTCAATGTTATAATTGTTTTCACGAACAAAAAAATGTGGAAATGAGAGATTGAACGTCCAACCTCAAGAGAAAGAACAATATGCCTTATCTGTTAGAATTATATTAATATGTTGCCCTCTATGTTATAATTAAGTTGCGGAAGACTGGGAAAAGATGGTCAACTTAATGTGACTATTTTTTAATTTAGACAAATTATTTGGTTTGGACTATGAGTTCAAGTCTTTTAATATTCTCATTTACTTTTCTTTTTGGTCCCACTTTAAGTCTCTATGAACTATACGATAAATCAATTTATTTCATGTTAGTGATGGGCATACATATTGAAATTTAAAATAAACTCGTATGACTAATTCAATTTTCTTATGTGGGGATATTGGAAAAAATAATTACAAATTGTTGTTTGATATTAATTTTTTTTCATGCTTATTTTATTTTCTTAGTCATTATTCAATGGATTATTAAGATGAAAGAGGGATACATCAAAAGTGACAATAAAATTGGCCAAATTTTTCAATAACAGAATTGGAAGAATTGAACACAAAGTTCAATTGGTCAACTATCAGTGTTGAATATTCTCCATCATATTTGTAAGGTAATATTTTAAATAAGAAGAATAATAACAATAATAATAGGTAGGAGTGAAAATTACATATAAGCGAAACCAAACCAGGTCAATATTTATATATATTTTTTAATATCATTAATGGGTTGAGAAAAAAAAATGTTATTATTATTTTTATATACAACTTGAAGGGCTGAGATGTACAAAATGACCAAATACTCCTCCCGGTAACTCCCACATATGAACAAAACTACTTCCGAAGAATTCCAAGAAAATCCCCTCATTAATGAGGTTATTGGATATGGTTGAAACCACACTTATAACTATCCTTCGACATTTACGTCGACATTTCAATCTTTTCATAAGTTTGACATCGATATTAGAAATAAATCGACATTTCTGTCATAAAAATATGAAAAATATCAATAAAATACCACTAATTTATACATAATATTAATATTAATTAATTTTTAACTTATTTAAAAAGTATGAAAATATTTATTTGTTAATTTAAATATTTTTTACAATTTTTTAATTTCTATAACTTTTACCTGAAATATCCATTGACATCGACATTTTATCAATATTTTCATGAAATTGAGACTTTGACATTTAAAACCTAGGTTGAAACAACATATTTGAAAATTTTACACCATTAAATTTAGATTTAAATATTATTTTAGTCGTTGGTACTCTCAATTTTTATTTATTTAATGTTGTATTCTCAAATGGTACTTTCAAAATGTATAAAACCCTTATACAAAACTATGACTACATTAAAAAAGAATTACTGAGTGTGTATATATATATATATATATATATATATATATATATATATTTCTTTTTTGAAAATTAAAATGACTGAATAAAATAAAAAACTGAAATGTCACCTTTTAGAAGGAGTAGTTATATACGGGTGGACCAAACTTTGAGATAATTCAGAATTACCAACTAAATAACAAATAAACTAACTATTCCATTATATACATATAATAAAATTAACGTTGTTTTGAAAATATAGAGACTAAAATAAATAAAATTTAAAATTATAAGATCAAAATGATATTTAACTTTGAATTTACAGAAGGTAAATAAAAAATGTATATATGAAGTGTACCTAACTTATTAAGAATAGTCACCTCTAGACAGCTCCATTTAAATTAATAATATTTTCCTCGGCCAGAGAAGGAAGACGAAGTCGCTGCTGCAAGAAAAAAACGCTCTTTTCTAAACTTCTTTCTTCAGCTGATCGATCTGTTAGAACAATTGTGTTTCTTCAAGCGAAGATTCAAAAATGTTGGGAGACTTGATGGCTAGATTCCTCCTGTAATTCAAATTCCTTCTGTATCTGGGTTTTTTTTTTCGTTTTTTGTGGGTGTGAGTTTTGTAATGAATTTGAATATGGTGACTTATTGGGTGCAGGTTGGTGATTGGGTATGCATATCCAGCGTTTCAGTGCTACAAATCGGTGGTGAAGACCCAAATTGAGGTTCAAGAGCTTCAATATTGGTGTAAATTTTGGATCATTGTGGCTATTTTGACAGTGTTTGAGAGGATTGCTGACACTTTTATAGGATGGTAAATAGTAATAATATATATCTCTACCTTTCTTTCTTCCTATTTCATCATCATTTTCACCTAATTTATGCTCAAAATTCTGTTGCCAATTAGGGTGCCCATGTATGGAGAATTGAAGCTGGCTCTCTTTATCGCCTTATGGTATCCACAGGACAAGGTAACAAAATCACACATAATTCATCTCATAATTTGAACCTTAATTACTCAGGTATTATATTGAAACTTGAAACACTCTACGGTTATCCAAGTGATCTGCGTTTGGATTAATTTTCTAAGTGACTTTGGAGGGTCATAGTATTTTTTTTTTCCAGAATCTGGAGTGTTTGACCACAAATGAAAATCATTTTTCAAATAATCAAATTGGGTTATAATCATTCCTTCCAGAATTACTTTTAGGCTGATTATCAAAGTCAAGTGCGATTGATTCGGTAATCACTAATTTAGTCACTTTTTGATAATTTAACTTTTGTAAATGTATGAATCACCCTTGGATATAGTACAATCAAACAAACTAGTAATTAAAATTACCTTTAAAAAGAACGTAACCAACACATAATATTTTAATCAAGAAAAATGTTTTGCGAAAAAATATATGTATAAAAAGGGGTTTAAATGAGAAAGTAGGTCAAATTCACTCTAAATATGCTAGATTTTAAAATCAGAAACTAAATAGGAATCCAATTCAAATTTGAGGATAAAAAGGTAGTTTGACTAAAATTATATGGGTAAGACTTGGGCCCATAAAATGAGCAATAAAATAAGTTAAGTGCAAGTTTTATGTGAAATAATTAATGTCCCTTAAAAAAAACTTTTAAACATGAGGGTTATCGGGATAAGATAATAGAAATTTAATAATCATTTTATTTTTTTCCCCTACTTTTTTTTTTTAAATCTAAAAGCTAAATTTTAAAAATCAAAAAGAAAAATTAGTTTCTAAAGTTTACTTAAAAGATTCAAATGTGTGGTTCCAGGCAATTAGAATTCTAAAATCAGAGAATTGAAAACTTAAATCGTTATGAAACAATTCAGGGATCAGAGTATGTGTTCGAGGTGTTGTTGCGGCCATTGGTAGATGGGCATGAAAAAGATATAGAACAGATGCTGGTGGACTTGAGAGCCAAGGCCTGGGATTTGGCCATTTTCTATTGGAACAATTGTACTGAGTTGAGCCAATCTGCAGCACTCCGACTCTTTAACTACGTTGCTGCTTCTCGATTATCTTCTAAATCGAAACATACTTAGATGTTTATTGGTCATCACATTGTCATTAAATTTGTGATAGGTAGGAAAAGGTAAATGGATAAAACGAGATATATTTTATATAATTTGAAGAAATAAAGAGCTGTCAAATTTTTAGTGGTGGTCACAATAGGAAGATGGGTGATAATCGCACCTTGGTATTGTTTCTCTAGGTTTACACTCCCACACACAAACAAGAATAGATAGTATTATTATATGCATGTATGTATGTTTTAGTAGCTTTTATGTTTGGGTGTTTTGTCTATTTAATCCCCGTTGTTTAAAGAGTTTTAATTTAGTGTTTTGTGTGTCAACTTTTCTTTTTATTATATATATCGTTTTTTTTAACGTTGAAATTGATTAATGATAAACTTACACGATACCAAGAAATTAGGCCACTTTAAAAGAAGAAAGTACATAAATTCTCTTATAAATACTTGGAGGGAGAACTATAAACTTTTATTTTCCTTTTTTTAATCATTGTAACATTAAAGTTTAGTGGGTAACAATTTAGATCTTAGCATAAAAAATTTCATCAAAATAAAGTGCTACTTTTTATTATGTAATGATTTAATCTTTGTTAATACATTTGTTTTTCAATGGCTTTGTTAAATACATTTGATCTTTAATAAATTTATTGATATGCACGTGTAAACAACTCCATTAAATCTTCACAAACATTTTACAAAATAAGAACAGATTGTCTAATTAAAATATATAGAGACTAAATCGTTACAAACTAAAATTTAATGATTAAGGCCCACTTGATAATCATTTTATTTTTTTGTTTGTTTTGGAAATTAAACTTATAAACACATTTTCACTATGGTATCTTTTGTACTCTACTTTTAAAATCTAAGCTAATGAGTAAGTTTTTCAAATTTTGTTTTTATTTTTGGAATTTGACTAAAAAATTCAAGTGTATTTTTAATATGTAAAAACATAACAAAAAAATTGAGATATAATTTTCAAGAAATAAAATAGTACAGAAACTATTATTTTAAGGTGGTTAGTTAAGGAAAACGAAAGATAGGGTCAAAACTCAAAAGCAAGAAATTTGATTGTCGCTGTCGAGTATTGATGGAAGTTTGGGGTTACTTTTCAGTAATAAAAAAACTTTCAACTGCTAATTTGTAATAATTGGAAGATTAGGGGAAAGTGGGAAGAAGATGGTCAACTAACTACAACAATTTCTTAAAAATAATTTAAAAAAAAAAAAAGAAATTTAAGCGTTATTTCCTAGGTGTTATTTAATTTCGAGTCTCCCAAGCTAGGGGCATGTTTGGAATTTGGAGATTGAGGTCTTTTTTTTATTTTCTTTTTGAACTCATCTTGCGTATCTCTAAATTTTATATGATAAATTCAATTTCTTCCTGGTTACGTTATGATGTTTTCAAATTTAAATTAAATACCCACAATGACTAATTCAAATAACTTACGCGTGAAAATTACAAAAAATAAAAATAAAGAATAATATATATATATACAAATACAAATTTTTATTTGACATGAGTCTATTTCCCACGTTATATTGTTTTTTTAGTAGCTTTATTTAAATAGATTATAAAGAAGAAATGACAAAAGTTTGTGAGGAGTGAAAACAATAAAGCAAAATTTTGTCAAATATGAATTAAGAATCAATATCAAAATTGTGAAAAGCTGAAGTGATTAGCCATCGATACTTCTCTTCCTAAATTATAAGTCTGAATTACTCTCTCACATATTCTAAAATAAAATAAAAAAATGTTGAAGTCACGTTAAGAAACGATCCATTTAAAGTTATATTACAAATTCAACGTAGATGCTGCTTGAAGACTAACATTTTCAGAACGGGTATTGGTGTGATTGGCATAAATGAAAGAGGCTAAATTTTCGCAACGGTGGCTTGGAGAGTTGATGATAGTGTCGTTTATGTATTTTTCAAAACTTAGACATTGACGATAACACAACTATCTATTTAGTAGATTAATGTGACTTACTCCAAACATAAGTGATTATACATGCGAAAAAATGATATATGAGGAAATGAATTGTAAATATTTTAAAATAGAAAATGTATGAAGCGTAGTATGATCCATTGAGCATTGAAACTCTTGCTCTACTAGAAGGCCTTCGAACAACAACCAGATTAAATCTTCAGTCTGTGTAATTTGAGTCTGATTCCCGTCAATTGATCAATCTTCTCCATAAGGAGTTTAGAACTTGTTGTGATTCTAGTGTTTGGGCAGAGGACTGCCAAAAGTTGGCCAGGAATTTCACTAACATTCAGTTCGTCCATGTGTTCGATGGTGTTCAAACAAAGCAACTCATAAAGTTGCTTCTTTTGCTTTTTGTTCAAATTATTTTATGGTGTGGCATTCCAATTTTGAACTTTAGATCCTATTTTACTTAGCTTCTACCGCCAATTCTATTAATACGACTTTAGAGTGCTCAATTGATTTGATTTTTAGTTTAAAATTCATCATAACTTCTCTTTTAATCTTGTTGACGCAATTGATAATCAAATAAAATTAATGAATGTTTTTCTATAATTTCTATTTGGCTCTAATATTTTTGATTCAGGTTAGTTCTAATTCAAACTTTAGAACATCAATTGAGATATAATCACATTTTAATAACAATAAATATTAAAAATGATAAAAGAAAAAGATAACAAAAAATAATATTTGGAAAAAAAAAAGGAAAAAGAATGAAAAGAGAGAAATTAATCCAATAAATGGAATGCCACAAGCAAAGCAAGGTCTGTCTTTTCCATATTCGAGAGCAGGGGAGAGCGAAATGACCAAATTAGCCTCCCAATAACTGCCGGAAGAAGAACCAAACTGCTTTTAAAGAATTCCAAAAAATCCCCTCCGCTCGCTCTGACTGAATCGCGTGCAAGAGAACGACGAAGGCGTCCGCCGCAAGAAACCCCTCTTTTAAAAACTCTCCTCTCTTTCTCTCTCTCCTCTTACTTTCTCTCTCTAACAACTCCATAACCATATTTCATCTCCCAAGCTTCTCCTTCTCTTCCTCTCCATCATTCATTTCTTCCACGCCATCTCAAATCCTTCAAACTCCATTCCCCCCGCTCTTCTTTCTTGTTCTTTCACAGTTCTGGACTCTGCCGCCGTTTCTGATGGGATAATACTCGCTGAATCGACTGGCCGTGTTTCTTCTCCGATAAGGTGAATTCATTTCTGTTGTGTTGTGCCTTCGGGACTATCCTGACTCGCTCTCCGCTTCATTCAGTTTTTGAATATGCTCTGTGCTTTGTTCTTCAACTCTGTTTCAGGTCCAATTTGGCGGAAATTGATTCTGTTCCAGCGATTCGCAATGTTGGGAGATCTTATGGTTCGATGCCTTCTGTAAGTTCTTCGAAAACAGATTCTCTGGTTTTTCTAATTCTATTTATATAAATGCTTGATGATCAATGCAGGATGCTGTTTGGCTACGCATATCCGGCGTTTCAGTGCTACAAAACGGTGGTGAAGAGCCGGATTGAGGTCCAGGAGCTTCGATTCTGGTGTCAATTTTGGTGAGAACGCATCCATTAATTTCCGCACTTCGATTTGATGGAATTGTTGGTAGTTCGTGCCCTAATCTGTAGCTGTTGACCCGATTATTTTATTGTTTCTCTTAATAAACAAGCGTTTGTTTATCGAATTACCTTATAGTCCTTCTGATTGTCACTTATTTACATGTGCAAGTTTGATGAATGATGGTGATCACCTTAGATTTTTGTATTTGGGAATAACAGTGGAAAGGGTTTTCTTGAAACTCTTTATTGCTTTGGCTTTGGCCTTTGCCTTTGTCTGCTTTGAACATGGATTTGAGTAGCTTTCACTCCACTTTGTTTTTTATTGCATTACTTTTTATTTTTGAATTGAATGCCTATTTATTTAATTTAATTTCTTGCAGGATCATTGTGGCCATTCTAACAGTAGTTGAGAGGATTGCTGACACTTTAGTCGCATGGTATGTGAAGCATTCTTTTCTCCTTTTTTTTTTTTTCTCGCTAAGGAATTTGTGTTGTGTTTGCATCTTTCATCATTTCACCTGTGCTTAAAATTTTATGGTCCGAAACTTTTGCAAGGTTGCCCATGTACGGAGAATTGAAGCTGGCTCTTTTTATCTACTTGTGGTATCC
Organism: Momordica charantia; assembly: GCF_001995035.1. Next base: position 97,179 of record NW_019104520.1, on the reverse strand, counting down.
AAAGACCAAGGTAAGAAACTGATATAATGTAATATAATTGAACTTAACACGCTCTATGCTTTTTGATGATCTTGTAGAAATGGGAAATAAAATATACATGTTATCCAATTCTTAAATCACTACTTAACTGTCTTATGTCAAATTTTCTGGTAGGTTAATTAACGACTATTTACAATCATTTCCTTAACAATTTTGGGAACTAAAGTATTGATTTTGACATTCTGGAGATTTAATAGTAACTAAGTCCAAATTTTAAGGACAAAAGATATATTGTCATAACATCTTTTTGTTAGGCCAACAACAAAACAAATAAGGACTATTTATAATTATAATCACTTTCTCAACTACAACAACTAAAATGTTGATTTTAAAACTTGACTAAACATGAACTATGTGCAAGCGGAGGACTATTTGTAATTGATGGGATTTGAGGTTCCTATTTGAGATGAGCACTAAAAAAATTGACTTCAATTTCCTAAGAACATTTTTTGTTTTTTAGTATATAAAACTTGTTGGATAATGAATACTCAACAAGTTTTTGGTTGAATTCTTATGACACTAGTTTAAGAACAAGAAGAAATAAAACAGGACATATGTATTGCACAAAATCTATGAATAGTACGTAACAGTTTTCATTCAGAACACAACTTACATTCAGAGCACAACTGGTCCTGATCTGTTTGTTAATGGGGGATAAAATAATGCAGGGATCAGGCTATGTGTTCGAAATGTTGCTACGGCCATTTGTAGATAAGCATGAAACAGATATTGAACAGAAGCTGGTGGATTGGAGAGTCAAGGCCTGGGATTTGGCCATCTTCTACTGGAAAAACTGTACTGAGCTGAGCCAATCTGCATTCCTCCAAGTTATAAACTACATGGCTTCTCAGTCCTCTAGGCCTGCAGCCGCCGCCCCACAAGCCAGGGTAGCCTTCTAATACTTCTTTCTGAAGGGTTTGGGAATCATCCCCATTTAGTTTTAGTAGCAAATAAGAACCAAAAACACTTATTTTCCATTGCCTTGAGACCATTTACAGAAACCTTTACTAGGACTACAAGTCTAGAACCTAGTTATAGCATTGATTATCCATTTAATTAGAGATAAAATTGACATTTTGCAGAGGAACGAGCATCATCCACGTCCAAGCGCGCCCCCACAGCCGCCTCCGCCGCCGCCACCGCCGCCGCCTAATGACCTTCCCTCGTTCTTCCACAAGCCTCCAAGGCAGACCAGAGACTCGAGCAAGAGTAAGGCCAAGAAGTGGTTTCTTCCAAGTGCCCCTGCTCTGCTCGGCTCCAGCAATAGGCGTTCCTCAACCACGGCGGAGGAATTCGATGCGCAATTTCCCCTCCATGACCAAACGAACTATATTTATGAAGGTCAAAACCACAACCAAGCTCGATTCAGAGGATCGAAACAAAACCACTAGAAGTTGCTAAAGAAACTGTACAAAAAAAAAAAAAAATCCCCAACCAAAGGAAGAAACAAAAAGGATAGATTTCTTTTTGGAAAATTTCTTCAAACATTTACATCCCAATTTTTTTGTTTGTTTCTTCTCCTTCTTTGACTCTGCTCATAGGGGTTGTATATAATTTATTAATACACAGAATAGAATAGAAAACAGATGATTTCATTCAGTCAAAGAGAAGCTGATCAGTTGTGTTCCTTCCAGTTCCGACCACCATTTTAACTGACAAAACTGACTCCAACAACGTGAAATATCCGATCAAAAGCGTGGGTTATGTTGGAAATGATCCGCAGATTGAGGAAGCTGAGACAGGCGGAGAATCGGAGCCAGAGACGGCGGAGGAGGTGGGGTCCTGAGGAGCCCGGAGAGGAGGACATGGGCTGAAGATAGGCCCACGCCGCCTGCTTCACGAGGCGGTTGCGGATCGAGATCTCGTAGCCGGAATTTGCTGCAGAGGCGGCGGTGGGCGAGTTGATGGCGGTGGCGGAGGGCAAAATGTCTCTCAGAGAAGTGTAGACAAGGGAAGGATAGGAGGAGGATTTGAGGGGGACGAGCTCGAAAGCCAGCGGTAACGGCGGCGAATGCGTTGATTTCGTGCCGGCGGCGGCGGCGAAAAGGTTCAGTTTAGATGGCACGACGACGGGCACCGTGATGGAGTTTCTACGGCGGGGATTTGACGACGGCGGCGGCGGGGGGTCTGGGTTTAGACCGGAGCTCTCGTCCATGGCGGCAGAGAGACAGAGAGTTAGAGAGAGAAAATTGGCGAGGAGAGGAGAGAGAGTGGGGGAGTTCAGCTAAAAAATGAAACGAAGAGAAGAGAACAAAAACAAAACCAAAACGGCGCCGTATGTGGGTGGCACGTAATCGCATTATAAAAGCAATTATTGCACTAAAAAAATAGTCTCCATTGGCGCTCCCAACTTTTTCTTTTAAATGTCAAAAAAGGGCAAATAGAAATTGATAAACTAATATTATTATTCAAATTCCGAAGAAACTTTGAATATTTAATTGTTTTCTTCCACTACAGAAAATTGTATTTTTATCTTTAGGTGCTCGAAGCATATTTTCTTCCTGTTCGAAGATACGATTTAAAATATGATTACCAAATTTAATTAATCTTGGTAATGACCAACAAGGAGCTCTTCTTGATTTAATTTTACAGTCTGGTCTCTTTCAACATTGAATCAAATAAATGTTGTTTTCAAGGAAATATTTTTGTGGTTCAACTTGATTGTGTTATAATATATGGTGACATGAAGGCTGAAGACATATATCATATTAAATGCAATATTTGATTAAAAAAAAAGTTTTGTGACTTGGTAAAATTATATATATGATCTAACAAACCCATTTAATTGCATGGTTGAATGTTCGGTTTAAGAATTATTTGCAATTATTTTTTATTCACAGTGATTTCCAAATACTGGAACAAATATGATCTAATTTCTAAAGTTTCATATCAACCAAACTACAAGAAAGAAAAATCAATATCGATGATCAATTTTTAGGAAGAGAATTTCTTGGTAAGAGTGAGTTTGATAATGTGACAATTCATGTGATGTCATGATATGATTTTGTTGTCGTCAGTGTTTGGATTTTGGTCTTCTCGATCCTCTCCAAAATGTGCACTAAACTCGATAATCAAGAGATTGAATACCTACAAAATCGAGTAACACTAAACCGGCGTGACTATTGTCACGGATTCCGATACCTAAGTCAGCTATGGTTGAATAATCAAGCAAGTAAGAGTACTTGGCGTGTGTGTTTGCTTACCTTCAATGGGTGGCTCCCCTCTTATTTATGGTGGATCCTCCCCCTAGGGTTTCACGAATTCCCAACTCTAGGTTATCTCACGATCGTCAGACTCACTGGGTTATGATACGTGTGGGCCTACGGGCTGGAACGTATCCAACAACAGAGAGGGCTTGACGCTGAGCAGGGATCGGAATCGAGCCCTGCTCGGCCTAGCTTGGCCTTCGCGGATGTCCCCTTGATTTTGTTTCATCCTTTATCTGTCATTTCCTATCTCATAACAGTTGTTATTAGATTTTTTGTCTCTAGCTTTTTAAGACATTAAAATTATTTTTTCTATTATTTTTTCCTCAATTTAACAATTGACCACAGAAAAAGGAAACGGCTGGAATTTGATGGGTTTAAAGAAAAAAGAAATTAAAAAACAACTTTAAAACTTAAAGATAATTTAAGTGTAATTACTCACATATCCAATTTACATACATATATGACTTTTTGAAATTTACATTTGAAAAATTCAAATACCGCTGAAAATATCACTAATATACCAAAATATTCTGCTAATATTACCTTTTGGTTGTACAGTAAAAGTATGAAAAGATCAATTATTAATACTCGAAAGTTGAAACTAGTATTTTTAAGACAAAAGAGATAGACTGACAATTTATTTATTTCAATTAATATGATTTATCTTCCTATATATGCAACTTTTTTTAAAAAAATTATCCTTTTTCTGTTAGAATTTATGGTGGTAGTATGGTAAAAACTATGTGCTCAGAAATGCTCCATGGGCTGGTCTTACTGTCTCATGACTTGGGGTAGGCAAAAAGTCTATGGAAAATAATATTAAGAGGGAGGATGGGCCATGAAAATAATACAAGTAATGTGACCTCTCGATTGATTGTGAAACAATTATCAAGTTGAGCTCTAAAATGGAGAGGCAACCAAATATAATAGAGATCACAAAACGAAAAATTTAATTAAAGTCAATTCTAGACATAACTCATCGCCATCTCTCGAATGAAATTGATAGTCAAATGTGACAACTCAAAATTGAATTTTTAAGAATCTGTTTGGTAACATTTCTATTTTTTATTTCTGGTTTTTCACTTTTTGTTTTTTATTTCTGGTTTCAGCTTTTTCCATCAAGAAAAAAACATTTCTTCTTTTGTTCTTTTGTTTTTATTGAAAAAAATATAAACATGTTTGATAATCATTTTTTGTCAAAGTTTTATATGAAATTTAAATTTTCAATATTTTTATGTTATATTTATTTTTTGATTCTATTATGCATTTTAAAAATAAAAATGTTAAAATAATGTTTTTATCTATATATTTTGGAAAAAAAAAATCTTGAAACATGAACAAGAAACAAAAAATTTGTTTTTGTTTTTTCTAAAATTTTACACGAGGTTAGAAACGTTTCTTAAAAATGAGGAACGGTTTTTAAGAAACGAGAAACAAAAACAATGTTTCTCAAAAATTAAAAACGAAAAACAATAAACAATAAACTAAGAAAAATATACTTGCCTCCTAGTCCTCAACTATGAGGAGGAACTTTGTTCTCTTCACCGTTACATATTTGACAACTAAGAGAGAGAAATGTGGTTAACAACGTCACATGATGAAAAAGAAAACCAAACGTGGTTGGTGTGGAGAAAATAAGCGGGTTGGCAATTGGCAATGTGTCACTGTGGAATCAAAGCCAAAGGCATTTTATCATTCATCATCAATCTCTATCTATGCCCATCCATTTTCCACCTGCTTTCTTTAATTTTGGGGTTCTTTTGTTTGTGGCTTTAAGAATGCCACATAATGCAATGCTTCCTTCTCTTACTCATCCTTCCAATCCAATTGCCCATTCCCATCCCCAATAATACTTTTAGTGATGAAATTATTTCATTGTGGAAAGATAAAATAAACCATAATCGTTCTTGAAAGCATGTCGCTGAAACTCTTTTGCGACGAAGTACGACTTTTCGTCAATAGCGTGCGTCGAATAATATTTTAAACACGACTTTCAGACTCGAATCTCATTTGAGTTTATGCAACGTATATGTTTAGATGAGTAAGAAAATCTTAAGTTTGTATAACATATCGAAAAATAATTATTTAGATACTTTGAATCACCACATTGTGAGTCAAGTAGCAGTGAGAAGAAATTGGAATTGAAAATGAGCAGGGCTGTGACCCTACGAACATGAGAAATTTCGTTGTGATTCAACGCTATGAGTAGCAGCATCTCAATAAATACGAAGGACACACTCCGTCTATTAGGGTAGAGGCGGTCTATACACTTGACGACGTATGAGTAAAAAATTATTGGTTTTGCAAAGGAAAAAAAAAGTAGGGTTAATGTTTGCACATGGGCTAAAAGAATGGAAGATATTACTTATGGTTGAGGCGAGTTTGAAATACAAGCCTGAGAGATTTATGCTCTGTTTGATTTCTCGGATTTTGAAGGAATTTAAAATCCGGATAGATTTCAAATGAATTCGATTGTTTGCGACTTTGAAATACAAGCCAGAGAGATTTATGCTCGGTTTAATTCCTCGGATTTTAAAGGAATTAAAAATCCGGATAGATTTCAAATGAATTCGATTGTTTGGTACCACATGATTTTGAATTATTTGAAATCTTACTCGACTTCAAATCCTATTTCTAGTTAAAAAAATTTCCAGATTAAAATGGTAGGATTTTTTTTGGATTTGATAGACTTCTCAAGTAAATTACCTATTCAACATTGTCATATTTTAATTTCTAATTAATAAATTTAGACTAATTAGTAAAAATTGTATTTTCTTTTCATTTTCAGTGAATATCCAAACAAAGAAATCTAATTTGGGTCTTTTCAAATCATTCTCGTTCAAAATAAGATAAACAATTTTAAATCATTTCTTGAATTTCAAATCACAAACACAGGTTAAGCTTAACAACATTTTCTAAGTTCCTGTTAAGTATCAATGATTTTTTACAAACCACTTTCAAGCTCAAAACTTATTTGAAAAGTATTTGTAAATTGTAGCTAGCTAAACATAAATATTTTAGGTAAGATGTTTTTTTAACACGATTTTTTTAAAAATGGTCAAAAGTTAAAAGAAAATGGAAATAGTAAAAATTAAAAGATGAAAATAACAACAAATTGAAGGACTACCAACGATTCTCCTTTGTTCTATTTCTTTATTCTCTGAGTTTTGTCCATCTTCTTTATTCTCTTTGTTCGTCTTATTATTTAGTATTATTATTCCCAACATACTTATCCTCCTTTTTCTTGCACTTCTTGATGTTTGTTATTTTAGACACCAACATTTGTTCAAGCTTTTAACTCCGACAGAGTACTACTTCCATCGTTTTGTTTTTTGTAAAACATTTAGAGCCCGTTTGGTAACGTTCCCGTTTCCAATTTTTTAAAGAAATCTAAACATTTTGCAACTAATTTTGTTTCTTGTTTCTTCGTATTTTGAAACATTATCACAATTGTATAGAAATTTTGGAAACAACTCAAACAAGTTTCTTCTCTCTGGTTCTAATTTCCAATTTGTTCCAAAACATAAATAAAAATTTTGGTTCATCATACTTGAATTCATAAATGTTAGAGTCATGTAATTAGTTTTTCTTCATTAAAAAATGAAGAAACAAAAACAAGAAATAGGAATATTACCAAACCGATCATTCACTTCAATTTTCTTTATTTAATAAATTTTCAATGTATCTTTTCTCATCTTGGATTATTACTCTCTTACCTAAAAAATTCAGCCTAACCAAATATTGTATATACACTTAACCAACATGTAAATATTTAAAGTGAAAGTGAAATAAGAAAAAATCATAATTAAAAAAAAATCCATTATTTAGTATAATATTTATAATATCTCAAGAAAAATTCTTGCGGCTACCATCTTAGGATCCTCCATACATGAAGAGAAAATTGAGTAGATTCCACCACTGCACTTGTAAATAATAAATAATAGGCGCACAAAGTAGCAAATATTTTATATCAAAATGTATTTTAAAGTCTTTGGAATATTTATTAAATAGTTTGGGTTTTACTGATTCACGTTTTTTTTTTTATTTCTGAAGATATATTTTTATTTTTATGTAAGCGACGTTCAGAATAAAAAGAAAAAAGTTTGAATTTTATTTTGGTGTTCTTATATTTTTAATACTACCCCATTTTTGTTTTTTTGAATTTTAACAATATTTGTCAAAGCGGATTGTGAGTTGGATCTTCTATCTCCACATGTCGTACTAAAAAAACTTTAACAAAACATTTAATTGAAATGAATATACTAATAAAAATAGATTAAAATTATATAGTTTTTCAAATTACAAAAAAATATTTGCAAAAACAGAAAATAGTTGGAGACGTGGAGTAGTGAAATGGATGGCACTGAAGAAATGGGCCATCGGCCCGAGATCTACCAACTTGTCAATGGGCTAAGCCCAAATGCAGACGAGAAATTACTATACTACCCCTCGTGTTCCGTTTTCTGTAAAAGGTAGAAAAATGGATATTCCCAGCGATTGCCCTCGAAAGTGTGTGAGTGGAGGGTAGCGCGAGGCAGTTATCCAGTCTGCAAACCAAGCGCTTCCCTCTCTCTACTTATCCTCTCGTCGCCATTTCTGCGCCTCAGACTTCTGCTGCAGAATCCAGATTCCAGCTTCTTCCTCTCCTATGGCTTGCTCCGCCGCCTCCACCGCTCTCATCTCCTCCAACCCCTCCGCTTTCCCCGCCAAGTCCACCCCTCCCATTGCTTCCGCTCCCTTCTCTCGAACCCTAGCGCTCCCCAAATCCTTCGTCGGCCTCCGCAGCTCCTTCCTCCCTTCTGCTCCTCGTTCCCTCTCCTCCTCCCGTGGAACTCCTCCCAGACGGAGCTTTGCCGTCCGCGCTTCTGTAAGTGATTCTGCTCACTTCGATTCTTTTACTCCACTCTACTTTGAGGCTGTGAGATAATGCGATGAATTCGTTGTATAAGTTATCAATATTTGAATATTTGCGGGAGAGGAACAATTAGGGCGTTGATTTGTGAAGTTCTTATTCGAGGATTCCACTTCTTACAGTCTCTTCACTTGTACAGAGCGAACTTCCTTTGGTTGGAAATCAAGCACCTGATTTTGAGGCCGAGGCAGTTTTTGACCAGGAATTTATCAAGGTAGTTCATGATGAATTTGTTTTGCATATTGAGGAATCTGAAAGGAATGTGTACTTAAATGGATAATCTACAACCTGGCAGCCGCACTTCTCATCTATTTTGTCAAGTTTCTAAGGCGGTAGTTGATTTATCGATCAAAAAGCCAATAAAGCATTTTCTTCCGAGATGCAATGCTTTTGTTCAGGAGTTATATTGTTCCATGTTTACTTGCTGCCCTGCATCTTCACAAATTATCTAATGTGCCATGGTTTCAGGTTAAACTTTCCGAGTACATTGGGAAGAAATATGTGATTCTCTTTTTCTACCCGTTGGACTTTACATTTGTTTGTCCCACAGGTTTGTTGGCACTAAACTACTCCAAATCGAAGTTCAGCAAATAGTGATTAGAATTGCTTTGAACTTAAGTTTCTTATATCTCTTATTTTGTAGAAATTACTGCCTTCAGTGACCGGTATGAAGAGTTTAAGCAGCTTAACACTGAAGTTTTGGGTGTGTCTATTGATAGTGTTGTAAGTTGGCTACTTGCGACTCATTTTCAATAATGAGATCCTTTTGCAAAGAAGTTTTGTTTGGGTGGAATTCTGCTTCTATTACTTAAAATTAGATGGTTTGCTTCAGTTGTGAATTGTGGTGATATTAATGGAATCCTTTTTGCAGTTCTCACATCTTGCTTGGGTCCAAACTGATAGAAAGTCTGGTGGCCTTGGTGATCTTCAGTATCCACTGGTTTCTGATGTCACCAAGTCTATTTCAAAATCTTATGGTGTGCTGATCCCGGATCAGGTATGAAAATGTCCTAATGTTTTGTCTTCTGGAGCCTGTAGCATTTAAGACTAGTTAATCCCATATACATTACATTTACATGATTTACCTATTAGTAATGATTCTAAT